>OW388304.1:31821260-31896260 GCA_936450465.1 Gibbula magus | reverse complement strand
GCTATCCCCAGGGCGATATCGCTTGTGTGAGGTCAAGTGCTATCCCCAGGGTGATATCGCTTGTGTGAGGTCAAGTGCTATCCCCAGGGTGATATCGCTTGTGTGAGGTCAAGTGCTATCCCCAGGGTGATATCGCTTGTGTGAGGTCAAGTGCTATCCCCAGGGCGATATCGCTTGTGTGAGGTCAAGTGCTATCCCAAGGGTGATATCGCTTGTGTGAGGTCAAGTGCTATCCCCAGGGTGATATCGCTTGTGTGAGGTCAAGTGCTATCCCCAGGGTGATATCGCTTGTGTGAGGTCAAGTGCTATCCCCAGGGCGATATCTCTTGTGTGAGGTCAAGTGCTATCCCCAGGGTGATATCGCTTGTGTGAGGTCAAGTGCTATCCCCAGGGTTTATATCGCTTGTGTGAGGTCAAGTGCTATCCCCAGGGTGATATCGCTTGTGTGAGGTCAAGTGCTATCCCCAGGGTGATATCGCTTGTGTGAGGTCAAGTGCTACCCCCAGGGTGATATCGTGTTGACAATAGAGTATTGATAATGTCCGCACCATCCTCATGTACATTATACCACTGGGTCATAATGTTTAACATCATCATGCACTGTTTTGACAAGAAAACGTTTTAAATTGTATGACATCACCGCACCGGAAGTATTAGGACAGTTATGTTTTTAGTGATGTTTATATCGCATTTACTTAGTAAACTAACGACAAAATTATTCTGGATAATGAAAATAATCTCATCCTCGTGTCTTCTAATCTTCAACATGTCAAATCTCGTTGATAAAAGTTAAAATATCTTCGGCTAACCAAATGCAGAATACACATTGTTGAGATCCTCTCGCCGGACTGAAACTGAGATTTGGCTGAAAGAGAGTTTACATTATATAAGCTAATACAAAACACCTTGTATTTCAGACTACCACAACATAATCCCAGATCTCGATTATCTGTGCCACAAACCCAAATTTGCCTTCGAGGAGGAAAGTGAAGATGAAGATTTCGAGAAGCCGTACTGCAAGAGTAGAAGAGGTATGCCCTCACTTCCCTTTATCCGACTTGGTCTAACGACTCTCACCAAACCATCACGGTGCTAATATATAACCGCTACTTCACGACATTAGATATACATCGTATCGTATTCGACAAGGAAAGGACAAATGTACTCTAAATTGTGCTCACAATACAAAGCTCAGATTTGTAAACGACGTGGATATATTTGTGCAAATAATTTCCAGAACATGCAAACTTCATGACGTCATATACTGAGAGTGTTTTGACTCAGATAGATAAGGAATTGTATTTATATTCTAACGCATACCGTTTTACACAATAGTGAAAATATAACACGTCATAGTATCCAATAGTATACATTATTTGGTTTCAACATTTTCAAAAATACGCTTACATTTTGTTTGAGGTCAATTTAAAAGGTTTTTTATGGGAATTAATGCAACGCATTGGTTGTAAACTTATAGAACTCATTCCTCAATTCCATTTTGTTTTCTATCCAAAAAACTGTTATTGTTATCTATTTATGACCTTGAAACGGGACAGCATCTTGAAGGAGATTTAACAACCAACACAAACAACACAAGTTTTTTTAATCAAAATAATTGGTAAAACATAACTAATGATTGATATTAGTTTTTCATTAAAAACTTTAACACACACAAACAAATTAGTATTTAATTAGCGGCATGACATAATTAACGGTCTTTAAGGCGCTTTCCAATGTACTTTGACTAGACTGTATCCTGTAAGCGCAATGAGCATACTTGTAGAGTGAATATGTACGTTATATAAATATGCACTATTAATTTTGTAATATTATTACTTATTTCTTCTTTCATGCAATGAATTATATAATGACACTGTCACCTGTGTGTTGTTCCAGGTGCAAAGAATGTCCTCCTCTGGAAGTTTATCCTACAGGTGCTTGAAGGTCGCCCTGACCTAGCCAAATGGGTGAACCGACGGGAGGGCACCTTCAAGTTCGTGGACACGACCGTTATGAGTAGAATGTGGGGCGAGAAGAAACGGAAGAGAGACATGACCTTCGAGAAACTCAGTCGGGGAATCAGGTAGGGATTGAAGCTTAACACATTCATCATCTTTAAAACTAAATTCTTCGTGTTATGCATTAGTTCACACATTTGTAAACAGGGCCGTGTTCAAGAGAGGTTTCAAAGTAATCACTCAATTAGCGATTACTTTTAAACCTCTCTTGAACGCGATTGCTCAATGTAGCGCTACGTAGCAAGGCGAGCAAACTTCGAGGAATTTGCACTGTGTCGTTCAAGAGAGATTGAGCGCTACATTGAGCGATCAGTTAACAATTTAAGCGCTCGCTGTTATTGAACGCAGCCCAGGGCTTAAGTAAAAACTGATTGTATAATATCCCTAATAAAACTCCAAACATAAGAGAACATTCAATGGACACATCCGCGCCAGAATCGCGCTTACATCTTTATTAATGATATTGTATGTAAAAGTAGATACAAGGTCGAAACTGTTATCTTCAATTAACACATTTGGCGTTAAAGTAAATACTTCGAGTAAGACGTCACGCTCGATACCCTGGAGATTGTACGTTCTTTCGGTTTCCAATATTACTACAATATGGTTTCAGTACTGTTGTTGGGTTGAAGTTCAATCTCTTAACATAGCCATATCTTACCATTCAGTTAAACACAATTCTTATGTAAAAGAAAGTTCATTATGTCGGATATTTTCAAAACAGTGTTTGTTTTTATATGTGTTTTGTATCATGTAGACGAGATGATAGAATATTGTGCCAAAGTACAATCTCATTTCAAATATTATTAAGTCACATGACGCAAATATGACTACGTTCCAATTATAACCACATAATAAGAGGCACATGAAAATATTATGGGAAACCCTATAGTTCACTCACGCCACAAATGTTTGTCAATATGGCGTGATGCTTTTGTCTTACGTTAATGATTCACTTCCTGAAGTACCAACGGTATTCCACTTAAGTGTCATGACACGTATAAAGTTTCTGAAATTTCAAATATTTGAAATTATTTACATAAAATATATTAAATACCAATATCTTAAGTTTCAAATACCAATAATACTGTATCACTTCATATATTAATTTCTATACCTTTGCGTTTACCTCATCGCTTTGAACATGCACCTTGTGTATGGATATAGCGCTTTATAAATGCCCATTATTATTATTATTATTATTATCTATTATTTATTTTTCAGACACTATTACAAGTCCGGGTTGATGTCTCGAATTGAAGGAACACGTTTAGTCTACAAGTTCAACTGGCACCAAGTACCAAAACCGTTCCGCAAAAACTGAACTCGCGATGCCAACAATGATCAACACCACGCAGCCACAATAATGGTGACGTCATGGCGATATGACGTCATAACATGACATCTCAAGTGCATGTTAAACCAAATGACATGTGCGAATGTCGACTTAACTCAACAGAATTATTAGAAAGGGTCAATCCCCTTATTTTCAAGGAAAGACAGATAGCGTGGTAACCAAAAGCCCCAAATGGCCAAAAGTTTCAAGTATTTATTGGAAATCGTAATATGGGCTGAATATCTGGTCATATAATTCATTCGATCCGTCCAAAACGTTGTGCACTATCAATATTAACATTTGCACCTATATGTTGCTTGACAGCTAATATTGTTTGTTTTTTTATGTTTCAAATCATTCTGATGGTTAAAGGAAACTTCCCACATTTAAAAAACTGGACCCCACCTGTCCTAAAAACTTCATTTATTGATTATTTGTTGTGTGGTTGATTCTTAAAACTGTATCAGAGTTTATGTTTCTTTCAATTCTTCAAATTGAGTGGGGAGTTTAGTAGTATAGTTTTTCATAAGTGATATCGCTTTCGAAAATATGTTCGTAAACCACACAAATCTCAGCATTTTGAGTATTTTCAAATAATGATATTTTTTTGCAAATATCGTTTTTATTGAGGTATATGATTTTTTTCCAACGATACCCCTTGTGTTCAACTGTATAGCTTAAAATACAGCATTTATCGTTTGTATATAATCCCTTTTAACTTTTAACTACTTTCTCCACGCGTGACGTATATGAAACGTTGCCGAAGAACCTGAGAACGAAAAAATGAAGGTTTCCGATGATGTGTTCACAAAAGGTTAAAACCTTATTATTATATTTTTTATTTCTTTATCGTGTTTTATTTGAGGCAGAATACTCATATTTAATCATTAGGTTGATAAATGTAAAACTACTTTTTGATATCACAGAATATAAGTTGTACGTGTTTATGTTATATCATATTTAATAGTTATCTTGCACCGACACATATATTGTATTTGTATGAATATTGATTTTAAGTGTCATGCAATGCCATAACTCATCTCACCGTTTTCATGTTTCAACTTTGTTATTATTATTGCTGTTCGTTCAACGAATCATTCCCCAGCAATATTGCTCAAATATCATCACATGATGTCAAACATCAATAATTTCATTTTCATATTGTTACACAACCACATTTATTTTTTGTGTGAAATCTTTCATATGTTGATTTTTAAAAGATATATACAATATATAAAATGATTTTATGGAGGTTACATAAAATGTTATTTGTAAATAATGGGCATCACTTTGTGGTCCAATACATAGCTCAACTGACCCTTGTCAGTGAAGTTCAGCGAGGTTACCCGCATTTGGGATCCAATACATGGCTGTATAAAATCATTCATTCCCAACACAGATACACGAGTTGAGAGACGTGTGGTGTCGCCGTAGGCAAGACGCTGTGTTCAAAATAAGCCTCTGTACACCCAGCAGTACAACTGGGTACCTGGTGATGGTTGTGTTGGAGGTGACCTTTGAGAACTGTAAATTCAGGGCACCTACCCAGTACGTCTTGATCGAGGGAACTTGCGCTGTAGAGATATCATCAAAATCAAATAATCATATGCCTCCAATTGCATCTGTGCTATTTTATTAAATAATGTTAATGGTTTAACAACGTTTTTTTTTTGTATATATGTGCTGAGATATGTTCAAATGTGTTGAAATGAGAATAAAATTGTTTGACAATACATCTATAACTTACTTTGTATTTTGAACGCATTGGTATTCCATGCATATTATCGGTTGACATCTGTGCGTATATCTGATTTCAAATCTCAGCCAGAATTTTAGTTAAAATAAATAAATAAAATAGATAAAACGGAAGTTGGTTTCGGAGTTGTCAATTTTAAGTTACAGGTATTCTGAAGGGAAGCGACGTGTCGGTAAATAAAATAAGTTTATTATTATTTTTATTTTATTTCAAAAGTCATCGATAACAGACAGACAGACAGGTTAATTCAACAATAACATTACGATGGAGTAGGTTAACTGGTACAGATCAATCAAATATAAAAGGTAAAAGATAGAAAGGAATTGTTCTAGGCAACATGCATGATAGAAATATTGCGACTGTGCTCTGTACACTACACTATAAGATGTGTATTTTAATAAATGTCAATGACACACGTGTTCGTTCGCCCGCACGTCCGAAATCGTTCCCAGAGCATAACCCTAAAACTATATTACTTGGAAACTCATATTTGGTAAGGAGGTAACCTATATGGGGGTGCCTTTTAGGGGTTACAATTGCCTTATGTTTTATAACATGGACCAAAAAACAATCAAACTTTCCGACTTTGTTTTGAAATTTCAAATTCGGTATGGAAATACCAATTTGGTGGTGTTGTGACATTTATTCAATTCAAGAGTGTCTAGTATTATCATTCATGGATATGATTGGCTTAATATTTTTTATTAGAAGTTATGTTAAGACGGCCAAACTACACGCGATCGTAGTTGAGATTTGCTCACGTTTGTCATTCCCATCCGCTCTGTGGCTAAAACGTTATTAGTAGCACATGTTAAGTTTTCTTTAAAGTTAAGTCCATTTCTCTTATTTTAAAACAAGAGCTTTACGTTATTCACTGAATTAAATTCCTGATTCAATTACTGACACGTTTTGTTTGTTTCTAAGCGTATACGTAGTTTTTTAAAACTCCATACAAAACAAGAATACATGCAAGCAGTTCAATACAAAACATTATTCAGAAAATAAAATGGAAATGGGTTTGGTTCACAAGTAATTATATTTTCAGTTTGAAATGGATATGTACATAAACTATATATATAAATGTAGCAGTTGACTGTAGATTATCAAAATATATATAGGTTAGATCTATGACAAACTTGAAATCAAATGTTGAAATATTAATAAATTTGAAAATACTGAAAACCGAAATATCAATGGATATGCACTTGTAATTTCCCATAATCCCACAGTTTCAAGTAAATGAAAGGATAAAGACCCTTAAATGTCTTACTAAATTTAAATTATTGTGGTTCCCACATTGATTTCGCCAGTGACGTCATGTGAACATCCAACCACAGACAATGTGTTCCGGAAGTAGCGGGTTGAGTTCAATAGGTCACTTCCGGCTGCCTCCGTCATGGTGGCTTTGTACTATTTATAACTGAATCGATGATACTATCTTTTCATTTGTCAGCTCTTTGATGACGATATCATGTTTGTATTTGGTTACTGTGTGACCCGAGATCAAACTATATGATTATCATGTGTATCATACCAATTTTACAATTTTGAGGGTATAATTTTTTCATTACCTATTTTACCCATTTAAATCTCAAGAATAGGTGTACGACTTACGAGGAGACGTTTTGATGAAGGTTTTTATTGTTTGTGCTGTTTCTCAAGAACTACGAGAACTACTAGAACTACAGAAGTAATCTATCTCTCAATGAGTGCAAAGACAATGTTTAGCAACCCAAATAGATATGCACACAATCGCACGTTCATGTATGTTATTATTATATTATATCCTGGTTACCATTGTTTATTTTTATTGTTTTCCTAAAACAAACTTTTTCCCATGTCTGTCATGTGTGAAAATTAAATATTACCACACTAAAATATTTTGCACGCCGGCTATATTATCTAAAACGGATTCGAAGTTATGGGCAGTGCTTTATAGTTACTTCTGTTTATATATAACCTCACCATCATGACATCACAAACATTTGTAATGACATTTAATTTTTTTTACTTTAGATGGGTAATTTAACGTGATGTTATTCCAACTGACAATTGGAAAATCGAGAAGACTATGTCATTTATGGATGATCGACTTCTTTATTCAACGTTTCGTTGGTATAGATTTTAATACCACTATCGATCGCCTTCGGATCAAGAGGTCCGGGTTCGAATCCCGTCAGGGGCACGGCAACTTTGTCTGCAGTAGAGAACTGTTCTACGCGCAGGGCAATGCTACACTGAATTTCAGCATAATACCACCCATGGTTCGCTAGTTCCAGCCGTTGCTCGCAGGTTTCATCACAATGCATAGCCACATGGCGTTTCGGGCTTTCTCCCTGCCGTAATACTAGCAGCCGCTATATAAGTGAAATACCGTCTTGAAAGCGGCGTTAAACCCCAAATCACCTCACCTCACCATTATGAAGATCGAAAAATCACCTTTGTTTAATAAAGAAGTTGATCATCCATATATCCTAGATTTGGTACGTTAGAGAAGACAATGATATATGGATGATCAACTTCTTTGTTCAACAATTGCAACGTTTCGGTACAGATCCGTATACCATTATAAAGCCCAGTTCAATAAACAATGAACACTTTCACCATAGAATTAAATTTAACGAGATTTAATGGTGTTCTCACCCACTGAATCTTTGGCGTTCCCTTACTCAAATGGCCGCATATGTCAATTTCAACTATAAATCTTTAATATTCAACATAACGAGCTTACATTTTGACTTTTACAGTTTGTAATTACAATTTTCATACATATATTTTATTTTTATATTAACTATTTATGAATTGACTGTCGCTGTTCCACCATTTGTTCCATTTATTTGTTGTGTATTTGTCTGCTGTATATTTATGTGGTATATTATATATTCGTATAACCAAAACAAAACAAACAAATGTATTAGTCTCTAATATTTTAGTTTAGACCCATATTGACCCATATGTGAAGATTGAGAACAAAACATCGAACCCAACAGATCTTAATAGTGGTGTCCCTCAAGGTTCTGTGCTTGGTCCAGTGCTCTTTTCTGTATACACAACACCACTCGGAAAAATTGCAGCTAAGCACAACGTCAACCAACATCAGTATGCTGATGACAACCAAATATACTCTTCATTCCCTGCCACTGAAGCTTCGCCATCTTTAGACTGTCTTTCTGATACCTGTAATGATGTTCAGACGTGGATGACCAAAAACCTTCTGAAGCTTAATGAAAGTAAAACCGAGTTCCTGCTGGTAGGATCAAGAGTAAAGTTAGCCAAACTTGATAGACTCTCTTTCCAAATTGGAGACTCTGAAATAGCTCCAGCAGCGAAGGTCAGGAATCTAGGGGTTATTCTTGATGCAAATCTGAAGATGGACAAGCAGATCTCCAACATCATAAGTACTGCTCACATGCACCTCAGGAACATTGGAAAACTTCGAGCCTGTCTGAGTGTCAATGCTACTATAAAACTTGTGCTATCACTGGTCATGTCTCGTGTAGACTACTGTAACGGCCTCCTTACCAATGTCAACCAAGATCAGCTACGTCGCCTTCAAGCACTCCAAAACACCGCAGCAAGAATCATAACAAAGTCCAAAGTCTTTGATCACATCACCCCAATACTAAAAGATTTACACTGGTTACCAATTACAGCACGAATTGACTTTAAAACAATTGTAATGGCCTACAAGTGTCTGAACGGAATGGCACCTGACTACCTTGCAGAGTTACTGCCCCTGTATCAACCTTCACGTTCACTGAGATCACAAAACCAAATGTTAGTGACAGTGCCAAACATTAAGACAAACTTTGGCAAACAGTCATTTGCCTTCAATGCAGCAATGAAGTGGAACTCACTCCCATTTGAAATAAAAACCAGTGTGTCACTGACATCTTTCAAGACTGCCCTCAAAACACATCTTTACAAGTGTCATTTTTCCTCATAAGCGCACAGAGCATTGATTAGTGAATGTTGCGCTATATAAATGCAACTTTATTATTATTATTATTATATTCAATTATGAATCAACGAGACTGTGATATGATTATCTCAAATTCATATTACGAGTGATATTTGAATCACTCATTTCAAGTTCAAATTCATTTCAGTTCAGTTCATTTCAGGTCAAAGTTCACATGTCAAACGACAGGTCCATGCAGCTTGCTGGATCTGCTCAATGTTTCGGCTGCAGATAGAGCGCCCTGCTTGTACATTCTCCACAGGCTGAAGATCTCTTCTTGCTTCGCTGACGCTCTCTTCCGCACCTATGCAGACAACTTCTTTTCAATGACGAGCCTCATCTGGATCGGTAAGAACTGTGCCTCGTTGTACAAGACTGGGATCAGCTTTACATCCCCAACGTCCTCACTCTTTCTATGTTTCGGTTTTTATATCTTTTTCAAGTGACATTGAGTCCGTCTATTTTACTTTTAATTAACAATTAATTAATGACAAACAAAACAATCCAAGGATTAATACAACATCAAAGCATAAGACAGATTGGATTATAGTCGTAAGCAATTAAAACAACATCTCACGCACATCAGAAATTCTTTATTTAACTATGTAAACATCGTGAATAAACATCTCAGACATGAAAGATCTAACACTATAACTTATAAAAACTATTTTATTAAAAAAAACGATTGTCGCCGTTTTGTCCAAATGTGTCGCCGTTTAGTCCAGCGATTTTGGTCTAAAATTTAGTGAGAAATGTGTTTCGCCGTTCTGTCCAGGAGATTTTTTTCCATCTGTCGCCGTTGTGTCCAAATTGTCGCCGTTCTGGCTTGTCTCCGTTTTGCCGTGTCGCCGTTCCGTCCAACACCCCTTTAAACTACCACTTTGAAAATAAGCGTTGTTATTCAATTTGGCCTTGTATATGCACTGGTCAAAATTGTAAAAAATAAAATAACAACAACCGGTACTTAACATATAAATGTTTTACGCAAATCATTATATTATTATATTGCATTACTACCGTCTCGTGTATGAAGGATGGACGTACCTTAACTACATTACATTTTGACTAGTTATGCTAAATGGGTGATTGTTGTATATACAGTATGTGTCAATGTTGAAATGACCTTCTGTATTATAATGTGTAGTGATGAACATATCACACAATGTATAATAGCATTACGTGACAAATACTCTCCACTCGACATACCAAGTGTTCCTTGTGCTATAAATAGACGAGGGCTATTTCTACCAAACCTCCTTTACAAAGTTGTAATCGGGAAATCCTTATACAATAAACCGGATTCATAACGACAGTGTTTGGAAATTATATATACGTTGAAAATGAAAATACAATTTTACTTCTGTTTCTTGGTGATAAACTTGTATCAGAGGGGTACTGAATATAAAAAAAAATAGTTTACCAGTTGGTGGACCTCGTTTTTGTCGAGGTTACGGTGGCCGAATGGTAAGGCGTTGGCACAGTCAGTGCTGGTGGTTGGTGCCTTACTCTAAGGGTGTGAGATAAATCCCGAAAAATAATTCGTGCCACTGCAGAGAGTGTGGTCAACAAACTACATTATGTAAAAAGCATATATTTCTAATTGTGGAGAGAAAGAAAGGAAAAGAATTAATACATTTAGGACAAATAAATGATCACGACGTGTCACCAAGATATTAACAATCTTATAATCTCCAACTTGTTTGGTCATGTCATTTAGGTTTTAGATCAACTTATATTTCAAATTTGCACATTTAGAAGCTATAGATAGAAAATATCATATAAATAAAGTTTACATAATTACTATCCGTGTTTTGTCAAGAACCTCTATGTTATGGATATGGCTCGGCATGTTAAGATATGGATTTTGTCGATAAAGGGGCGTTTACACTTGCACGATTTTCGAATCCGCATTGGTACGCAATAATTCGTGGCAATGCGTATCTTCATCACAAAGCGGCGTGAATACGTGATTGCGTACAAAATTACAAATGCGTAAAGAAATAACCATTTGTTTGGTCATTTTTTCACGCACTCCAGTGCGTGCTTATTGCGCAATCTATTCGCGAACTTGTCTCAACTTGTTCGTATCTTATTCCTATGATGTAATGTAATGCATGCACATTTTTCTTGTGTCACGATAAAGGCAAGACTAGGTTGAGCATTTCAGGCAGTTGACAACATTCGTGAGTATCCTCCCCTGCTAATAGCACGAATACCACCTCACTAATATAAGCACTTCAATGATGTTTCACGCATTTCCAGTACTCAGTACCGCACCTGGCGCACTGCAAAAGTCTATTTTAATCACAGGGCCGAACCAATCAGCAATGAACACGCATCATGCACCCCGTATACATAGGTGTCCCAGGAATGAACAACCATATCATCCCCAACAACCTACATATAAGAATTAGTAGACAGAATCTACAACGGCCATATAAGTACAATTCTGTGGAATCGCTTGTAGTTGTAGTAGATGGACCCAGCAATGGGTGGCTTCTTCAGGGCGACGTGTTGTCCATTCAAACCTCCACAGTAGTTGTGGCGCCATGAGCTGGTATTAGTACCTTGATATAGGCGCCTGTACTAACACCCAATATTGTTTTTATTACTATCTAGTTCCACCTCGAACTGCAACCATGAGCCACTTTCTTCCACTATTGTGGGGTTCTGAAGCACCTTATTACTTCCACCGTGAACACATGTACATCATTCATGACTCTGGTAGGGTAGGAACTTGCAGATTCTACAAACAATATTTCTGAAGCTGTATTGTAGACTTGTGTAGCTATCACCAGTGGCAAGGAAGCGGAATGTGGTTGCTAGTTTTAGCCCTACCTCAAGTGGTTCTCTCACGAAAGTATTTTTCTTCTCCGGGTGGGGAGTTAACTTATCAACCATTTCTTGGAATACCTCTGGGGTTATAGGCCATACGGAGAAACATTTGTAGTCTCGGCTATCTTCACGGTGAAGTTCAGTGAGTAAATGTTCATAGTGTCCGAAAGAGTGTCTTCTGGTCAATTATTCCCAAACCAACTTTGTTTTAGCTTTCCTCTTTCGAGGTGAGGGTCAAACGTATTCTTTCTTTCTGTATTATTTCTTCTTCTCAAAGAAGTAGAAGTGCAGCCGCTGTCAGATACATGTGCCTTTTCCTCTCTTCAATAATGGCGATATCTTGTGATGGGGATTCATGGTGTTCATTTGTATCACTTTTTGAAGGTACTTAGAGGATAAACTGATTTAAGATGGGGTACTGCCTTTATATACACCTCCAATGCAGGCAATACCGTACACCAAGCGTGACTAACACTAGACATGATCTTGGTAGCATGCGTGATTTAGCCGTACCTGTGCGTGCATTAGCGCACACTGCGTACCAAAACGCAACTTCATCGGACCATAGACGCAACAAGCGCGTGTATAGAACGCAACATAGTCGTGGTTGTGCTTGAATTATGCGTGCAATGCGGGGTCACTTCGTGGCACTTTGTGTGCAACTTTGCGGGTCAACATATATACGTGAGGGGTGCACGAATAATGCGCAAACGGGGGTGTACAAATTATATAAAAATTGCTTCGCGCATTGGCACGCACTGAGATCTTTAAATGCGGATGGAAAATTCGTGCAAGTGTAAACGCCCCTTTATATTAACAAACAAGCATTAGGGGAGGTAACATGAAATATAAACATATAATGCACTCAAAAAGATCTCAAAATCAAAGTTCAAACCTATTATTGCATTAGATCGACACTGGCTCCTGCAGGGGAATCATAGACCTTAGATAATTTGTCACATTTGTATCATTTATTACTAACCTCGTTATCCTTAACTTTCCGTATTTAGTTTTCAAATGAAGGGATGCATTCAAGAAGGAACATCATTTCGGAAACATATTATGATGGACTTGCTCTTGTGGTTATCTCTATTTATGATTACCATGGGAAACTCGATTTAGATAGGAATATTGTATATTTAAAATGATCCGCTTAAAAAATGCTTAAATAATGACTAATCTTCAATGAGCTGTGAATCATATTATTCTCAGGAAATATATCGCTTGTTACTGTAGGTTCATATCTATGAATCACATTTTACAGTTATGATTAATCAGAAACCCATAGATTGTACGTGTATAATGGTAAACAAATCTATAAATTGTGAACAACACTGTTCAAGAGAAATATTTAAAATATAGTGTGTGTGTCTTGAGAGGACGCGTCTTTAACTCGTTGGTCTGTTCGATTCAAATCACCAGAAGACTGTGGTTCCTTCACACTTAATTTGACGAAATAAACACTTTATATTAATTTTAAAACTTACCTCTACACAGGTTAAGTTTAGCGCAAATATGTTGTGCAACAGAGATGAACGACCAGTGTTCCCTATATGTGCGAACGAAGTGAGCAAAGGTTGGCAACGTCTTTCTCTCAACTCAAATCGAAATAATTTTGTATCAAAGTGCAATGTCTCAAAATTCAAACTCGACACCCATTTGAACACAGGGTCGTGCTCTCGTAACGCACGGTGTAAGTACGTGCACGTGCGATGAAGGTGAGTTTTTTTTAACCCGATTTCAGGCACCCAGGGGGGTGGGGGGTATAAATACGACCTTCAGAGGTTCTCTCTCTGTGCTCATGGTGCTGCTGCCTCAAGTTGCCATCCATTCCTCCGCAGAGACTCCGGGTCCTCATGCTGCAAGATCAGCTTCAAAAGGCAGCGAATAAAAACCGCAGAAATCAGTGCGCACAACCAGGGACCATATATATATATAAGGTCCCTGGTAGAAATGATCATGTAACGAGCAGAAGAGACGAGTCCCTGTATATAAGGTCCCTGGCACAACGTACGTTGTAAGTGCGGAGCACGTGTTTACTCGGTATACTGGTACACTCGGTGAGTGCTGCGTTCTCATTTGACCGTTGAACAGGGAGTACGGACGACGCACTTACCATGTACGGAGCACGCACGTGCTGGGTGCGTCGTACGTTGAGTATGTGACCATATGAGAACCTTAAAACACTCACGGTGTCCGTAGAGTGCACGCACTCAAGCCGTAGAGGGGCCTACGTGTGGAAAATACGCAACTCGCACGCATCGAAAGTTTGTTGAAGCACGTAGACACGCCGTAGCATTTCTTGTGCATGCTAAACATGTTTTTTTTTCCACGATCACTTAGCACGTGCGTGCTGCGCACGTGATAAGTGAGTGTTCCGTACTCACTCGGCACTTCCCCAGTTCAGCTGTCCGCAGAACTCACGTGGACCGTACTGAGTATAAGCACTTACCGCACTTACAACGCACGCTGTGCGCACTGATTTCTGCGGTATATATATGAAAGTCAAGTCGACAACATGCGAACGAGTAAGGACGTCGAACGGAAGAAGCGCGTGTAAGTACGACCTCCGTACGATAACGTAGCAATCGCACCGATATCGTACACAATGAATAACGTGCACAACTTACGGTGCTCGCCGGCTCAAGGCGAGGCGTGCGAACCACGTACTTACACCGTGCGCAACCGTACGGGTGACGTGCGTTGACGTACTCCCATGCTTTCTTGCCACTCCCTCCCCACGTTTTCAGCGTCCAAAAAAATTTACCATGGGACAAAAACACGCACGGCGGAGTGTGACCGAGGCTTTACTAGAGTATTGTAAAATATCGGAAATATATTTAGCAGCTCCGACTTAGTCGGAGCTGCTATCAGTTTTTGTGCAGTTTCCGTCGCCGCCGCCGCCGCCGCCGCGTTTTGTATTTGCTATAACTTTTTTCCTAGAAGGTTTTGAGAACTCATATACATAACTTCTTACTTATGCCCCTGGGGAATTTTTTTGACATGTTCACATTCAAGGTCAAAGGTCAAGGTCATAGCGAGGTCACAACTTAAGCATGCTTTTGCGAAAATGTCTTATTTCAACTATTAACACTTTGAATCATTACATGATTTTGATACACAATGAACAGTGATCACTGATTGTGGGACCTTGAATTTTAAAGGTCAAGGTCACGAGATAGGGTCAAGGTTACCAGTTCTGAAAACACTAAATAACCTTTTTTCCATGAAGGTATCAACACCTCATATATATAACTTCTTTCTTGTACACCTGGGGAATTATTTTGACATGCTCACATTCAAGGTCAAAGGTCAAGGTCATGAGTTCTGAAATCACTACAAAAATCCTTGAAAACACGATCACTTCAACAACTTCTGTGCTATCAGGCCCTAACTTGGTATATATCAACTATGGAGAAAGTCTAAGATTTGAAAAGGTTTTCGCTAAAATCTGTCCAAGGTCAAGGTCACAGCGAGGTCACAACTCAAGCATGCAGTTGCGAACATGCCTTATTTTAACTATTAACACTTTGAATCATTACATGCTTGTTATACACAATGAAAAGTGATCATTGACTGTGTGACCTTGAAGATCAAAGGTCAAGGTCAAGAGATATGGTTATGGTGACCAGTTCTTAAATCTCTGAATAACTTTTTTCCAAGAAGGTATTAACACCTCATATACATAGCTTCTTTCTTATAAATCTGGTGAATGATTTTGACATGTTCACATTCAAGGTCAAAGGTCAAGGTCATGAGTTCTTAAATCACTACAATAATCCTTGTAAACATGATAACTTTAAACATTTTTGTGCCGTGAGGCTCTTATTTGATATATATCAGCTATGGAGAAAGTCCAAGATTTGAAGACGTTTTCGCTAAAATCTGTCAAAGGTCAAGGTCACAGCAAGGTCACAACTTAAGCATGCTATTGTGAATGCCTTATGTTAACAATGAACACTTTTGAGTCATTGCATGATTGTTATACACAATGAAAAGTAATCATTGATGGTGTGACCTTGAAGGTCAAGGGTCAAGGTCATGAGGTATTGGTTAACGCCATGTTAATCCTTTGGTCCAATTTTGAAGTCAGAAACAGGTTTTAAGAACAAACTTGTGAAAAGTGACCCCAGTGATGATTCAACTTGTTAGAATAACTTGAATAATGAAAAAAAAATTGTCAACAAACCTTTTGACCCGGCTTCACTTTCTTGTGTGTTTATTGCGTCCTAACAAGATGGCATATACTATGTTGATTGCGTGTTTATTCCTAGTATGCGAAACAAGTGAAAGACTAGCTTCACCAAACTTGATGTTATATCCTGTTGGTCAAGGTACAAGCACTGAATGCCATTAAATCAGGCCAATATCACGTTTACCACTACTAAACTCATCGGCAAAAGAAACTTATCACCTCAGTTGGTTTTGATTAATACAATATTTTTAAAAAATCAGATGCATTTGACTGTGACAAGATACAATAATACTTATCTGCAGTAGTTTGGATGAATTAATTGGTGACTGTGATTACATTTTAGTTAAAATTTCTTTGTTTAATGAAGACAGGGGTAAGAAATTAAATTTCCACCAACATGATCCCTACCATTTTTAAAATGTAGTAAATGTGTGCAGAATCAGGCACATTTATCAAGTTTCACATATTATATGTCAATGGACAATTGTGTAACATCAAAAATAATTTTAGAAGAAGTTTAAAGTTTAAAATTTATTTTTTTTTGAATTAAAAAGACATGCACGTAGAAGTCTTCTTTGACTGCTGACTAAACACCTGTACTTCTCAGTTTTATATTATCATTTCGAAAACTTGAGATATTTGCAATTGAAAATCATACATAAATTTATGATAAAATCAACTAAGGTGATAAGTTTCTTTTGCCGATGAGTTTACTGATACTACTCCAGCTGACATAACTATCCCTCCTAAATCTCCTCTCTTATTCTCTGAGACTCTCTGGTTATTGACAGCTAAGCTCGTGTACAATATACACAGAGTAATTGGAATGATCAGTGGTGTGACATTTAAAATGTCTACACTGTCGGCCAAAAGAAACGCCTACTAGATATATCATCAGATTTCGTACAAAACTATAATGAGCAGTTTAGAAATAGTATAACATTATGAAGTTGCACGATTTCTGAATAATATATTTAAATTTCAGAAGTTGTCGTGCCATAAAAGAATGGCGATTGTTGAATTAGACAAATGAATTGTTAAGTTTTCGATCAGTGCTTGGTCAGAAAAAACATTTGAAACCGATTTTTATACAACCACGAGCAACAATACATGCACGCATTCGCATTAAAGTGATGATAACGCTACAAATATATAGCGGTTTTCATTGGGCGTGGTTTTCATGAAAGCTATTGACTCGAATCACAGTTTTTCAACGATTTCAATGGACTTTCATATTAATTTGTTTTCTGCATAACTTGGAGACCACCATTGATTATATTTCAGAAATTATTTCATCTTTCATTTTAAGGAAAATCAAGTAGGCGTTTCTTTTGTCCGACAGTGTAGATTTCATTTATTATTGATGAAACATACCTGAAGTTGGTTTAAAGTTGATAACCAGCCCAATATGATTACTTTTTACACCTTCCCTTCATGAGCAAATGGCCTTACAAAACTGAAATCTTATGTACATTGTATAACTGATTTGTCAATGGGAGAGATAAATTGTCTGTGACCACACCCATAAAACTTTTTCTGTCTTCCATGTCTACACCCAGGGGCAAAGAAACGATACGATACAAGATACAAGATACAAGATACACGATACAAGATACAAGATACAAGATACAATGTACAAGATACAAGATACAAGATACAATGTACAAGATACAAGATACAAGATACAAGATACAAGATACACGATACAAGATACAAGATACAAGATACAATGTACAAGATACAAGATACAAGATACAAGATATTTCAATCCACGAGCGATACATACGACTTAAATAGAGTGACGTCAAGCTTCAGGAGCCAACAAAACTCAATTTTAAATTCAAAACATTATCTGTTCATATTTCGGAGACACACACCTTTTAAGAAATCGTCGTTTTTGAATCTCCTTAACTAGACGAAATAGAAAAGCCAAACAGGGATTTTTAGCTTGTTTTATGACCACCTACAGTGAGGCATGACATGTAAGTCCTAAGAATGTACATTGTGCCGACAACATCTTATACTAACATAATTTCCATATTTTGCAAACGTTTACCTTAAATATCATTATATCTAGAAACCCATTTGAAATAGCAGTTTCAGTACCCCATGAATTTTTTTGTTTGAGTTTGTTGAAAATTTCGTTTCTTTCGCCCCTCGTTGTATATCCGGACCCAAAAGTCATTGGAAAGTGAAATAGTGTTTATCAATCCCTTGGCCACAAGTGATTATAAATTGTATATTTGGAGATTCTTAGACCGGTACTTAGGGCCATAGGGGTCACACCCCAAAAGCTTAATTTAGTCGTCTTTTCCAGACTTTTAAGCCCAACATAGCTGAAATCATATGTGATGTTATGTTATCGTTTACCAATGTGGAATATAAACACTGTAGATTTGTTTAACCTTATAATATCTGCTTTTGGGTCTGGTAGGTGAATAAACATGTGACCAAACTACATTGGTTACCTGTGCTCGGAAGATTTCCACTCGCGATGAACGTGTTTTTGGCAATGATTGATCATAATAAATTTTGCCACACAAGCTATACGTTTTTTTAATGCCCAATTTTTGTTTTGTCATTTCCAAAATTAATGTTTGTGAAATTTATAATTAATACTTATATTTGAACGAGCTTTCCTTTATTTCAGGCGTTCAAAATGTCAAAATATGTCAGAGTGACGTCATCTTATTTTTCAAATGAATTTCCGTCACTTGACCTCCTCGTATGACCTTAGTGACGGATCTCGAGAATTTCCGTTGGCTTTATCCTGCCGAGAAAACCGTCCATTGTATGACAAACGGTATTATCAGATATAATGCCGACTCAAGTAAAGTAAACAGACATGGTTTCTACAGCAAAGAACTAGTGTCACGTCACTTCAATGATATTCTTGGAAGTGATATTATGAGCTGATATTTTGGGGGGACGGATTCATAAATACTAAAACAGGTATGAGTCATTCTCACCTGGGCCACACCCGTCAGTATGTCTCTGTAAATACCTTCACAAAACACTCCATTCAAAACTGAAGGTCTAGGGCGCGTTACAATAGTTAAAATACCATATGAATATGCAGTGTGCCATAGGGATACGTAGTGTGGAATATAAGCGTAAAAAAACCCACCTTTATTCGATGATCAAGACATTTTTCGGTGCATGGATATTGCTGAACATCAATTTCTCACCACGTATTATATAAAGTTACCTGATAGAATGTACTTATGGAAGGTCTGTGGGAAGAAAATGGAACAACGCAGGAAGGGAGATGCTGTTTTTTAAACTGATGAAAATGATAAAATGTACTCAGTCTGAAATCAACACAAATGATCACATACATAAAGACAAAAAAAACTGTCCCGGAAACCAATAGAAAAATACGGTTCCAGGCTGGAATGGTTATACTAAGAACTTTATTGTTGTCAAAACAGACGAAAATCTTTAGTAGGTGATGGCTGGATGCTGCCGGGCACAATTGGCGATAAGTTTGTTTGTTTGTTTGTTTGTTTGTTTGTTTGTTTGTTTGTTTGTTTGTTATTTCTTTTTATTGTTCCCAACTTTACATGACGTGTACATAAATATTCATAAGAGTGTTATATTTCTATACATATTAAGGTAAGCACAACACAGTCTGAAGTCCAACACTCGATCATTCTGAGATATTTTGAGGTGCTTAAAACATGAAAAGAAAAAATCTTACATCATTGAACGACAGGTGAAGTTTAGCGCAAACTTCACCTTGGATTGAACCAACTTATAGTCTCTTTCTCTCAACAGATATGTACCACGTAAGGCAATCCATTTCCAAACCACTGCATTGTGTGATGACTTTCATTAGTGTTACCATTTCTCTAGTTCAATGCTGAAGTTCAAACTTCAGTTGAAGGGATAGTTTTCAGTGATTTTACGTCCGTATCCACAAACCTACTGCGTATCTTCATGCCTCTCCCATGTTTGTAGAAAAACGTACGTGGTACAACTCGCTCATTGCAAAATAAACTTCCCACTACACAATACAAGCTATTTCAGTCCACGAGTGACACTTTCTACTGAAACGGGGTTACATCATGTCTTCAGAAGTCAACTTAGCTACATTAGAATTTTGAAAACATTATCTGTTCATATTTCTGAGAAACACGCGTTTTAAGAAATAGTCGTTTTCGAATCTCCTTGGCTGGACGAGATAGTAGAGCTAAAAAGTGTTGTTTAGCTTGTTTTAAAACGTCCATCAGTAAAGATGAGTCAACAAGTCAGAACAATTTTGTTGTTTATGTCGACAACATCATTTAATTATTGAATTTCTAAATTTTTAAAATGTTTAACTGCAATTACAAACATTCGTGCCAAAAAAGCATGTTGAAAAAGCAATTTCAGCACCGTTATTGTATTTGAACTGACATTAGAAAACTGTAAGTATCATACTCTGATGTATGAAATTATAAGTAGATGTACTTATTTACTTAACATGTGTCTATCGAATATATTCAAGATCTACATTCTCCGTAAGTAGTATTTCGTTTTACACTCTCTTAAAAACAGTGGAAAGTTTCTTTTGCACGTCAGTATACATGATACGATGGCAAGGATAAGTCCATTCAGGTTCCCGAGCCGTTGTTCTCTAGAGAAGAGCAACGAGACCGACGGCTCGGGAAGCACAGGGGTTTGTATTGCTGAAACAAAACAGTTCCTAGGTCCAATACTTCGATACGATACACCCTATACTAATAAATAAAGAAAGGGATGCAACGCGAGTTTTACCCCCTGCCCAAACAAGTCCACATTAAAACATTTTATCACGCATTTTACATGTAATACATATTTCAGAATTAAAGCAAAGTGACAGTCTGATTAAAATCGACATTGTTCCGAGGAATAAAATTTGCAAAATTTTGCATCTGCCGGGATACGAACAGGTTCTGTAGATTCCTCGCCACAAGGTCTGAGAACACCCCGTATAGGCGTGTGTTCAGAACCAGTTTAGCGCAGCCAAAACCCAGTCAAATAGCTGACCAATCACATCATAGTATTTAAACGGTTGCGGTTTTGAAAGCATTCGGAACAGACAAAAGGATAGCTGTTTGGAGTTATCTGCCCCTAGTTTCTCGCACCGAAAGCATTTGTTGGGCATCTTTTGATTGGCTAGCTGAATTGCGCCCGAACACGCTAGTGTACGGGGTGCTTTCAGACGGTTTGGCGTGGAAACCCACGAACGAGTTCGTATCCCGGTAGATGCACTATTTTGCATTTTTTATTCCACGGAAAACCGTCGATTTTAATCAGACTGAGCAAAGTGATTTCTCATTCGATTAAAACAAATATCAACACTTGAAACACGATTTTTTACTCGTCAAACTTGAGAGGGCCAAAATGGTGTCTCAAAAATACATCGAGAAAAATCGAGAAAAAGTCGATATTTCATTCCTAGCAAAAGTAATCAATCTCTAAAAGAGTTTTCTCCTATCAGTTTACATCCCTGATACATTTGACATACTTTAAGTGCAACTTTATAGTAACTACAAGCAAATCTGCGAGCCAGCTCCAACATGTTGCATATAAATAATAATTCTGGGACGAGGAAAGGTAAAATGCATATACATATAATTTGTTATTGCAAACTGTCAAATCTTATCATCATTCCATGATCATTGTACTGCTAAAGGGAGATAACTCTGTCCATCCAAATGACAGACCAAGTCATACGAGATATTGTTCTTTTTTAAACATAAGAGGACCAGAAATAGGACCTACTTGTAACAGAGGTAACGTGGGAATAAATGAATTGAACAATGCACGTGGGGAGATAATGATGATACTGCTGCGTTTTTCAGATTCCTAAACTGTTGATTGTATTTTAAAAATTCAAAATGTAAGAACTTCAATGGATTGGAAATGATCTGATAATATTACAACTGTAAATGAAATCAAATCAAATTAGCGAGAACAAGTTTATATATAAATATAATGACTAAATTATTCATAACGACAAAGTTTACTACACTTACTGTTGCAAAATCACCTTAAGACTTCAAGCGTATTTGAAATGAATTTACCAAGACTTGAAACGGGCAAATAGAGAACAGTGAAAGACAACAATATATAGAAATTCGTGCTTAAAAGGAGCATTGGTATTTTTCATAATCTTTGTTTATTCTGGAAATGACCTAGGTTATATCTTTCAGTTTATGCAAATGTCATCCATACACATTGTCATTTCGCACAACACTAACATAAGTGCAAAACAGACTCGTTAAATCAACAAAATGACATTTTAGAGGAAAACGTACATGTTCATGACTAAAATTTAAATAAAAACAGAGGCATGGGCTTTGTAGACTGTTTGCAAGACCGCCGAAATAAATTGTTCTCAGCTGGTTCTGAAGCTTTTCATACTGGAAAAGAAATCGAAAATAGGTTTTACTAGTCTGCACACAACATAACAGCTCTCTAGACCGTTTGGAACTGGAGAAGAAGATGAAAACAGGGTTTTAAGGTTGTGACCCCTGTGACCCTATTTGGGGTCACGGCGTCACGAAATCTACAAATTAGAATCCCCATTGGCCAAGGAGTCTGCACATAAAATTTCAGCTCTCTAGAACAGCTCTCTTGGTTCGGGAGAAGAAGTCGAAAAAGCGAAAAGTGTACAGACGAACGAACGGACGGACTGATGAACGGACGGACGGACGGACGGACATAAGCCATAAGCCCATCGGGCCTTTCAGGCCTGATGAGCTAAAATTAATACACTCTTGATGAAGATTGTCAAATTGAAAAATAAACATGCTCTTTGCAATTATAAAAATCACTTATATGATATATAACTATTACAAAATACTAAAACTTATGTACAATGCCAAAGTTTTCATTTATCGGCTCTGTAGTGCATTCAATTAAAACCAGATACTTCATTTTTTTCGCTCAAATAAGTCGATGAAATGTATTTGAAAACAAATTTCCCTAATAGTAAAACACCCTTCTCTCTATGGAAAATCAAGTTAAAACGAGTATACATGGTTTGGTAAAGCTATGGGAATGGTTTTTGTCATTCGGAATAATAAATTGTGTTCACAATAAAATAAATTTTTGCTTTATGCGCAACACCGTTATTACCACTACGGATAATTGGTTTGTGTAGTACGATGTTTTACCCTCTAAAGTAAATATAAATGACATAAACTATCATTATAAATGGAACATTTGAAAAAATAAAATTTGCAAAAAACGTGCTACAGCCCCTTTAATGCTTTGTGAACAGCCACACAGCCGGCTCTCGTTAAAGGTGATGCCACAGGCCTGAATATTCGTGCTTTTAGTATAGAGCAGGCAATCAACCCTTCACACGTTCAGATCACCGAAACATGAAGTGGGTACCAATAAGGTGATGAACCGGTCCAATTATTGCTGATTATCTATCAGCACTAAAATGAGCTGCATGTATGCACAGATGCAGGTGCGTGTCAACACATACAGTGCTACAGATATCTAAAATACGACCTCACTTTTGTATCTCAAATGTTAAAGACACATTTTCAACATTTCAATAAACACTTTGATAAATGAGACATTAAAAACTTTCGTGTAATCTATATTTTGAAACTCTAGGCAGCTGTCTTGGCAGAGAGAAAATCACCGGTGCTCGCTATAAATGACTTTCTCAGGCACGAGCACAAACACGCGCACAAGTCAATTACCGAAAAATTAGTGAGCGAGGGCAATCATTAGTGTGTAGGAGCAAATATTTGTGAGTAGGAGCAAACATTAGTGAGTAGGAGCAAACATTAGTGAGTAGGAGCAAACATAAATGAGCAGGAGCAAACATTAATGAGTAGGAGCAAACATTAGTGAGTAGGAACAAACATAAGTGAGTAGGAGCAAACGTTAGTGATTAGGAGCAAATATTAATGAGCAAGAGCAAGCATTAGTGAGTAGGAGCAAACGTTAGTGAGCAGGAGCAAACATTAGTGAGCAGGAGCAAACGTTAGTGAGTAGGAGCAATCATAAGTGAGCAAGAGCAAGCATTAGTGAGCAAGAGCAAACATAAGTGAGTAGGAGCTAACATAAGTGAGTAGGAGCACACATTAGTGAGTAGGAGCACACATTAGTGAGTAGGAGCAAACATTAGTGAGCAAGAGCAAACATAAGTGAGTAGAAGCAAACATAAGTGAGTAGGAGCACACATTAGTGAGTAGGAGCACACATTAGTGAGTAGGAACAAACATTAGTGAGCAAGAGCAAACATAAGTGAGTAGAAGCAAACATAAGTGAGTAGGAGCACACATTAGTGAGTAGGAGCACACATTAGTGAGTAGGAACAAACATTAGTGAGCAAGAGCAAACATAAGTGAGTAGAAGCAAACATAAGTGAGTAGGAGCACACATTAGTGAGTAGGAGCACACATTAGTGAGCAAGAGCAGACATTAGTGAGTGGGAGCTAACATAAGTGAGTAGGAGCACACATTAGTGAGTAGGAGCACACATTAGTGAGCAAGAGCAAACATAAGTGAGTAGAAGCAAACATAAGTGAGTAGGAGCACACATTAGTGAGTAGAAGCAAACATAAGTGAGTAGGAGCACACATTAGTGAGTAGGAGCAAACATAAGTGAGTAGAAGCAAACATAAGTGAGTAGGAGCACACATTAGTGAGTAGGAGCACACATTAGTGAGTAGGAACAAACATTAGTGAGCAAGAGCAAACATAAGTGAGTAGGAGCAAACATTAGTGAGTAGGAGCACACATTAGTGAGTAGGAGCAAACATTAGTGAGCAAGAGCAAACATTAGTGAGTAGGAGCAAACATTAGTGAGCAGGGACAAACATAAGTGAGTAGAAGCAAACATAAGTGAGTAGAAGCAAACATAAGTGAGTAGGAGCACACATTAGTGAGTAGGAGCAAACATTAGTGAGTAGGAGCAAACATTAGTGAGCAAGAGCAAGCATTAGTGAGTAGGAGCAAACATTAGTGAGTAGGAACAAACATTAGTGAGTAGGAGCAAACATTAGTGAGTAGGAGCACACATTAGTGAGTAGGAGCAAACATTAGTGAGTAGGAGCAATCACTAGTGAGCAAGAGCAAACATTAGTGAGTAGGAGCAATCATTAGTGAGTAGGAGCAAACATTAGTGAGTAGGAGCACACATTAGTGAGTAGGAGCAATCATTAGTGAGTAGGAGCAATCATTAGTGAGCAAGAGCAAACATTAGTGAGTAGGAGCAATCATTAGTGAGTAGGAGCAAACATTAGTGAGTAGGAGCAAGCGTTGGTGAGTAGGAGCAAACATTAGTGAGTAGGAGCAAACATTAGTGAGTAGGAGCAAACATTAGTGAGTAGGAGCACACATTAGTGAGTAGGAGCAAACATTAGTGAGCAAGAGCAAACATTAGTGAGCAAGAGCAAACATAAGTGAGTAGAAGCAAACATAAGTGAGTAGGAGCACACATTAGTGAGTAGGAGCAAACATTAGTGAGTAGGAGCAAACATTAGTGAGCAAGAGCAAGCATTAGTGAGTAGGAGCAAACATTAGTGAGTAGGAACAAACATTAGTGAGTAGGAGCAAACATTAGTGAGTAGGAGCACACATTAGTGAGTAGGAGCAAACATTAGTGAGTAGGAGCACACATTAGTGAGTAGGAGCAAACATTAGTGAGTAGGAGCACACATTAGTGAGTAGGAGCAAACATTAGTGAGTAGGAGCACACATTAGTGAGTAGGAGCACACATTAGTGAGTAGGAGCAAACATTAGTGAGTAGGAGCAAACATTAGTGAGTAGGAGCAAACATTAGTGAGTAGGAGCACACATTAGTGAGTAGGAACAGACATTAGTGAGCAAGAGCAAACATAAGTGAGTAGAAGCAAACATAAGTGAGTAGAAGCAAACATAAGTGAGTAGGAGCACACATTAGTGAGTAGGAGCAAACATTAGTGAGTAGGAGCAAACATTAGTGAGCAAGAGCAAGCATTAGTGAGTAGGAGCAAACATTAGTGAGTAGGAACAAACATTAGTGAGTAGGAGCAAACATTAGTGAGTAGGAGCACACATTAGTGAGTAGGAGCAAACATTAGTGAGTAGGAGCAATCACTAGTGAGCAAGAGCAAACATTAGTGAGTAGGAGCAATCATTAGTGAGTAGGAGCAAACATTAGTGAGTAGGAGCACACATTAGTGAGTAGGAGCAATCATTAGTGAGTAGGAGCAATCATTAGTGAGCAAGAGCAAACATTAGTGAGTAGGAGCAATCATTAGTGAGTAGGAGCAAACATTAGTGAGTAGGAGCAAGCGTTGGTGAGTAGGAGCAAACATTAGTGAGTAGGAGCAAACATTAGTGAGTAGGAGCAAACATTAGTGAGTAGGAGCACACATTAGTGAGTAGGAGCAAACATTAGTGAGCAAGAGCAAACATTAGTGAGCAAGAGCAAACATTAGTGAGTAGGAGCAAACATTAGTGAGTAGGAGCAAACATTAGTGAGTAGGAGCACACATTAGTGAGTAGGAGCAAACATTAGTGAGTAGGAGCAAACATTAGTGAGCAAGAGCAAACATTAGTGAGTAGGAGCAAACATTAGTGAGAAGGAGCAAATATAGTGAGTAGGAGCAATCATTTGTGAGCAGGAGCAAACATTAGTGAGTAGGAGCAAATATAGTGAGTAGAAGCAAACATAAGTGAGTAGAAGCAAACATAAGTGAGTAGGAGCAGACATAAGTGAGTAGAAGCAAACATAAGTGAGTAGGAGCAGACATTAGTGAGTAGGAGCAAATATAGTGAGTAGGAGCAGACATTAGTGAGTAGGAGCCGACATTAGTGAGTAGGAGCAGACATTAGTGAGTAGGAGCAGACATTAGTGAGTAGGAGCAGACATTAGTGAGTAGGAGCAGACATTAGTGAGCAAGAGCAATCATTAGTGAGCAAGAGCAAACATAAGTGAGTAGGAGCAAACATTTGTGAGCAAGAGCAAACATTAGTGAGTAGGAGCAAACATTAGTGAGAAGGAGCAAATATAGTGAGTAGGAGCAATCATTTGTGAGCAGGAACAAACATTAGTGAGCAAGAGCAAACATTAGTGAGTAGGAACAAACATTAGTGAGTAGGAACAAACATTAGTGAGTAGGAGCAAACATTAGTGAGTAGGAACAAACATTAGTGAGTAGGAACAAACATTAGTGAGTAGGAACAAACATTAGTGAGTAGGAACAAACATTAGTGAGTAGGAGCAAACATTAGTGAGTAGGAACAAACATTAGTGAGTAGGAACAAACATTAGTGAGTAGGAACAAACATTAGTGAGTAGGAGCAAACATTAGTGAGTAGGAACAAACATTAGTGAGCAAGAGCAAACATTAGTGAGTAGGAACAAACATTAGTGAGTAGGAACAAACATTAGTGAGTAGGAGCAAACATTAGTGAGTAGGAACAAACATTAGTGAGTAGGAACAAACATTAGTGAGTAGGAACAAACATTAGTGAGTAGGAACAAACATTAGTGAGTAGGAGCAAACATTAGTGAGTAGGAACAAACATTAGTGAGTAGGAACAAACATTAGTGAGTAGGAACAAACATTAGTGAGTAGGAGCAAACATTAGTGAGTAGGAGCAAACATTAGTGAGTAGGAGCAATCATTAGTGAGTAGGAGCAATCATTAGTGAGTAGGAGCAATCATTAGTGAGCAAGAGCAAACATTAGTGAGTAGGAGCAATCATTAGTGAGTAGGAGCAATCACTAGTGAGCAAGAGCAAACATTAGTGAGTAGGAGCAATCATTAGTGAGTAGGAGCAATCATTAGTGAGCAAGAGCAAACATTAGTGAGTAGGAGCAATCATTAGTGAGTAGGAGCAATCATTAGTGAGCAAGAGCAAGCGTTGGTGAGTAGGAGCAAACATTAGTGAGTAGGAGCTAACATTAGTGAGCAAGAGCACACATTAGTGAGTAGGAGCAGACATTAGTGAGTAGGAGCAAACATTAGTGAGTAGGAGCAATCATTAGTGAGTAGGAGCAGATATTAGTGAGCAAGAGCAAGCATTAGTGGGTAGGAGCAGACATAGTGAGAAGGAGCAAATTTAGTGAGTAGGAGCAATCTTTAGTGAGCAGGAGCAAACATTAGTGGGTAGGAGCAGACATTAGTGAGTAGAAGCAATCATTAGTGAGTAGGAGCAATCATTAGTGAGTAGAAGCAACCATTAGTGAGTAGGAGCAAACGTTAGTGAGTAGAGGCAAACATAAGTGAGAAAGAGCAAACATAAGTGAGCAAGAGCAATCATTAGTGAGTAGGAGCAATCATTAGTGAGTAGGAGCAAACATTAGTGAATATGGAGAAAACATTAGTGAGTAGGAACAAACTTTAGTGAATATGGAGAAAACATTAGTGAGCAAGAGCAAACACAAGTGGACATGAGCATATATTCGTTGGTAGGAGCAAACATTAGTGGACATGAACAAACATTAGTGAGTAGGAGCAAACATTAGTGGACATGAACAAACATTAGTGAGTAGGAGCAAACATAAGTTGACATGAACAAACATTAGTGAGTAGGAGCAAACATAACTGGACATGAACAAACATTAGTGAGTAGGAGCAAACATAAGTGGACATGAACAAACATTAGTGAGTAGGAGCAAACATTAGTGGACATGAACAAACATTAGTGAGTAGGAGCAGACATTAGTGGACATGAACAAACATTAGTGAGTAGGAGCAAACATTAGTGGACATGAACAAACATTAGTGAGTAGGAGCAGACATTAGTGGACATGAACAAACATTAGTGAGTAGGAGCAAACATTAGTGGACATGAACAAACATTAGTGGACATTAGTCACTAACAAACATTAGTGGACATGAACAAACATTAGTGAGTAGGAGCAGACATTAGTGGACATGAACAAACATTAGTGAGTAGGAGCAAACATTAGTGGACATGAACAAACATTAGTGGACATTAGTCACTAACAAACATTAGTGGACATGAACAAACATTAGTGAGTAGGAGCAGACATTAGTGGACATGAACAAACATTAGTGGACATTAGTCACTAACAAACATTAGTGAGTAGGAGCAGACATTAGTGGACATGAACAAACATTAGTGAGTAGGAGCAAACATTAGTGGACATTAGTCACTAACAAACATTAGTTGACATGAACAAACATTAGTGAGTAGGAGCAAACATTAGTGGACATGAACAAACATTAGTGGACATTAGTCACTAACAAACATTAGTTGACATGAACAAACATTAGTGAGTAGGAGCAAACATTAGTGGACATGAACAAACATTAGTGAGTAGGAGCAAACATTAGTGGACATGAACAAACATTAGTGAGTAGGAGCAAACATTAGTGGACATGAACAAACATTAGTGAGTAGGAGCAAACATTAGTGGACATGAACAAAGATTAGTGAGTAGGAGCAAACATTAGTGGACATGAACAAACATTAGTGAGTAGGAGCAGACATTAGTGGACATGAACAAACATTAGTGAGTAGGAGCAAACATTAGTGGACATGAACAAACATTAGTGAGTAGGAGCAAACATTAGTGGACATGAACAAACATTAGTGAGTAGGAGCAAACATTAGTGGACATGAACAAACATTAGTGAGTAGGAGCAAACATTAGTGGACATGAACAAACATTAGTGAGTAGGAGCAGACATTAGTGGACATGAACAAACATTAGTGAGTAGGAGCAAACATTAGTGGACATGAACAAACATTAGTGAGTAGGAGCAGACATTAGTGGACATGAACAAACATTAGTGAGTAGGAGCAAACATTAGTGGACATGAACAAACATTAGTGGACATTAGTCACTAACAAACATTAGTGGACATGAACAAACATTAGTGAGTAGGAGCAGACATTAGTGGACATGAACAAACATTAGTGAGTAGGAGCAAACATTAGTGGACATGAACAAACATTAGTGGACATTAGTCACTAACAAACATTAGTGGACATGAACAAACATTAGTGAGTAGGAGCAGACATTAGTGGACATGAACAAACATTAGTGGACATTAGTCACTAACAAACATTAGTGAGTAGGAGCAGACATTAGTGGACATGAACAAACATTAGTGAGTTGGAGCAAACATTAGTGGACATGAACAAACATTAGTGGACATTAGTCACTAACAAACATTAGTGGACATGAACAAACATTAGTGAGTAGGAGCAGACATTAGTGGACATGAACAAACATTAGTGGACATTAGTCACTAACAAACATTAGTTGACATGAACAAACATTAGTGAGTAGGAGCAGACATTAGTGGACATGAACAAACATTAGTGGACATTAGTCACTAACAAACATTAGTGGACATGAACAAACATTAGTGAGTAGGAGCAGACATTAGTCGACATGAACAAACATTAGTGGACATTAGTCACTAACAAACATTAGTTGACATGAACAAACATTAGTGAGTAGGAGCAGACATTAGTGGACATGAACAAACATTAGTGGACATTAGTCACTAACAAACATTAGTGGACATGAACAAACATTAGTGAGTAGGAGCAGACATTAGTGGACATGAACAAACATTAGTGGACATTAGTCAATAACAAACATTAGTGGACATGAACAAACATTAGTGAGTAGGAGCAGACATTAGTGGACATGAACAAACATTAGTGGACATTAGTCACTAACAAACATTAGTGGACATGAACAAACATTAGTGAGTAGGAGCAGACATTAGTGGACATGAACAAACATTAGTGGACATTAGTCACTAACAAACATTAGTGGACATGAACAAACATTAGTGAGTAGGAGCAGACATTAGTGGACATGAACAAACATTAGTGGACATTAGTCACTAACAAACATTAGTTGACATGAACAAACATTAGTGAGTAGGAGCAGACATTAGTGGACATGAACAAACATTAGTGGACATTAGTCACTAACAAACATTAGTGGACATGAACAAACATTAGTGAGTAGGAGCAGACATTAGTGGACATGAACAAACATTAGTGGACATTAGTCACTAACAAACATTAGTGGACATGAACAAACATTAGTGAGTAGGAGCAGACATTAGTGAGTAGGAGCAGACATTAGTGGACATGAACAAACATTAGTGGACATTAGTCACTAACAAACATTAGTGGACATGAACAAACATTAGTGAGTAGGAGCAGACATTAGTGGACATGAACAAACATTAGTTGACATTAGTCACTAACAAACATTAGTGGACATGAACAAACATTAGTGAGTAGGAGCAGACATTAGTGGACATGAACAAACATTAGTGGACATTAGTCACTAACAAACATTAGTGGACATGAACAAACATTAGTGAGTATGAGCAGACATTAGTAGACATGAACAAACATAAGTGAGTAGGAGGAAACATTAGTGGACATGAACAAACATTAGTGGACATTAGTCACTAACAAACATTAGTGGACATGAACAAACATTAGTGAGTAGGAGCAGACATTAGTGGACATGAACAAACATTAGTGGACATTAGTCACTAACAAACATTAGTGGACATGAACAAACATTAGTGGACATTAGTCACTAACAAACATTAGTGGACATGAACAAACATTAGTGAGTAGGAGCAGACATTAGTGGACATGAACAAACAATAGTGGACATTAGTCACTAACAAACATTAGTGGACATGAACAAACATTAGTGAGTAGGAGCAGACATTAGTGGACATGAACAAACATTAGTGAGTAGGAGCAAACATTAGTGGACATGAACAAACATTAGTGGACATTAGTCACTAACAAACATTAGTGGACATGAACAAACATTAGTGAGTAGGAGCAGACATTAGTGGACATGAACAAACATTAGTGGACATTAGTCACTAACAAACATTAGTGGACATGAACAAACATTAGTGAGTAGGAGCAGACATTAGTGGACATGAACAAACAATAGTGGACATTAGTCACTAACAAACATTAGTGGACATGAACAAACATTAGTGAGTAGGAGCAGACATTAGTGGACATGAACAAACATTAGTGAGTAGGAGCAAACATTAGTGGACATGAACAAACATTAGTGGACATTAGTCACTAACAAACATTAGTGGACATGAACAAACATTAGTGAGTAGGAGCAGACATTAGTGTACATGAACAAACATTAGTGGACATTAGTCACTAACAAACATTAGTGAGTAGGAGCAGACATTAGTGGACATGAACAAACATTAGTGAGTAGGAGCAAACATTAGTGGACATGAACAAACATTAGTGGACATAAGTCACTAACAAACATTAGTGGACATGAACAAACAGTAGTGAGTAGGAGCAGACATTAGTGGACATGAACAAACATTAGTGGACATTAGTCACTAACAAACATTAGTGGACATGAACAAACATTAGTGAGTATGAGCAGACATTAGTGGACATGAACAAACATTAGTGGACATTAGTCACTAACAAACATTAGTGGACATGAACAAACATTAGTGAGTAGGAGCAGACATTAGTGGACATGAACAAACATTAGTGGACATTAGTCACTAACAAACATTAGTGGACATGAACAAACATTAGTGAGTAGGAGCAGACATTAGTGGACATGAACAAACATTAGTGAGTAGGAGCAAACATTAGTGGACATGAACAAACATTAGTGGACATTAGTCACTAACAAACATTAGTGGACATGAACAAACATTAGTGGACATTAGTCACTAACAAACATTAGTGGACATGAACAAACATTAGTGAGTAGGAGCAGACATTAGTGGACATGAACAAACATTAGTGGACATTAGTCACTAACAAACATTAGTGGACATGAACAAACATTAGTGAGTAGGAGCAGACATTAGTGGACATGAACAAACATTAGTGGACATTAGTCACTAACAAACATTAGTGGACATGAACAAACATTAGTGGACATTAGTCACTAACAAACATTAGTGGACATGAACAAACATTAGTGAGTAGGAGCAGACATTAGTGGACATGAACAAACATTAGTGGACATTAGTCACTAACAAACATTAGTGGACATGAACAAACATTAGTGAGTAGGAGCAGACATTAGTGGACATGAACAAACATTAGTGGACATTAGTCACTAACAAACATTAGTGGACATGAACAAACATTAGTGAGTAGGAGCAGACATTAGTGGACATGAACAAACATTAGTGGACATTAGTCACTAACAAACATTAGTGGACATGAACAAACATTAGTGGACATTAGTCACTAACAAACATTAGTGGACATGAACAAACATAAGTGAGTAGGAGCAGACATTAGTGGACATGAACAAACATTAGTGGACATTAGTCACTAACAAACATTAGTGGACATGAACAAACATTAGTGAGTAGGAGCAGACATTAGTGGACATGAACAAACATTAGTGAGTAGGAGCAAACATTAGTGGACATGAACAAACATTAGTGGACATTAGTCACTAACAAACATTAGTGGACATGAACAAACATTAGTGAGTAGGAGCAGACATTAGTGGACATGAACAAACACTAGTGGACATTAGTCACTAACAAACATTAGTGGACATGAACAAACATTAGTGAGTAGGAGCAGACATTAGTGGACATGAACAAACATTAGTGGACATTAGTCACTAACAAACATTAGTGAGTAGGAGCAGACATTAGTGGACATGAACAAACATTAGTGAGTAGGAGCAAACATTAGTGGACATGAACAAACATTAGTGGACATAAGTCACTAACAAACATTAGTGGACATGAACAAACATTAGTGAGTAGGAGCAGACATTAGTGGACATGAACACACATTAGTGGACATTAGTCACTAACAAACATTAGTGGACATGAACAAACATTAGTGAGTAGGAGCAGACATTAGTGTACATGAACAAACATTAGTGGACATTAGTCACTAACAAACATTAGTGAGTAGGAGGAGACATTAGTGGACATGAACAAACATTAGTGAATAGGAGCAGACATTAGTGGACATGAACACACATTAGTGGACATTAGTCACTAACAAACATTAGTGGACATGAACAAACATTAGTGAGTAGGAGCAGACATTAGTGGACATGAAGAAACATTAGTGGACATTAGTCACTAACAAACATTAGTGGACATGAACAAACATTAGTGAGTAGGAGCAGACATTAGTGGACATGAACAAACATTAGTGGACATTAGTCAATAACAAACATTAGTTGACATGAACAAACATTAGTGAGTAGGAGCAGACATTAGTGGACATGAACAAACATTAGTGGACATTAGTCACTAACAAACATTAGTGGACATGAACAAACATTAGTGAGTAGGAGCAGACATTAGTGGACATGAACAAACATTAGTGGACATTAGTCACTAACAAACATTAGTTGACATGAACAAACATTAGTGAGTAGGAGCAGACATTAGTGGACATGAACAAACATTAGTGGACATTAGTCACTAACAAACATTAGTGGACATGAACAAACATTAGTGAGTAGGAGCAGACATTAGTGGACATGAACAAACATTAGTGGACATTAGTCACTAACAAACATTAGTGGACATGAACAAACATTAGTGAGTAGGAGCAGACATTAGTGGACATGAACAAACATTAGTGGACATTAGTCACTAACAAACATTAGTGGACATGAACAAACATTAGTGAGTAGGAGCAGACATTAGTGGACATGAACAAACATTAGTGGACATTAGTCACTAACAAACATTAGTGGACATGAACAAACATTAGTGAGTAGGAGCAGACATTAGTGGACATGAACAAACATTAGTGGACATTAGTCACTAACAAACATTAGTGGACATGAACAAACATTAGTGAGTAGGAGCAGACATTAGTGGACATGAACAAACATTAGTGGACATTAGTCACTAACAAACATTAGTGGACATGAACAAACATTAGTGAGTAGGAGCAGACATTAGTGGACATGAACAAACATTAGTGGACATTAGTCACTAACAAACATTAGTGGACATGAACAAACATTAGTCAGCAGGAGCAGACTATAAGCATATGCAAACATTGGAATGGTGTTCAGTGTGTGCTTTATAGACATTTATGTTTGGATAAAGTGAATCATAATGATAACATTATCAAACAACCCTTAGATATGGATAAACTTGTAGAACTTACCATTGACATTTTAAATAAGAATATGGAGACAGTGAGAAACGATGATAAAATTCAATCACCGAATGTCAGAAAAGCATAACCTTAGTTACCCTCGATTTTAGGACAGAGACGGATAAACTGAACAAACTACAATTTAAGTGAACAGTTTCTCAATGTGTCTGCACTATATATGTATAAATTAAATCTATTCCACATATTGATTTTGCTTACCAACAAGTCATAGTTTGTAACGTTATAAAACGTTAAAACGCCATGTAGCTTAAATGGACACTGCGTCGAGGATAACAATGAGTCTCATCTTTATCTCATCAAGCTGATTAGAGTGTTTGCTAACGTGTTTCGCTTCACTTCACTTTCTACATGCAGTAGATTACCAATTACAACAATTGAATTGTCTGAAAATCGGCGTCTGTGACTTGTTAGCAGATATGTTAATCAGCATAGGTAGATACACATGATCTGATTTTTATTCTCGACGCGGTGCCCCTTTAAGGGAAACTCTGTTCAGGTATATATAAGTGCATAACGTTATAATTTATCACCAAAGTCATACACTTCATACACCTGCACAAAAAATAACCCCCAAAACCGATAACTAAAAATGTTGTATTGGAATTAGAATTAAACGAAAAAGTAAGTCGTTTAATATACCTTGTGTCTCAAAAACATGATCTATATTAATTTACTGCGTAATTTATTTTTTAATAGTTTTTTTCTAACAGAGATATCGTCCATTTATCCCTTTTAGAAAATCGTACCCGTTTCATGTCTCTTAAATCAATTTAGAATGTCCCTCAGATTGTCAGCCATCATTATGGTGTTTAATGATTAGTTTACAGATATAATGCTGCACAGTTATTATTGACGCACTCGATCTTGGCTGCATTCATTATTATTATTATTACAGATCATCAAGTATTTGACAATAAGGACGGGGTCTCTTTAAATTTGAAAAATGAAAACACCTTATCAGAGTGTGCAGTGAGAGGTTAGTATATGAACAGCATATGAGGGTTCCTAAAATAGGTGTTTCATTGACCGTTGACCCCCGGTCACGTGACTGTGTTGACAAATTCACCCGATGGGGGAAACCTACTCAAGCTGGGAACGCTGCAATCCATATGTCCAACATTTCACGTTTAAGGCCTACCTACGGGATCGTTCATCAAGCTTGTAACTCCTGACACTGTTATTCAAGCAGATTTAAATGCGTCTACTGTGAAACGTCACTGGAGCTCCGCACAGGGCTAAACGCGTTGAACCTGGCACTGTACATTGGAGCGAGTGTTTCTGGTTGACAAGCATGGACTAAATTCAAATGCATCTGCAATGAAAAGTTCTTTATATGCCGTGTAGCACTGATGGGATTGGTCAATAATTCACATTGGAAGGAACTTTCAGCTGATGAATCGTTGCAATACAGTTTTTTTTTAAAAACTGGGATTTTAGAGAGTGTTTGGAGAGGATTTCATATAAAAGTTTAAACTCTCAGCATAACTGTACTTAGTTTTGATCTATAAGGTAACGTGTTTGGCGTTCAGATCTGAGCGAGGATTTGATAAACGTTTTAAACAATCGTTTAAAATGGCTGGTGACAAGAGAACCGGGACAAGGTTCTGGACACTGGTCAAGGATAATTTGCTCGTTCTGCTGACCATGGCCGGAGTGTTTATTGGGTTCATACTTGGTTACTGTATTAAACTGGTGGAGCCTTCGCAAGATGCACTCATCTGGATCGGTAGGACTGGATTTTCTTTCATCTTTATTTTGGAATAACTTATTAAATCTTTAACGTATTTTTTCTTATAAAAGTGGGATAAATTTTACACTACTAATGAAAAATAAAACTGCATATATTTAATTATTTAAAACATTTTCGATTGTTTCTAAAATAAACAGTTAGTATATTATAATTCGAATATGTTTTCTTATTTAAGACAATAAGAAGACCCCATAGTTGGGTCGGTGAATTTACAGTTTTATATCAGTTACCTTTCACAAAATGTTTTCCTTGATGTATAAATACATACAGGTTTGTTGTTTTTGTAGGTAAACATGTAGAAAATACTACTACAAGCACAGACCTAACATAAATATTACTTCTAAGGTTTATTTTTCAAAATATCTCAATTCGTATTGTTAACATTTTGCAAGGACGATTTTGGACACCAATGGTAAATTCGTTATTTTGCTTTATAATCCATTCCCACAGCACGGTAACGAATTTGAAATTCATTAAATTCATTTCATCAGCATAACCTTTTGTAGTTGACCTCATTAATGCGTTTTTCATGTATGACAATGCTTTTTGTATTAAAGTTAAAGTTTAGAGAAAGTTCAAGTTAACGTTATTAGCCATAAGGACAGTTTTTAGATAAATGTAATGCTTAGCTTATCACACACTGACCTACTTGTTCGATGACCCTGTAAACACAGAAATCAAGTAGACGGGTCCATAACAGGTACAGCCTGGGGAAGGACCTTATTTCAAATGTAGTCAATTTGATCAAATTAACAACAGATTTTCCTGAAGAAACGCACTTTACTGTCAACATTAGACCATTTATCAAATACCACACATAAATGTAATGCCTTTAAACCGACTGTTTCAAACTGATGTGAACAAATGTTTTCACAGATTGGTATTTTTGTTTATAACAAATTTGTTTTCATTTCATTAAGTTAACATGTTTTATATCTATATCTTTGCATGTTATACGTGTATATCCCTAAGTTTATCTGAATATTGTATAGATGTAAATTGAACCTAGTATATGTACTTATATCAGTCAGACATTTTTCAATCAAACATTTGGTTTTAATCATCCACGATATTTTCAATTAAGAATTTCCATATTGACCCAGTTATATGCAGGTCCATTATCCGAGGCGAAGCCGAGCTTCAATACAGATTAATTACTCTTTTTAAAATTTTAGAACAATTCAAAAACTTAATATCTATTTAAAAATGTCATTTATATATTTCAATGCCATATAGCCGTTAAAAGTTTGAAATGAGGGCATCAGTATTTGCGCGTGTTCACTGTCGGATTGACCCAATCTCCGAAACAGATGATCTTAGCAGACTATTTGAAAATATAATGCAATAGCGATACAAGTTTTAAAATAAACGTTTTAGACTCAGTCCTTGACGTTCTTCTTCACATGAAAATGGTTTTGTACAAGAATGAATTTACTCTCCTGAAAGCACAGGAACTCGATATCGTAATTAAAACGTAGGTAAAACGTAGGTAAAAAAAAGCTACCCCCTATAGAGTACTCTATGTTATATAGGTTTTTTTACCTACGTTTTACCTACTTTTGGTTACGATATCTAGTTCCTGTGCCTGAAAGTCATGTTATATGTTTAAAAATCACACATGAACACTTTTAATATATAACTCATAAGGGAACGTCAACTCAGTCTTGATTTAAACAATAACCCATTTTCAAATCTCATTTACGAACAAACGTTTTGCCAATATGAAATTGATTGTAATAATTCTATATCAGGGCTCTTTATCGCCAAAAATGAATACATAAATCTTACTAAATGTATATTGTACAATTTTGTATGTAATTCATACATCCATAATTGTGGTATCATTAATTTGTAGTCTCAACAACAATGTCTTCAATATAAAAATATAAATTTGAATAAAATGACAATCTCTTCTATTATTCATTCTTCATCACGGCTCTTTATCGCCAAAATTGAATAAATAAATCTTACTAAATGTATGTTTTACAATTTTGCATGTAATTCCTCCATAAGTTTGGTATCATTAGTTTGTAGTCTCAAAAACAATGTCTTCAATACGAAAATATAAATTTGAATAAAATGACAACCCTATTTCATATACATGTAAAGCCAAACTAAAGTCTAAAATGAGGCCACAGAACACATAGGCATAGCAGCTTCAGCTAAATCGTGTACTATAGTGGCATGGTGAAATACACAAGGATTATATATCTATGTTAAGCTATGTTAATTAACATTTGAATTTCTTCCTTCTGGCCGCCGCTTTAAAATCCCTCTCTTCAAAACCAACAGAACTTCCAAATCATTTGTGCCATCCAGCATTCGTATTCTTAATAAGTCTTAATTATTTATTTCTGAGTGTATATTTCTCTTGTTATCATTATACATTTCCTATCTTATGAGTATATTATAAGCTTTTTACAATTTATATATTTTCTATCTTATAGGTATATTTTTTAGGCTTTCAAACATTATACATTGTCCATCTTATGACTATATTATAAGGCTTTTAAGCTTTTTAAGGCTTTTAAAATGTGTGTTTATAATCATTACTGTTGTTACTTATCTTAAGAATATCATTTTGTTGCTTTTTAAAACTACTCTATTTTTACCATCATGCTTGTTAAAAGTCCTATGCTCTTATGAATGTACTCCAAATTTCGTCCTGGGATAATAAAGTATTATCTTCTCTTATCTTATCTTATCTTATCTCTTATCTTATGTTGTCATAATAAAAGGACTCACTAAATAACTCAATAAACCAAATAATTAAAAATAGTATATTTCAATGCATCGTTTAAAGGCTATATACAATGTCATGTGGCAATTTTTGGGAATAATTGTAAGTTAGTTCAGTTGGGCAATGACTAGAATAACTGTTATTTACGTTATATTTCATATATGTTATACATGTCATGTAAATGATATTAGTTATTTGAATATTTAGATGGGCGGTTTTCATAATGCATTTGTTGTATACAATTAATTCTTAAATTATCATAACATTCACAAATTAATATAGAATTAATCTTCTATTCCTTTACTTCACATATGCCATATACATTGAAAATCAATTTCTAAGTATCAAATATTTTTTTCATTTATATACTATTTAATGACCATAACATGTTATGCAAACGACTTAATTTAATTAAATTTACAGTGAGTTATTGCAGCTTGAATAATGTTAATTAATTTTTAAAAGTATATGTATATAGTAAGCTGTGGCACCTTTGTGAGGAATCGTAGTCGCTACAGCCACACACAGTATAATTTTAATAAATTAATTAATCTTTTGAATCACATTACTTTGATCATCATATACACCGAGGGACAAAAGAAACGCATACCAAAATTTCGACTGCGTCAAACACAAACTATTCCTGCCGCATAAAGTCGATTTTGAATGTATGTGATGAGGATATATCTCTTAAATTGATAAAAAAAATTCATTCATAAGAGTATGATACTTAATATTATTTATCTATTCAAACCCACATGGGATACTGAAATTTCTATTTTATTGAGTTTATTTGAACATAATGTTTGGTAATTAAAGTAAAGTGATGAGGATATATCTCTTAAATTGATAAACAAAATTTCAATCATAAGAGTATGATACTTAATATTATTTATCTATTCAAACCCACATGGGATACTGAAATTTCTATTTTATTGAGTTTATTTGAACATAATGTTTGGTAATTAAGGTAAAATTAAATATGGAAATTTTGCCAGTACAAGATGTTGTAGCATAATGTACCTTATTGGACTTTAAATCGATGACGCATTGTTGCTGTCTATCTGAATAAATTTAGATCGACGGTTGTATATTATGTTATAATTTATTTGCTGCAGGATTTCACAAAACAGAAAATGCCAGAAAACCATTTTTCACTCTCCTATCTCGCCTGGTTAAGGAGATTTCAAAACGACGATTTTTTTAAAAGCCGCGCGTGTTTTTCAGAAACATGTTTTTTTATATAAAATTACAAATTAAGTTGTGCTGGCTTTAACAGACATGCTGTAACTATGATTGAGACGTATGTATTTTATTTGGTATTGTTTCCCCCCTGGGTCTACGCAATATAACATAAACCATTTATCATGACGGTATATGGGGCAACCTTTTACAAAATGTAAATAAATAGGGTGTTAGTAGATATTTGGACGTCATTAAGCAGTGGTCTGGCGTCACGGTTGTAGGCCTAGTTATGACGTCTGGATTAACTTCAGTTTAACCTTGATACTGTGTAATGGATTATCCCTTGCGACAATTAAAATGACGCAATCTGGACATGATTACATATATAACATCAACAATATATAATAATTCTTGACAAAAGCCATGTTTATTTCATGTTGTGAGACAGAACAAGCCACATAGTCACACTCGTTGCTACACCACTCGTGAAAATAAACTGACAGGCAAAAGAAAGTATACACTTTTTAAAATGAACTTATGGAACATTTATATTATTGATGTTGACAGTAAGCATCGGATACACAGGGCCTAAACATTAACTTTTTATTTTTAAAGTTGAACTAAAACCATATTAACACATTTTGGAAAAAATGGAAAATATCGATAATCACGTGACCTTCATTCTGATGTAAAGTCACGTGACACATATGTAAAATTGCTACACATTATTAATGTTGGCCATCCCATCTGTGAAAAAAACACCTAATACCCGTCAAAAGTAACACCAGAAAAACGTGAATAACTTCTGAAATTTGACAAAAGCTGGGCAACGGATACCAAAGCTACAAGAATCGCCCTTGTTCCTGCTCTAAAGTCAAGGTGTTGTCAGATTACAGCTGAGTTGGGGAGACTTTTCACAATCACAATTAAAAGTTAAAGTTTAAGATTTTGATGTTTTCCGAAATGAACGAACTATCCAATGTACCTTATCTCTACCATTTAGAGGCAAGCTAAAATGACGTCACGAACAAGTGTTTTATTACGTCCAAAACACCGACTTTAGGGAACTCGCTCTGAAACAATGGTTGTTAGGTAAACGTGATATGTGCACATGTGCCAACATCGAAAATATTAACTCGGTTATTGTTAACCTTATGGATAAATGTAACAACAGAGAAATGGTTAAGCCGACTACATGTATAGACACTTGTTCTCTCAACTTGACAGATTGGAGTAAAATGCCAGTGTCATTTGTTCTGTGGACTCATCAAGTCGTAACAACATTAAACAGTTTCAAGCGACCTGTAGCCCAGTCTGTACACCGAGTACAGAATGTCTCCGACACTCCAACAAACGTCTCTTTGTCTCTAGGTTGTCACGGTGCCTTACAGAGTTGGAGTCTATACAGTTATTTCACATCTAATTTGATGATTTTGTGACTTACTTTTACCTTCGGAGGACGAGTCAAAATAAAATTCCGAACACTATTTGTATGAAAATGAAATCTTAAAATAAAAATGAATATGGAATAGAAAATAATTCACTCATAATACCAAAGGACCAGTCCAAACTTAAACTGATTTTTTATTATCAATTTTAATTTGCCTAGAGTCTTCTTACGCTTGTTTCTCGTTCCTGTCACCTTTCTCTTTAATGCAATGTCATTTTAAATCATACGGTTTTAGAGAATAGGTACTATATTCCATTTTGAAATCTGCAATAAGCAAAATTAAAATAAACATCATCTAAATAACACCTTCGATAAAGAAAGTTGACATGTTGTGAAAGAATTGTCCTCATTTCTCTGATAACAGATCCCTCTTAGCGTTACATTGCGGGGTTAAAGGGGTCACAGGGTTCTAGATAGGAGATACAAGCAACCCTCTTACATGCCTTATATCGGACAGCGTTCTCCTTGCAATCTTGACTAAACATTGACGACCCTTTAATATGACAGTTTTACGGTTAATTCCAGGGATCTCACAGTATACACGAGTATACGAATCTGAGCTGGGAACAGGGTTCGAATCCAATTTGTGTTACTCGAATTATTATAAGTATTAATCATTACTTGATACAAATGCATTGTATTGCATTGTATTATATCATATTTATTAATTGTTTAAAGGGTCACCGCGTCGAGGATAAATATGAGATCACATTTTATAAATAATCATGTTTCGATCCTTGTTGATTAAAGTGTCTGTTAACGAGTCACGGAACCTCATTTTCAGACAATTGAAGTAACTGTTGATAAAAACTACTGCATGTAAACAGTGAAGCGAAGGGTTCGTCGTTAGCGGACACGCTAATCAGCATAGGGAGATAAATGTGATCTTATTTTTATCGACTCGGTGTTTGCCCGAAAACAAGATGTTTGTATAAAAACCTCTTTATTGTGAACACACACGACATTCGGGGTATGGTTATTCCTTCATCATGTGGAATGAACATGTAACAAGGCCGAATACATTTATACAAAACATTGACAATTGTAAGGAAACTGAATCCGTGAGATAAAAAAAACGATGAATATGTTATACGATATAGACTACTATACATGAATATACAATGAGGGTATATATTACAGGCATTAGAAGATGTAAATATTTAATTGATGAAACTACATTGGTCAGTAATTTTTTATTAAAAGGATTAATACATGTTTCTTAAGTTGGGCTTGTTTTAAATTGTTATCCATAAATTTTTGTTATCTTATGCATTCCAATTCTAAATGTCGTTCAAAGATTTAATGTTGGTCTGTTTACAACCGTTTGTCTGTATGTCAAATTTAGTTATTTCCCGCTGTGATTGTTTGCCTCTTTGAGATAACCAAAATGCCTAACCGTTCACAAATAAAAATAATTTACATCAGTAAGATCCCATAGTTTGTAGATATTTAATTGTCCCTGTGAAAATATAACGGATATTGTTCGTAATTTTCATAATTCTCTCATTAAAGTCTTAGTTTGGAAATCGGAAATCTGATGGGAGTAACCTCTGTTGGAAGAGAATGCGTTATTCAGGACTGGTATTACATAACTTGTCCAGCGGTATCGCAGAAATAATGTTTACAGTTCAAACTAGTGTACACGTACTTAATCTTAAACTATGAAAATCATCAAGATTAACTCTCCCTTCAAGAAGAGAGTTCAATAGAATGCATATTGGGGATATAATTGTATAACGTTTTCCATCATGAAGAGGATATTGGCTTGATAAATTTAATCATAATATCTATTCAAATTTACCCTCAAGTTGACCTTCAAACCGACCCCTGTGAACTGTTAGTTCAGCCACATAAACGTGCTTGTGGGTTTACATCTGTTTGCATTTCCCTTAACGTTTAACAGAGTAAAGTGGTTGGGAGATATACACATAGCTTGAGTATTGAAGCTCTTACAAGAAGTCAGTTGAAATCAACATTTACTAGCTTCACTTGAGTACATAAATACAAAAGTGCATTTAATACGCGTTCCTTTACCTCAATGTAAAATATATGAAAGAATAATGGTATATGTACAATGAGTAAATTAATTTTTTTTTAAATTAAAAATTGTGTACTTATTTCTAGTATTTGATTTACCAACGGCTAATTTGTTAGCAAAACATTTTAAATAATGCGAAGAGACAATTACATTTATTGAATTCCCCTGTTTCCGAATTATGAAATAACATCAGAGACAGTATTCGCGATTGAAGTACGTTCCAAATGATGTGATAGAATCTGTTTGAGACTAATTGCCGTGTAAGTATATACATATCATATTTATGTGTGGATTTCATCATGGTTGTCTTGCAAGACACATTACTGCAGTATACCAGTTTCACGTCTTGTCATATTGCAGGTATACTGGGTGAGGTGTACATGAGGATGTTGAAAATGATGATTCTGCCTCTTATCATCTGCAGCATCATAGCAGGTGCGTATGACGTCACAATTACGTCATAATTTTGTTTATGACGTTGACAGACAATACTCATGTCGTTATCATTGGTTTGATGTTGTATCAATTATCAAACGCCGTTTTATTGAAAATGTAAGCAATTTTATTCTTAACTGATATCTATATGCAGGGGCGAATTATCATGGGTGAATGCCAATCTCTAGAAATAACATTGTCTTTATATGTGATAAATATGCTCTTTTCCGTAATGAATATGTTTTGACCTTCCAAAAGTTAACCACATCGACATCGCTGCACATATTTAACATACATAATATATTCCAATTCGAACATTTAGCCTAAGATATTCATGAGATAATCTTGATTATGTCAATATGTAACACAGGTACGAAAGGTCATGTATATCACAAATAACATGATTGATTGATTGATTGATTGATATTACACCAATATCAAGACAAGACACGACAATTGAAATATATAGGAATGCAGTGTTAATGAGTTACAGTAATAAGTGTCACAATTAATTATCTAAAACAAAGTACAAAGGAATAAACATCAGAGTATAAAAGCAAGTCCACTTACACAAATCAATTTCCAGGAAAACAATTTTTCAAATATAAGTTGTTATGTCTAATTCTCTGTCCTAAAACTTGTTTTTAAAATTCCCTTTCCAGCATACATGTAGGAATGTAGGTAACACGTTTCGTTAAGACCTAGGTCAGTGTAGATAGATGTATATTTTCCTTCTTCAGAGGGATTGTTACGACACGCGCAACTAATATATATAAAAGCTGTTTTCATTCAAGCAACACGTGGTTACGGTCAATGGCCTAAATCAAGAAAGTGGATATATATATATATATATTCTTAAAACAAGTAAACAAAGGCTGAAAATATGTTGGATTCCCGACCGGTTTCACACTATTCAGTGATCATAATATATATATATTTATTATTTTTTAAATTATATTTTACCATTTTGTCATTAAATTTTGGTATTTGTCAAATATTTGTTTACCATTGTCATGATGTAAATATAGAATTGTTGCAATGTATTTCTTTTTAACACGTTTATAACACAAATCGTCATTACAAAATTTAATATATGATCCTAACCCTGCTCTATTGCTCATGTTAGTGAATATTACGAATGTTCACTGTTCACACAGGTACAGCCTCCCTGGACCCCAGGTGTAACGGGAAGGTGAGTCTCCTCTCGCTGCTCTATATCATCGCAACCAATGGTCTCTCGGCATTAGTGGGCGTGGCAATGGCAATGGCAATCAGTCCAGGTAGGGAACGTGCAATGGTCTATTGACTGGTGTTTAGTCTCTGAAAAACTGACGATCTGTTCTTATGAAGAAAATAAACTATTATGAAGATTTACTTTTCAGAAGTTTTAATGATGGAATTAAGTCTATTTATCTTGATCATACATTACACTTCATCTCAAAACTTAACTTAAATTTTACGAGCGCATTATATGATTGAAACAACTTCAGGATGTGGAGCACAGTGGTATCGTGGTTAGCGTGCTTGCCTCTCACGTCAAAGACCCGGGTTCGAATCCCGGTGGAGACGCCAAAAAAGTGTGACCTGGGTCGCATACTGTGTTGTGTCCCTGGGAAAGGCACTTAAACCACCCAGCTGTATACTTGGGTACCTGAAAAGCGGGTGTACATGACTTCATGTGCAATTCCGTCAGTGTAATAACGTGAAGCGCATTGAGCACGCATTCGTGAGTGGATAACCTGCGCAGTATACATTACATATCCATTATTATGGTATGTGTATACTCGCTATATTTCTATCGAACATTCTCAATCAGCGACGCCATTGTAAAAGTGACATTTGCCAATGACACGTCATAATGATAAAATAAACGTAAGGTCAACGTTTTCTCGTTTTCCTGTGTTTTATGTGTTTTCCTCGAACAATTCCATTTGATTTTGTGAAAACTATTGATCATAAACATAATTATAAATGAAGATGACCAAATCAGATACAAATACCAAAAACAGTTCATTTGCGTTATTTACATCAGACATATTCGAATGACATATGCTAATGAGCAAGACCCTTCAGAGTAAAATGCCTCGATCTTTGAAATTACCCTGTCGACATGGCCAATTAAAGATGAGTTTTCATTGGTTAAGAACCAGGGATATGGTATGAGATTTCTCTTTCCACCGCTAGGGGACTCAGTTGGTTCTGCTCTCGATTTCAAGCGTAAAGTAACAGAGGGTAGAACCGGAAAACTGTAGGGACTAACCTCCGTGGGAAGAGAATGGTGTATGTCTGATCTCAATCTGTAAACTACATAATTATATTATATAATAGTGATAATGTATCAATTGCTTGATAACGGTGCTAGTATCTGCATCGAAGCGTCGCACTCATAGCAATAAAGAAGTTGACTATCCATAGAACTTGTTCTCATTCATCATACCAGCTTCTAAAATGCCTCTCAAAGAAGAAATAATTATACTTAAAAGAAAAAATCAAAAGAATGTTCCTTTGTCAGGGAGAACTGCATTCAGTTGTGCATGTTGTGCCCAATTACAGAACGTTCGGTGTATTATAAATATTCCTATATTAAAACCAACAAACTCGTGTAAACATATCACATAAATAGTATCAGGTCAAAGTTTCCAGGTGTATTCTTCCAGGTAAAGGTGTGGATCTGACGTATGGAAATGAGAAGAAAATTACCCAGATTATGGAAACACAGGATATATTTGCTGATCTAATTCGGTAGGTATAACTACCCCTAGGTTGATTGCATTTAGACATTCTCTTCGTGTACATCAGTATGTCAAGATTATCAGATGGTGGGTACGGTTGATGTTTCAAAAGTATAATGTTATTCTAAGGATTATGATTATCAGTATAGTTTGGCAGATTTGGAAGGAAGTGATGGTTATTTAATGTTAAGAGGATGTTATTTAGTAATGTGTTGTTTAAGCAAGATGTAGTCTGCATCAAACGTTATCTTTCAAGGTTTCAATAAATTGTGCTGCTTCGAAATTTTTCAAGCTATTTCAAATCTCAGTTATATAAATATTTTAAAAGTGAAGTTGAATGTGAAGACGTTTCATTATTAGTTACTTTGCCGATGTATCGTATTGCACTATGTAAATTGTTAATGGAGAAACGACTGGTCTACTACGGGAAAACAATTGTGCATTGTACCAATAATTGTCAGAATATCATTTTAACCTGTGGGGTTCTCTATTTCTAGCCGAATATTTAGGCCTATTAGTTACAATCGGAAATCTGAAGGGAGTAACCTCTGTGAGAAGAGAATGTAGTTTTACCTGCAATGTACTTTTTATACCAATCTTCATCGAAACCTGCTCCCTAAATCTTCCCCAACTAATTGTTAATAAGTAATCACGTAATATCAGAATACCCCTCTTAAAATTTAGCTTAAAAAGTATAGCTTTCAAGAAATACCCAAGCTTTCTTAACTGTAATTAGCAGAAGGCGTCAGTTTGCGCTTCATTGGTTATACACTCATCATGCTGTAGTCCATTACCTTTTCTGTCTATAGTCATGTCCCTGTGTTTACAATAAGAGCCTTGCGGAGAAGGTGGTGAAATGCAGCAAGGTTTAAACAAACATGAAGATTTGCGCGAGTTGTTACTTGAAGGGACAGTTTAATTTTGAATGTATTGGGACCATTGCTTTCAACTAACATCGAATCTAATCCACATATTCAATCACAGGTGAAGTTTAGCGCAAATATGTTGCGCAACAGAGACGAACGACCAGTTTCCCTGCTCACTTCGTTCGCGCATAGGGAAAACTGGTCGTTCATCTCTGTTGCGCAACATATTTGCGCTAAACTTCACAGGGTAAACTGGTCGTTCATCTCTGTTGCGCAACATATTCAATGAAGATAAAAAAGAAATGAATCAGACATTTTATTGTAAGAATATGGCCACAATTACATTTTGCTACAGAAATCTGTTCCCCGACAACGTTATCACGGCTTGTTTTAGACAGGTGAGTGCACCCGTGTAAACATTTCATCAATCCAGTCTTGGGATACATTCTTTCATGAATAAAAAGGTGTTAATATTAATCATTACAACTCTGTCTTTATCACATATTTCTTTATCTTTCAATTGATGTGTTCATTGTTCGAAAGATCTTTTATAGTTGATTATAATAGAAAGTCATAATAACATAATGTTTGAAAAAGTATACACATTTGAACAAAACAAAATTCAGTGAGGAATATATGCTTATAAAAATACATCGACAAAATCATGCTTATTTATGCGTTATTAATCGTGTATATTGATGAAATACCAATTAGCCAATTAGAACAAGTTGAAATCTGTTTATACTCTCAATAAACATAAATTGTGTAATCGAAAAGAAAATCGATATTTCTGAATGTATGCTTATTTAGAAGCATTTTAATGTTCACGATTGAACATTTCTTATAACTAAAAGCATCAGTTACTGTAACTGTTATGTTAATTGTAGGCCCAGACAAAGTACCATATTACAGAGAAGACCGTGACAGTGAACGAAACAGGGGACGCTATCAATGAAACAGTTGTCGGTATGGTGAAAACTGTGGGAACCGCTGAATCAACTAATGTGCTGGGTAAGATTCTTATTTGAAATCTCATCGTCCACCTGGTGAAACATAACCAGGGTCATACGTATAATATGTGCACATGTTCACGATCCCTTTTGCCCAGCAACCAACGTCTTTGCATTAGTCATCGTGTTTTGGCGTCTGTGAATTGCTCGTTAAGGGCCGTCACAAGAGTAGTGGGCAGTGTTGCGTGATTCAAATGGATTAAATGGGTAATAAATGCATTACGTCCTGAAGTATACAGTACCTGGCCAAAAGTGAGTCGCCAAAGCTGAAATCCCAAAGACTTAACCTTTGGAAGAATAATTATACCCCCGTTACGAAGTAAGCGGGGGTATATAGCGGTCATTCCGTCCGTCCTTCCGTCCGTCCTTCCGTCCTTCCGTCCTTCCGTCCCTCCGTCCTTCCGTCCGTCCTTCCGTCCGTCCTTCCGTCCGGTCAATTTTCTCAAAAACCGTCAAAGGTACATCAACCAAACTTTGTACAGATGTTAACCATGTTCTTCCGATCGGGCACAGACAACTTTCAATTTTCTGAGATTGATATTTTTTGTCGTTTCCATGGAAACGTCACTTTTTGGACTTAGTTTTATTGTGTTCAATGGGGACAAGTTTTCTCGGATACTGTTCAACCTAGGTGAATGAAATTTTGGTTGTGAGTACTCATGACCATACTCTTTATCGAGTTCGAAAACCAGTTCCGAAATATTATTTTTACAGAGTTATGGCCCTTGAAACCGAAATTGAACTTCGTACCAGAAGAACTGTGATGCTCCAATAGGGACAAGTTTTCTCAGAAACTGTTACATCTAGGTGAATGAAATTTAATATGGAGGTAGTCCAGATGATACTCTTCATCGAGTTCGAAAACCAGTTCCGAAATATTATTTTTTACGGAGTTATGGCCCTTGAATCCGAAATTGAACTTAGTACCAGAAGAATTGTGATGCTCCAATGGGGACAAGTTTTCTCGGAAACTATTACATCTAGGTGAATGAAATTTAATATGGGGGTAGTCCAGATGATACTCTTTATCGAGTTCGAAAACCAGTTCCGAAATATTATTTTTACAGAGTTATGGCCCTTGAAACCGAAATTGAACTTCGTACCAGAAGAACTGTGATGCTCCAATAGGGACAAGTTTTCTCAGAAACTGTTACATCTAGGTGAATGAAATTTAATATGGAGGTAGTCCAGATGATTCTCTTCATCGAGTTCGAAAACCAGTTCCGAAATATTATTTTTTACGGAGTTATGGCCCTTGAATCCGAAATTGAACTTAGTACCAGAAGAATTGTGATGCTCCAATGGGGACAAGTTTTCTCGGAAACTATTACATCTAGGTGAATGAAATTTAATATGGGGGTAGTCCAGATGATACTCTTTATCGAGTTCGAAAACCAGTTCCGAAATATTATTTTTTATGGAGTTATGGCCCTTGAATCCGAAATTGAACTTAGTACCAAAAGATCTGTGATGCTCCAATGGGGACAAGTTTTCTCAGAAACTATTACATCTAGTTGAATGAAATTTAATATGGAGGTAGTCCAGATGATACTCTTCATCGAGTTCGAAAACCAGTTCCGAAATATTATTTTTTGCAGAGTTATGGCCCTTGAATCCGAAATTGAACTTAGAACCAAAAGAACTGTGATGCTCCAATGGGGACAAGTTTTCTCGGAAACTATTACATCTAGGTGAATGAAATTTAATATGGAGGTAGTCCAGATGATACTCTTCATTGAGTTCGAAAACCAGTTCCGAAATATTATTTTTTTCGGAGTTATGGCCCTTGAATCCGAAATTGAACTTTGTACCAAAAGAGCTGTGATGCTCCAATTGGGACAAGTTTTCTCGGAAACTATTACATCTAGGTGAATGAAATTTTACATGTAGGTAGTCCAGATGATACTCTTTATCGAGTTCACAGTCCAGTTTCGAAATATTATTTCAAAGCCCTTGAATCTGTATTTGAACTTGGTACAAATTACCGGTGTGATGCCCTAATGGGAAAAATTAAGTTACCTGAAAAATATTACATCTGGGTGAATTAAATTTTGTAATAACAGTCAGTTCCTAAAATTATTTTGGACAATATTATGATGCTTGAAGCTTTTTTTTAAACATAGTAACCTTCACATCTATAATTCTCAATGGACGGATAGCGGATGACGGGGGTATGTGAGCCATGCTCACTTTTTTGTTGTTTTCATAAATAGAGAAGATAGTAGAAGTTATGGCATGTAGAAGTTATGGCATGTAGAAGTTATTATATATAGAAATTATGGCATGTCGGAGTTTGGCCATGTAGAAGTTATGGCATGTAGAGGTTATGGCATGTGTAAATTTTGGCATGTAGAAGTTTTGGCATGTAGAACTTTTGGCGTGTAGAAGTTATGACATGTAGAAGTTATAACATGTAGAAGTTATGATATATAGAACTTATGGCATGAAGGTGTTTTGGCATGTAGAAGTTATGACATGTAGAAGTTATGGCATGTAGAAGTTATGGCATGTACAAGTTATGGCATGTAGAAGTTTTGGGATGTACAAGTTATGGCATGTACAAGTTATGGCATGTGCAAGTTTTGGCATGTACAAGTTTTAGCATGTACAAGTTATTGCATGTACAAGTTATGGCATGTACAAGTTTTGGCATGTACAAGTTATGGCATGTACACGTTATTTTTTTAAATAGCCACAGTTTTCTGTATCATCATCCGAATTTATAGTTAAAATATATGTAGCGGAGATGATTTCTCAACTTGTAGATACCTTTTGTAAGCCATTCAGCCAATAATCAATTAATGAACATTATTTTTTGCAACGGTTAATTAACATGCAAGTCTATGAGAATTTCAGGTTTGATGACTCACATTTGGCCAGGTACTGTACCTAAGACTTTTGCGAAACTCGTGTAAGTATGTGTGTATCTCGTTCTCGCTCGGGTAATACCAAATTTCAACTCGTTTCATAAAATTCATTTGACACACCTGCTCAAGCGATACCCTCTACTTCTGCACTCTCGACTTTCTCCAGAAGAATATCATCACAATAACTCGAACTAAACTATTTCCTATACGAACGCCAGGTTTAGTGATTTGCTGTATGATATTTGGAATGGCCACGTCAGCTGTAGGAGACATAGGCAAACCATTCTTCAAGTTCTTCCACGCAGCCAGTGAAATCATCATGAAGATCCTAAGATGGCTAATCTGGTAGGTGAAATATAAGATTTAAAAAATAATTATTATCAACATTTCGGCAACCATAGCCTATCTCCGTTCATGTGAATACCAAGCAGGGGGATGTTGTGAATGTCAAAGTGTGGTTAAATGATTTTATCATTTTGGAATATAAATAAAATATCAGCGTATGAAAAATAAATATAAAGAGAATAAAATGTTTTAATTTTGTATATATTTGATTCTTTCAAAAACTTATGTATTATCACTCGGATTCGTTATTTCAAAAGATGTAACGAAATTTGAATGTATGTACTAATGTCCCTCTAATTTTCAACATTTCATGTGTATTAAAGTACTGATTTTTTAGGTTTCAATATCATTCATAACATAACGGTTCGCACTGATTCGTTACTAATGAGCAGAATCCTACTGCATATCCGCTTTCTTTGGATGTTTTAAATTTTCAAGATAATGAATACTGTTATTTTATGAGCGCTTCAATTATATTTATCATGTATACATACTAAAAATAAAGTCAGACACTTGTCTTCGACTTTCTGCTCTCTGTTTGCATGGACAATTTATATTCAATTTCTGATTTTATATACGCTTCGATTTTATTTTTTAGGTTTACACCAATCGGCGTAGCGAGTTTAATAGCTGAAGCTCTAGCTAAAGCAGGGCACCTTTCTACTGCGTTCCGCTCCCTGGGGATGTTTGCATTGACAGTCTGTGTGGGACTTGCGATCTACCAGTTCATAGTTATCCCCCTTCTCTACTTCGTCCTTACCCGAGATAATCCCTACAGGCTGCTCTTAACCCTGGGGAGGCCATGGATGGTCAGTTTCGCTGCAGCAAGCTCGTAAGTTGGATAAAATCAGAATTGTTAATTATCATATGAAAATATTATACATTTCCATATTTTGGTTGATTCTACAGTTGCAACTTGAGTCCAACTTCACAACAATCATTTTAGGCGCACTTTGGATTTGTTAGAAAAATGTCTTGATAAACAATACGTTTATATCGCATTGGGTCTTTAATCTCTGTACGTGAGATGAATGTTCATTGTATGGAGTAGGTCTGCATGTCACGTAGCCTAATAGGGACTTCGAATATCAATAATCTAATATGGTCCTCATATATCTCTGATAGATGTTAAGACGATGTTGGTAGTGACTAATAATGTTTGCGGCCTAGCTTGATTTTTTAATGGGATTTTATCCGAATTATTACGAAATTACACATGGCAATGTTCCCAAAAATCGAGGTAAAATAGTTTTGATATTTTTCGACAATATTTCAACAGGCATTTTACGGGCGTTTCTATTTCGTTTTTTTCAGCGCGATAGCTATACCTGAGACATTGGCAACGTTGGAGGGCGGCAAGAATAACGTTGACAAGCGTGTAGCTCGGTTTATAGTCCCTTTCGCAGCCACAATCAACCGTGACGGCAGTGCAGTTTACGTTACATCGGCCTGTATCTTCATAGCACAGTTGTCAGACGTTGGTCTGGATGCTTCGAAAATCATTCTTATTTGGTATGTTGATATGCCTCAAGTTAAACAAATGAAATAAAGAAATAAGATGTCATGTTTCTAATAGAAAAATACTTCGGTTATGATTATGTTCTTTACTTATAAATAAGTAACTATATTCAAACCTACGTCAGTGATAGTGTACAATGATTAACGTATTTGACTTCGTATCAAGAGGATGCGAGTTGAAATCCTGTCTGATCTGTCGATCTAATTCATTGCCACATTGCATTCCACTGAAGCATCGATTATGGTTTGCTGGTTCAATATTTACAATAATACTGGCCCGTGCAAATGGAAACATTCTTGAAGCCAAACTCAGCCAGTCTTATAACAATATTAAAGGGGCAGTAGCAGTTTAGTTTACGTCATTTATATTTACTTTAGAGGGTAAAAAATCTTATTAAACAAACCCAATATCCGTAGTGGTAATAACGCTGTTGCGTATAAAGCAAAAATTGCATGGCGGCCATTTTATTGTGAACACAATTTATTATTTCGAATGACATAAACGATTCCCATAGCTCTTCGGAACCATGTACACTCATTTTTAAACTTGATTTTCCGAAGAGAGAGGGGTGGTTACATTATTTTTCAAATACATTTCATCAACTTATTTCAGCCAAAAAACGTGCTACTGCCCCTTTAAAGCCAAAGTGTAGCACCCTTACAGGGTGTTACAGGAATAAATCGATGGAAGGTGGTAATTCAGTAAGGTAATGGTAATAAGCGAGTAGGAAATTGATTGATTGAGGGTTTAAAATGAATGTATTTTCTGATCTCTCCAAGGGTGTTGACCCTAGTGATATCGCTGGCTATCCCGTCAGTACCTAGTGCTGGGGTTGTGTCCGTCCTTATCAATCTCACCGCCCTGGGGATTCCTGCTGAAAGCATTGGACTTCTCTTCGCTGTTGAGTGGTTGGTGTAAGTGGCTGTGTTTTATAATTGTATCTTGGTTCATTTGATTGTTTCCCGATACCTGAAGTTTATTAACATTAAACATGGAATTAACTATCTAGTTTCTAGGTGATGTATTAAAAGTTCAATAAACACTACACAAAGAACTTAATTAAGCACCACCTAATATTTTCAGTGATACAAATATACAAAGTAACCAATATGTATTGTTAGATGGTAATTGTGTTCGGGTTTTCTGTGAGGTCGATCGCACAAACACACCCCACAATGCATGTGAAGCACACCACCCACGAATTTCTGAAATTGAAGTTTTAAATCTTTCTTGGAATCAGTATAAATCTTGGAAATTGTCAATTGATTGTGTCATTACCTCTGAACATGGCTCGAAGGAGACTCACTGAAACAAAAAAGATGGCAAATTATTGGAATGACTTCAACCGGATTGTCTTGTAGAGCTATTGGACGACATTTGGACATTCACCACGCTCTGATAAGCCGTCTTGTCCAGAAATATCGTCAAACCACAGCATATGCACCAAAGAACATCCAAGCATCAGTCCCATTCGTTTGTGGATCTGTAATGGTCTGGGGATGCATCTCTCACGGTTGTAAGCTCGATTTGGTGACTTCGAGAGGTAATCTCAATGGCGATTGTTACATCCGGGAAATTCTGCAGCCTGTTCTTGTGCCAAATGTTGACAATAATCCATTGGCCACTTGTCCTGTATTCATGAATGATAACGCTCGGCCTCACCGTTCTCGACTTGTGATTGATTTTCTAAAGAACAATATACAATGCAGTATCCAAACTGCCATGGCCTGGAACACATGGGATATGATTGGACGCCGAGTGTAAGCCATGGACCCAACACCAGTACAGGATTTAGTCGTTTTAGAAGCAGCTATACATCATGAATGGCAGCTGTTACCTCTGCAGCGAATCAAGAGACTCACCACAATGACGTGGAGGATGGTTGAAGCAATCATCCGGGCACGTGGCGGATACACCCGTTATTGATAACGCAAATGCTTAAAAAGCATTTGTACCGTTTTTGAAGTTCACAGAGCAATAGTTGTACAGGAGTGAGTTTTCAAGTAAAACCACTGGTCATGTTCATCTGGCAATATAATGAGATAAATGTTACACCTTGTATTCAGTGTTGTCTTTTTGTTTAGCTAAGATGATGCACTTTCATAAAATAACATCATTTCTTCGATTAATTTCACAAGATTTTGACAATGGCTGGGCATCGTCACACAAATCTGAAAATATGAGGTGGTGCTTGATTAAGTTCTTTGTGTATAGTTCAATTCTATTTTGTAAATCGTTTGGTTCCTAATGTTGAAGATGTTGATTTACCTAATATATATATATATATATATTTCTATCTTTAAACTCTGAATCAATAAACAACGTTCTTTTGTGACTCAATTTCAAATAATTTTCTGTTTCAGGGACCGCCTCCGATCTGCCTCCAATATGCTAAGCCACGCCCATTGCACTATGGTAACCTATCACTTCTGTAAAGATGCTCTGCAGCCAGTAGATCTGACGTTAGAGGAGGAGGCGGAGCTAATAGTCAAGCCTCCACCAATAGAAAACCATCGAAATAGTGCAAACAACAGGAACAGTTCTGATAACATTACTAAACTTGATGGTGCTGTCTAATGTGTTCCCATGCAGCCAAAACCTGAATTTGTATGATATTTTCAAGATATGATCATATTATAGTTTTTCCATTCAAGTCTGAATTTGTATGATATTTTCAAGATATGATCATGTTATAGTTTTCCCATTCAAGGAGAGAATTCATATGATATTTTCAAGATATGATCATATTATAGTTTCCCATTCAAGGACTGAATTTGTATATTATCAAGATATGATCATATTATAGTTTTCCCATTCAAGGAGTGAATTTGTATGATATTTTCAAGACATGATCATATTATAGTTTTTCCATTCAAGGAGGGAATTTGTATATCACAAGATATGATCATATTACAGTTTTCCCATTCAAAGAGTGAATTTGTATGATCTTTTGAAGATATGATTATATCATAGTTTTCCAATCGAAGCAGTGAATTTATATATTTGGACAATGGTGTTGAAATAAGTCCTTTCAGATTTAGGCATTCCATAAGCAAATGTTTAAGATAGAAACTATTCTTCATTAGAAATAAACAGAGTATTTCACGGGCATTTGTAAATGAACATTATCTCTAGGCTTTATCCTGCTGAGAAAATCCTCATCATTCGCATTGTCAATATCATCATATATTCTTTCAAAATTTGGTGATATTCCACCTAGAGATTTTATGTATGCTTCACAACTAGAAAGTGTTTTTTTATATTTTGTATGTTTTTCATTTCATACTCCACATGTATGTATGTATTTCATGCCAACATACGAGTAACTAAGTAAGTATCTAACTAAACAACTGTCGAGAAATAGAGGATACTACACAACCTTCTATTTAATTCCCCTTTTTACCAAAGTTAATGATTTTGTATAAAACGAGCGAAAGCGATTTTGATACCAATCATTCACAAGTTTAATAAAAATGGTATTAAATATAGAAGGAAGTTTAGTATTCTGTTTATTACTCGGTCAGCTATATCCAGGCGACATGGCTTTGAAACTAATATTCCCGCAAGTCCGATACGATTGTGAGGAAGTTATTCACATTGTGACGTCATAACCGCAAACTATTGTGATGTCATACGTGCGGCGGTATTACACTAGTTCAATATTGCCGTATAAATATTACACTGCAGTATCTTACACGGGCGAGTAATAAACTAGGAATACCCCTCTGTACGTCACCTTGTGTAATCTAATCGTCAATAAAATTTCAGTTATGGTATTTCTGATCCTTTTGTTATCAAGAGCTTGGTACTGTATCTTTAAACTTCTTTTAATCAATTGGTGTTTGCATTTATGAATTGACAGTTTACAATTGCTACAGTAGTGCAGTAGTTTGCAATAATAGTTAGAATGTGTAGTGTTCTAGCATCCTTAGATATAGTGGTGAAATCAGATAAACTAAAATAGTTGGTTCTTATTATAATTAATGTTGATGACTGAATGTCTTGTACCAAAGTCTCATAAAGTGTCCTGTTAAACACATTCCTGTGTTGCATTTGTGTTTTTACTTAGATGCATTATTCTTTTTCAAAATGAACCAAGCAAAATGTAAAAAGTAACAAAATAGACAATTTCAGGATGATAATGTTTAATGATGGAATGATAAGAATGAAAACACAAATCAACAAACATCAAGATGAATCCGAATCGCTGTCGTCTATACAAATGGGTTTCTGGGATTGCGAAGAAGACCCGTTCATAACCTTCTTCAACTTTGCCGCCTTTTTAACAGGTGGGGCTTCATAGTCATCAAAGTCCAAATCATCAATGTCATCATCACTTTCCACGATGACAGGACGTCTTTTCTTTGCAAGAGAGTTGTTGTGTTTTCTGACAGGTTCAAAGTCATCTGAGTTGTCTCCCCTTGGAGGCGCTACACCGATTCCGGAAGAGATTTGTGAGTTGTCTCTGTTGATTACCACAAGCTTTGGTTTGGGTTTGGATTCAGAGTTATCCCCCTTAGCTTTAGCAGACGAACTGTTGGCTTTGGGTGATTTAGATGTCTTTGCTTCAAATTCCATGGTAACAGTTGAGATTCCACTTCTTAAAGAACCAGCTTTTGTTCCTTTGAAAATAGAGAATAATTCTTTTATCAAAACTTAGAGAGTTCTATCTGGGTATTTTTTTGTGGAAACGAAATTCGAGGGGACATTCCTGTTTATACATGTTATTGATACATGATTAGAACACAAAGCTGAAAATCAACAGTTGAACATTTAACAGTTGAATAGAGAGTAACACGCATTCATTAACAAATAAAAACTGGGAGAAGTGAAGCCATTCATCGATGCTACAAGCGTTGAAAGCTGTAATCAGTCAAATTATGAATTATTTGTCACTTAGTGGATACTCTATCAATGTATATTTATTATCAAAAAGATTTAAAATAATAAAAAATATAGTGGTTTTCTCATTTAACGCAACTATAACAAGTGTTTGCCACTAAAATGGCAATGTCCCCCGCCACTAACCTAACAAAATTACAAGTATTTTGTATATTTATGAATGATACCTACCTCTAAACTTATCTGCATTTCCTTGTTTGTTTACAAACATCAACAACAATAAAAAACTTAAACACAGTCTATACTAGACCTGTCAATCTTTTGAGTCTACCCACTTCGCTCGTGCCGGCACGTGCACTTCGTGACCCATAATACATCAGGCTAATCGCATCACTTTTCCTTGAATCAAGTCACACGATACGCTGATAACCGTTCTGTGGGGAGGTCCGGGCGGGTTCCAAACTTTAAGTTTAGAGGTAGGTATCATTCATAAATATACAAAATACTTGTAATTTTGTTAGATTTCTTTCATTCACTACCTCTAAACTTATCTGCAGAATCCCACAGATCGGCGGAGGGTAGGTAATCAGCGAGTGATTCAGCAGACTCAAAAGAGAAACGGCCTAAACCAAAGACAGAGGTCGCTAGAACGAAGTTCCTGCTAAACCAAGTAATGGTAGGCTGGCCTAGGCAGTCGTGGATTTACAACCGTAAACTGCTGTCGGCCAACATAGGATTCCTCAGCGAGAAGGAGGAACTCCGTCCTACAACCTCTTCTAAAAAAGAGTTGTAATTACCTATGTTACTGCTTGTCGGTTTGGACTGCCCCCGCTGCCACAAAGGGTCCCAGTTGATGTAGCCCCTGGAGATCCGTCTGGACATCCCTCAGGTAGTACGTGGAGAAAGTCGTCGAAGAAGCCCAGTATCCAGCAGCGATGACGTCTTCGACCGAAGCAGAGTGCCACAGCGGAGCTGACGTAGCCCAAGCTCTGATTTCGTGAGCAGACACCTTACCATAAATCGGCGGAGAAGTCGCAGATTTATGGTAAGCTGCCTTAATCGTCTTTTTCAGCCAAGCTGAAACTGTGTTCTTCGTAATATCCTTATCTGAAGAAGGGAGACAAGGCAAGAAGAGCCTATGTCTACCCCTTCTAAAGGATTTCGTCCTGGTCAGGTATTCTCTAAGAGAACGGACAGGGCAGAGAAGAAGGTCCTTTTCCATGCCGTCTGATAAAGCAGCGGACAGAGCCGGAACAGAAAAACATCTTCTTCCTAAAGGGCCAGCTACCGTCTTCTGATTCTTTGCTACAAACCCCGGTAAAGTAGACAAGGAAACCGACTGCCAGTTCTTAGAGTGCGTCATAGTAGAGTGGTCTAGCGCATGTAATTCAGATACCCTGCTTGCCGAGGCCAGCGCCAACAGGAAAGCTGTCTTCCAAGATAAAAACGGTAAGGAAACGTCCTTGATGGGTTCAAACGGTTCCGCAAGCAGGGCAGACAGAACCACTGAAAGGTTCCATTTCAGCTGAAACTTGGGAGTCTTCAGATCTTCAAGCTGGAACGACCTGGACAAGCGATGAATGGCTTGGTCATTCGACAAATCGACCCCTTGCAAAGCCAAGGCAGATGTTAACGCCGATTTGTAACCATCAATTGTCCCAGCTTTCAGCTTCTTGACCCTCCTTAGAAAGAGCAAGAACTCAGCGACGAGTGGAACGGAGATGACAGCTTCAGGCTGGAATTGCTGCTTCCACTCGGTGAATTTACTGTATCTACAATCATAGAGGGCGGAAGTAGAAGATCTGAGGCCTCCCTTGACTGCTTCAGCGACTTCTTGGGAGAACCCACTTCTCCTGAGGTTACTCTGGATAACCTCCAAGCGTGTAGATGTAGTGACTCTGGGTTTCGATGGAATCTGTCGGACCTTGGCTGTCTCAGTAAGGTCGGAAACACTGGCAGCTCTACCGCCGGATGTGTTGACGCCATCAACAGATCTGGATACCAAGGACGATTGGGCCACGCTGGAGCAATCAGAATGATGATGCAGCTGTGACGTCTCGCCTTCTCCAATACTGCTGGAACCAGCGCCGGTGGAGGAAAGGCGTAAGCTAGAAGACCGTTCCAGCTGATCGACATTGCGTCTACGGCGAAGGCCTGTGGATCCGGAACTGGACTGACGTAAACTGGGAGCCGAGTGTTGAGACTGGTCGCAAACAGATCTATCATCGGAGTTTCCCATAATTGAGACACCATCTTGAAGGAGGTGGGATGAAGAGTCCACTCTGTCGACTGAATCTGATTCGGACGCGACAAGCTGTCTGCCAGCACATTCAGATGCCCTGGAATGTGTCTGGCCCTGATCTGACAGCTGTGCTGGTCGATCCAATCGAACAGTTGAAGACAAATCTGCAACATCCCCTTTGACCTTGTTTCCTCCTTGTCGATTTATGTATCACACCACTGTTGTGTTGTCTGAGGCTATCATCAGTCTTTTGCCTACTAGCTGATCCTGCCAAATCGCCAAGGCTTTCAGAATGGCCAACATCTCCAGCTGATTGATGTGAAGATGGACTTCGTCTAGAGACCAAGCTCCCTGCACCATCTGATCCTTGAAGTGTGCACCCCAGCCCACGTTTGACGCGTCCGTCACCAGTAGAACGTCCTGAACGAAGGGAACCAACTGAACTCCCTGCAGAACGTTCTGGTCTAGAAGCCACCAATGAAGCGTGCACAGGATCTCTTGCGGAGGACAGCACACGGTCGAAAGCTCGAGCGATCTCACGGAGTTGATCCAACACTGAAAGTGACGAAGTCTCAGCCTCCCCCTGTTGGTTAAGTCCTGCATGCTCGTGAGCCTGCCCAACAGGGACATCCACTGCCGTAGGGTCTGAGGAGACTGGGACATGGACCGAATCAAATTCCGTGCGACCTCTGCTCTGTCCTCTGGAGGTAGAACCTTCGAGATCTCTGTGTTGAATATGGCTCCTATGTACTTCACTCTCTGGGACGGGATGAAGTCTGACTTCTCCGGGTGCACAATAAACCCTAGGTGTTCCAAGGTAGAAACGGCAAGATCTCTGTTGGACTCCAGACAGTGATGAAGCCGGTCTGGTAGAAGAAAATCGTCCAGATACCCGTGAATCCTGATTGACCTGGAGTGAAGGAAACTCAGCACAGGAGCTGTGATTCTCGTGAACAACCACGGAGCTATCGAAATTCCGAACGGAAGAACCCTGAACTGGAACAGCCTTCCGTTGACCGCAAAACGAAGATATTTCTGTGACGCTGGATGAATCGGGACGTGGAGATACGCATCTCTGAGGTCTAACGAGACCATCCAGTCCCCTGGTCGTAGAGCCAGCTTCAGCGCCGATATCGATTCCATCCGGAAATGAGGAGGTCTGCGTAGGAAATTCCTGTTCAGGTTCTTCAGATCTATTATCATACGAAGCTCGTCCGTGTCCTTCTTGGGCACCAGGAATATGGGAGAGTAAAACCCCCTGGAAGCTTTCTGTGGGTCTAACTCAAATACTGCTTCCTTCACAAGCAACTTCTGTATTGCCTCCTCTGCTGCCACCAGAGGAGGACCGGACAGGAAGAACCGAGGTCCTACTGGAAAGAAGGTAGTCGGAGGAAGGGCATCGAAGACTAGCCGGTAACCTTGAGTCACTACTGACAAAATCCAAGGGTCGTTTGAAACAATTGGCCAATTGTCGGCAAACTGTTTCAGACGACCCCCAACCTGACCAGGAACTACTTTCAAGGGAAAAGTCGGTGGGCACGCAAAGGTCGTTATCTGAAGAGAGATCGGTATAGGCTTGTCAAAAACGCTGTTGGCCTCTGCCACGGCCTCGTCCGGCACCCTTGCTAGGAGTCCCGGGCTTCTGGTACTGCCTGTCCTGGTTGCGCTTGGGCGTCGTGTTTTGGTTCTGGTATCTACCAAACTGTTTCCGGGTAGGAGTAGAGGGCTTGCTCTTCGGTGACTGACGAGTCCTACGAGGAGAGACAGACAAGGCGAGGTTATGTAGGTCTTCATTCCTCTTCCTCTCAAGATCCTTGTCCCTCTGGGTCAGAGCATCACCCACCGCATCCCCGAATAACGTACCCGAGAACAAAGGCGCCGAATATAGTTTGTCCTTGGTCTTGACCTCTGTGGACTGAGGAAGTTGTTTTACATAGGCAGAACGACGAAGCAGAGTTAGCTGTGCCTCCATCCACAAGAGATGCCGATCAAGATCCAGAACAGCATCTCCCAGTGAGTCGAAGAAGGCGAAAGCCGTAGACAAGGCTGAAAAAGGTATGGACGTCGATCCCTTGGGGTCCGCATCTTCAGGTATGGACGGAAGAAGCCTAGCCGCAGTGGCCGCAAACCAATGAATATATGTAGACGTCTGCATAGCCTTGTGGATCGAGGTCTCTACGTCCTTGAGTCGTGCGTCGCTGACCCGGATCTGCTCAGAAGGAGTGCCCTTGCCCATGAGATATCGGAAATTGTCATCCAAGGGGGTCTCCTCCGGCTTGGTAAACTTGGCATCATGGACCTTGTATGGGAACCCCCTGTAGAAGGACGATCTTGAAGGCTGTTTGTCAAAGCCTAGTTGCCCAACCCTCTCCGACAGCTGAGAAGCAAGTTGAGCAGTCGAATCCGGTGGAGGAAGGGAATTAGTGGCTGCAGGTTTAGGTTTCTGTGCGGCCCTACTAATGTCATTGTGAATTGGAGCCGTTGGCGCAGGTGAAGGAGTCAAATCCGGAAAGTGACGGTACACCTCGTCTATCTTGTCATACCATGACAATCCTGGAAAGGTAGGCTCTAACTCCTTCGGATCCTTCCTAGGCCTCTTGTTGGTTGCCGCCCCGGAGCCGTAGAAGGACATCTCTGGAGGGGCCGTGGATTTCCGTTTCCCTCCGTCCCCCGTCGGAAGTGGAGCTTCATTGTCCTGAGGCCTTGATGACTGGAGCCTCCGGTTCCTGGTCTGGTCCCGATGGGTAGAGGACGAAGAGGAAGACCTGTCGTATTCCACAATGGAAAGCCGCGGCTCCTCCCGCGTCTGGTTCCCGTCAGCGGACGTCAAGGAGGCCACAGGTGAAACCGAAGATGAGACCTTCCCCTTGGGCTGCTTGTTCCTAGCCTTCCCGGGAGTCCCGGGAGTCCCGGCCGTCCCGGCCGTCCCGGCCGACCCGTCCATCGGGAGAGAGCCGGGAGTCGCCCTGGAGCCGTGGATAACGGTCACGGTAGCCGTCGTCACCGTCGTTGTTGCCGTGACCGTGGCCTTCTGGGCCGTCGAGACCGCCGTAACTGCCTCCGCCGACCTCCGTACAGCGTCAGCATTCCTGCTGGTCAGCCTGTGGACCTTCTTAGCAAGCCTAGGGTCCCTGGATGCCGGAGTCTGTTTAGCTGATTCGATGACTGACGGTGCCAAGATAGAGATCCCGTCTTCTGACTTCTCTTCAGCCCCCCTCGTATCAGTTATGTGGGAGACTAAGTCTCGCCCTGACCGAGGGGTGACCCTTTGACCGTCCCGAGAGGCATCGCCAGCTAGTTCCGGGAGCTGCATGATCCTGGTCATGAGCGGCATCATCGTCTCCGCCATCTTCTTAAACTTAGCCAGGTCCGACGCTAGATCTGACGACGCAGGAGTAGATATGGTAGAGGATTTAGAAGAGGCCTTCAACAAACTCTTCTCCCTGGCAGCCACGTAAGCTTGAAAAGAGGTGTCTTCCAGCGGGGTGCAGAAGTCACAACGTTCATCAATAGTACATCCCGACCCAAAACAGCGAGGACAGCAAGGATGAGGGTCCGTAGCCGACATGAATTTGTTGCATCCTTCACACCTCTTTGCCGAATTCATGGTGTAACTGTGAAAAGTTAAGGAAAATTAACACACAGTAAACACAAAAGTTAATCATGAATATAAATATATTCACGAAAAGATATATACACAAGAAAATATAAATTGCATATATATATATATATATATATATATAAATGTATACATATAAATTTATTTACAAACAGAATGTAAATAAGAAAATAGTATAACACGTAATTTCGCAAGTAGATTTTATACCAGAAAAACCCCACTTCACGAAATTGCAATAGAAATCATTAAGAGTAGAATTATCATTAAGAAAAGAAAACTACCATTTCCCAACTACATACAAATTGGAAAATAAGTTTTCAATATTGACTCAAGTATACATGATATACGGAATCAATACAGACAGTAAACCTGAGCGTAACTTACATACGCAAATTACAAACCAACGCAAACTAAATAATGAAGCGTCGTAAAATAACCATCATACCACTGCCAGTAGCAACCTGAACACGCTACGAAGCGAGACAGCACAATGACAGTAATCACACAACTCATCGATCAAACGAAAGTGGGCGGGGCTACCAAACCCCAAACACTCCAAAAATCGACAAGGACATTAATTCATAACATAATACATATTTAGCACAGTAAAAAATAGCTAAATAATGAAAATTATGAATACGAAACCTTAAACAGGGCATAGAAAAATTAATTAATTTTTTTAGTGCCGTGTGCAAAGCGAACAAGAAGCCGCCATTTTAGACAAGTGCCACGTATACCAACACGCGACAAAAGTCGAAAAAACATGAATTTTTTACAAAAGTTACATGTAAAAGAAGGGTATGATAAACATAACAATACCAGGATACAGAATAATGAAGATATCTTCAGAAAAGGTAAGTTTTCTCTCTGGTAGCGAAATCACACGTCTTCGTGTGATCAACAACAAGGAAAAGTGATGCGATTAGCCTGATGTATTATGGGTCACGAAGTGCACGTGCCGGCACGAGCGAAGTGGGTAGACTCAAAAGATTGACAGGTCTAGTATAGACTGTGTTTAAGTTTTTTATTGTTGTTGATGTTTGTAAACAAACAAGGAAATGCAGATAAGTTTAGAGGTAGTGAATGAAAGAAATATTGAGTTTAAAAGACACATCATTTGGTCAAAAAGAGCTACTTCATATATTACATTACTGGTAAAAAGTGTCATGATGATCAGCAAATTTGAAGACTTTGGGTGCTCGGGTTCATGAAATGTTGCGTTCCAAAAGTGGTCAAAGTGTCATAGTCACCTTGACTGGTGTCTGCGAAATCCACCAAATAGGCAGTCAGAAAATATTAAGACATTATGTCCTACCGGTCAAAGTCATCTTGAAAATAAGGTCAAGGTCACCAAAAATCGACTGGTGTCTGTGTAATCCACCAATATAGGCTGTCAGAAAATATTAAGACATCCAACTGGTGATGATATAACGTTTTAACAAAAGTTCTAAAAGTGGGCTAAGTGTCGCAGTGACCATGAAAATAAGGTCAAGGTCACCAAAATCAATTGGTGTCTGTGTAATCTGCCAATATAGGCTGTCACAAAATATTAAGACGTTATGTCCAACCTGTCATATATAACACGTTAACAAAAGTTCTAAAAGTGGTCAAAGTGTTGCGGTGACCTTTGAAATAAAGTCGACTGGTGTCTGCGTCTTCCCACAAATTGACCAAACAGTCACGTCTTGCTTCGGTAAGATGTGATCACTGTTTTGCATGGGCGGGTATGGGGGAAAATATTTTGACCCCCCCCCCCCCCCCCTTTTCCATTGGTGGACCCCCCCCCCCCCCCCTCTCTAAATTCCTGGATCTGTCACTGTAAGGGACCGTCTGACTTGTAAGAAAATAGGAATCTTCCACAACTGACCTGGCAGAAGATAACTGATGGTGGAGTATGGAGTGAAGTGAAAGTCTTCCTTGAGGTAGCCCTCCAGGAGTATGTGGCACACGATCCTCTCAGCCTTGTCACGCGATATCGACATTGTGTCAATGTCCTTGACCCTCAGTGACCCCTGACCTTTACCATACAAGGCATCAATGAGCTTGATGGCGGTGACCCTCTGGTCTGTGCTGGTAGCCTGGTCCAGAATCTTCACAACGTTCTGGCAGTGACGGGTCACGTCTCGTTTGTTTACTTCCACTGAAACACATATAAAGTCATGCAAAAGCATTTCTTGTTTGTAAGTGATTGAAAATTCAGATTAATCTCAACATTCTTTTAAACATGCAAGCATTTATTTCAAAATCTGTTTTCAGAAATCTAGCTGTTGACATTAACCATAAGATGGTAAAGTTCCGACATTAAAATTGATCATACAAATGAGAAAAAGAATATCCAGTTCACGTGAGTGAGATTTGAATTGGAACTATTTTCATTCTCACCTTTCCTTTTTTGGTCACAATGATCACACATGTCGCTGCACTGTGCTGCATCCCAAACCTCGCCGAAGTGTCGCGCTATCATCGAGCGTCTGCATCTGAACACAATGCAATCTAATTGAACAGGGATATATTTAATTTCTGAATCAAAGTTCCCATCTGTCACTAACAAAAGAAGACAAGAACTTTATAGATGATTTAGTTGTATTTTTTACTTTTTAAACGTTATAGTTCCTTATAAAAAATATTTATAGAAATTTTTCTGAAAATGGTTAAAAGATACACACTGAATCTTCGTATTTGGGAAATAAGTTTGAAAACGGAATATTTACATGAATTCCTATATACAGGTGAGGTGAGGTGAGTTGGGGTTTAACGCCGCTTTCAAGAGTATTTCACTTATATCGCGGCTGCTAGTATTATGGCAGGGAGAAAGCCTGCAACGCCATGTGAAACCTGCGAGCATCGGCTGGAACTAGCGAACCATGGGTGGTACTGCACTGAAATTCAGTGTAGCATTGCACCCAAACCTGACTGCATGTAGAACAGTTCTCTACTGCAGAGAAAGTTGCCGTGTCCCTGTCGGGATTCGAACCCCAGACCTCTTGATCCGAAGCCGAATGCGCTAACCACTGCGCTATTCCGCCCCTCTAAAATACAAAACAAGCACAAACTATTGAGAGGTGAGATGAAGCGGGATATTACGTGTACCTGCCAGCATCGATGCAGTAGGCAGCTATCCCGTACAGGTTCTCCAGACCCGTCTGCTCAGTGAACACCATCGTACTCTGGCGGAACACGTCCGCTAAGCGGTAGAACACAATACAGTCCGACCTCAGTTCATCTCGACCTGCAATACAAGCAGATTTAGTTTTGTTAGAAACCAAGACCACATCATGAATGTTGTCTGTATAGTGAATGTTCAGAAAACTGAAATAATCGCTGAATGGTCTTTGTTGTGTTTTGAACATTGACCACCAAGTACACCTACCAGTACAATTCGATTGAAGCCTCATTCAAGTATTTTAAAGAACATATCCGCTTTGAGCGCTTTGGGCGTATCAATGTGTGAGGAGTTAAGTGTTATACAAATGGACCTATTATTTAAGAAATAAAGTTTGCTGTACCCCAATGTGTTTTGTAATAAAGTATAGTTTTGCCCTGAACTATTATAGTTAAATCACGAGGAAGTCAGTCCGAGTGCTTTGACGTAATAATAGTTCAGGGCAAAACTATACTTTATTACAAAACACATTGGGGTACAGCAAACTTTATTTCTTTTCTAAGAAGCCAAATGATCAGATACAGGTAACATTCTGTTTCCAATAATTTTTAAATAAAAATATTGTTTACATTCTTTATATTAATAATCAATGAACAGGGCCAATGGACGGCTATTCCACGTGTACAACCGTCCCCCTAAGATAGACTAAGATCACGTGACTAACATTCCAAAAAGAGTTGTGGTTGATCAAGTCTAAGCGTGGTGGCGGAACGTCATTTGTTTAATTCAAATGTCTGCTGCTATCATAAAAAATGATGGTCATTGTCCCACCGCTACATTTGACTGACTGCAGAATTTGCAAACCATGGAAAGGAGTACACGCTTTATTTGGTTGCGATGTTAGAGTTCAGACGGCCAAGGCAAATCGACGTTACGTTACCATGGGCACACTTTATCACGAGGGAGCGGCGTGGAACAGCGGGAATGTCATTCGATTGTTACGTCATCAAAAAAACTACACCTTTATTGTCTGATAAAGTACTTTTTTTTTTATTGTTCTAACCGCTAGGCATCTTAGAATTGTTATTATCCACACCATCGATATTGTGGACAAAGCGTTGAAGAAACATAGTAACTGCAATCAAATCTCATTTCTTGCCTATGCATAGCTACAATCCCTATAAAAAGTTTCATGCAAAGTTTTTCAAGAGAAGAAGTACACAGAATGGAGCAAGTCTTTGAAGGGCAATTAGACGTGGAATGCATAAGAAAACTAGGTTTTCTGGATGACAATTTCTTTATTGTGAAAATACACGATGTTTCAGAGTATATGCTTACTCCTTCATCAGGTGGAATGACGAAGGATTCAGTCAATACTTCGAAAAGTTGTGTATGTGGAGCAAATTCAAAATAGAATTCAAGGGGCATAACTCTGGGAAGAAGAAGACAAATGTTGGCTGACCTGCCCTGCCACTCTCCTGGTAGAGGTTCTCCATGGACTTGCTGATTGAGTGATGGATCACAAACCTCACGTTCGCTTTGTCAATACCCATCCCAAATGCAACAGTTGCTACAACCACCTGCAATGAAGTTCCTCAGTACAGTACAAATATATATGATTATACTTCCTCATCATAAGATTTGTCATTTCCTCATCAATTTCATTTTACCTATAGATTAAACTCTGTATAGCTGTCTGTCCACCAAGCAAATGGCAATCTCTCCCCTGAAAGTTACAAAAGTCCTATCTTCCCACATAACCTCTGTTCTAACTCGACAGACAGACCCACAGAGAAGCAACCAGAGTTAGTGGAGTAATCAGTGGCATTGTTTCAAATAGAACTATGCTCTGTTACCCAAACTGCCAAAGAAACCAAAGAGTTCCTTCACTTACATAATGCACATATTTCTCTTATTAGGCCAAAGTCATACCAAAATGTAAGCTCATTTTTGATTGGATAGAACTAATGATGGTAATCATATCTGCAAACTTCTCTGTTTTTGTGTTTTTGAGAAAGTAACAATATCAGTGAATTGACATAGGTTGAGTAGAAAGATATGACTTGAGTAACCTCTGTGGTGAGACAATGACTATCAATGGTCAACATCAGATAGGGATGGCTATAGAATAACTTGTAACCCTTGAACTTTTAGGTCTGTAAACATAATGGAAAGCCTCACGTGAATCTTGTTGTTGGTCCAGAACTTATGCACCCGACTCCTTTCAGCGGGCAACAGGTCGGCATGGTAACAGCCTGCCTTGATTCCACGAGACTGGAGATCTCTTGTAACCTCTTCTGTGTCCTTCTTAGAGAAACAATACACAATTCCTGTAATAGAAATGAGTGTATCCTTAAAATGTGACAGACTTACATACATACATATGTATACATATACGTTTAGTGTCAATATCCATGAGCTGCTCTACGACGCTTAACTTACAAGACCCAAATGATATGGAATACTTTGAGTTCAAATGTTTTATTAAAAGTGTTGAGATGTTACTTAAAGGTGCAGCCATTGTGTTTCATAAAATTTGATTTGGATTAAATACATTCCAACACATCATACATACTGTTTTAAATACAGTACAAATAAATTCACTCAGCTTGCATATTATCCTCAACCGCCAAATATATCATAATTACTAGTTCACATTAAAAACGAGTAACATCATAATGCATGTGTAGAAATCGAAACTGCACATCCCATTTACATGCACAGTAGTTATATTGACATATTTACAAATATAAACCCAAATTTGTCATTTTGTTTGTTATAAAATGTTGTGTGACTCATTGGCACGCATTAATCAAATGCATTGTCTGGTTTTCAATCAGAAATCACTTCTTTTACCTTCATATCGTAGACTATCATCAAAATGGTAACAGTCATTACTTCTCGATAAAGTAACACCATTCACAACATTTGGAATATGTGATCCCAAACAACACAATGGATGTACCTTTAAAAACAGCTGAATCTAGTTATGTTCTGACTTGAGATGGAAGATGGTTCAAGGGATAAGGCCACCAGAGATTAAACTGGTGTCAAAGTAGTGGCAGATCCAGGATTTGTATTTGGGGTTCAATGAAACATGCTTTGAGCTTAGTTTCATACCCCCCTCCGGATCTGCAAAGGTTACCTTGGATTGGTCAGATCTTGACGAAAAGTAAGTCAAATTAAACATAGTAATTGAGACTGAGATCCGACATGAATTTCCTCGGTAACAGCATAATCTCAATGTCAAGTCCAGAATAAGATTTCCTGGATGCATTGTGACTTGATTTTGTTGATATCGTAAAAATGTTCTCTCCGTAGAGCATGAAAAACTGTGGCAAAGGAACAAGGAAACAATAAGACAAGAGTCAATATAAATATAAGGTACCCACTGTTTCGATGAAAATGAACAACGTACCTGACTGTTCTCGGAAACGTGTCTGAATTAACACCTGTATTTCATCCATTACCTCCTTTTGGGACGAGGGTTTGGGACGCACCTGTAACCATGGTAACAAATCTTTAAACTACATGTAATCAACAACAGAATTCATGATTTTGTAAAGGAATTATCAAATACGTATCCCCACACAAAAGAAATCAGTGCTAGAAGCATGTAATGAATGCTTCCAACATGAATGAACAAAATGTTCTACTCCACATATCAAATTAAATATTTGTGAATATTCCAAGATAATTCAGGTGACATGTTGGAAGTTTTAAAACTCTTTTCAAGAGGACTTCAAATGAACTGCTCTAGTTAACATTTATGTAGGAAGAAAGCCCACAACATAATTGCAACCAATGGTAAAACCTGCCAAACACCAGAAGTTTTCTAGAAAGAAAGCCAGAAACATATTTATGGCTATGAATTGTGGTGAAACCTGCCAGATGCAAGAAGTTTTGTAGGAAAAAAGCCCGCAAAAATAATTATGGCAATGAATTAAGATGAAAACAGCAAAATAACAAACACAGCGTGAGGAAGCATCTAGGACGACAAGAACGTGTAATCACCTCATAATACAGATTAGGCCTGTTGAAGGACGCTCTGAACAGAAGACAGTTGGGGATATTAAGGATCTTCTTCACGTCCTGTAAAACCTTTATTGTGGCAGTGGCGGTCAGTCCGAGGATTGGAACATCAGGAAACTGTCTCTTCATTATCCCTAGGAACTTGTAATCTACAAAGAGAATGAAATGTTATCGTGCTGCCACCAAAAAGTTACATTTAAACTGGGATAGATGGACTGAGATAGTGGACTTATCTCTTACATAATACAATAATTATAATCTCTAGATCTAGAGATGTATTTATATTTAATTAAAACTTTTCTTAAAATGATATTGTAATTTAGAGGAGCTTCATTTTCTTTATTTTCAAGTGATGATGTTTTTCTTATTTCCTAAATTATTCAACATGTTTGGTTTACCAAAGGGTTTAAGGATGTTCTAACACCAGATCTAGATGTTGTTGTCGTTTGTGAGTAACCCTAGTGAGTTATTGTTTAATGTCACTTAATCAATATTGCAGCCATTAGTTGCAATATTTCAATAATGTTTCAAGTTCATTAATTACTTATTATTGGTATACCAACATATATATATTTTGTCAATGTTTTTACCTGGCCTGAAGTCGTGTCCCCACTGGGAGCAACAATGAACTTCATCGATGACGAGACGAGAAAATCTTTTCATTTTGTACATCTTCTCTAGCTGATTCATGAAGCGTTTGCTTTTCGCAAGTTTCTCGGGGGTGACGTAAAGCAGCTTCAGGGTCGAGTTCTTGTCCGACATGGAGTTCTGGACAGCCTTGACCTTCTCCTTGCTGACCGACGCACTCAGGAAAGCAGCATCGACTCCGAGATTCTCCAGCGCCATGAGCTGGTCCTCCATTAGAGAGACAAGAGGGGAGACAACCAGGGTGGTGCCTACCACAAACAAATATTTATAAAGTACCTTAACTACCTACATACTGTATTTTCACTCCAAGAGAGAAAGGAACTCCTGGACACAAAGTGTATCACTCAGGCCAAACCAACAAGAACGCAGAAGAGTCATCATTGTAAGCGTTTGATCCTTTTGATTACAAAACAACTGCAATTTGTATAGTACCCTATCCCATCATGTAATAATCGGTCGGTTGGCATAAATAAGAGGAAAGGAATGTCACCAACCTAGTGCATATTCTAACCATTGTCAATAGAGACTATCAAGATACAGCCTTGTATCTTTCTTTACCTATTGCACAACCTAGGAGATGTAAGCCGGACATAGATGAGTAACATTGCAATAATCACTCTACCAGTGTTGTTAATAGAGGGGGTCCTGGGGACATTTGCCCACCTTTTTGGCTTGGTGTCCCTTAAAATTTGGAGCAGTAGGATACTTTTACAATTGCAAAGGGTCCCACTGTTCAGAATTGACCAAAATGACCCCCTCAGCAGATCACCTAGGAACAACACTGCTCTACATACCAAACCGAAGATTAGAAATCTAATTTTTAGATTGGGCTCGCGCATTGGGAATTTTTTTATGATGCAATGTATTTTGCCAGCTGTAAATATGGCTACTTTCAGAAATAAACTAGTATAAATGACTAGTACTTTGAAAAAGCCAAATTTGACCCCTGCTATAACAGCTATATAGGATGTGCATATTGCTACTGGTGTTATTTGACAAATCATGTCTTGCAATGATAAATGAGCCTTCTGAACATCCTCCTGACCGTCAAACTGGCTGATATTGAAGACATGAACTCACCTTTAGAGAGAAGAGCAGGAAGCTGGAAGCAGAGACTTTTACCTCCACCAGTCGGCATGATCAACATACAGTCCTTGCCCGACATCGTCACGTTCATCGTCTGCAGTTGCATCGGCCGCAGCCTGGGAATGCCGAACACGGACACCATCGTCTCATCCAGCTCATCAGACCAAGGGAAATCTGAAATTACAAAAATAGCACCATTGACTCCGCAGCTAATCAGGGTATCACCAAATGTTGACAACTTACTTACAAACAATTAACTAATTTTCCAATTGGCCTGAATTTTCATTTTGACCATCTTTAATATACCGGTCATCCACATTGGTCAAGGTACGTCTGCAATAATTTCAGTGTTTTGGTGCTTTTAGTTGTTAGGATGACTCATACATTGTAACTCATTGCTCACATTCCTCATAATTCTCATACACTATTTAAAAAACCTCTGTAGGCCTATACATGGCATTAAAAAACAGTAATCATTTAACATGCCTGAAACAAGCCAGATGTCATTGTTTACCTCCTAAATACATTCTCAATGGCTTAAATACCAGAATTGCCTCACTCATTTTTGGGAATAGCAATGTTATACTACTCATTTTGGTACAATATTATGATATGATCAGTCAAAGAATATTCCCTGGGCCTGGTTGTTCAAAGTGCTGTTATTTTAACATGTCAAACACTAACTGTGTGTTAGAACGAAAAGTTATATAACACCCCATTAAAAATTATTTAACCGTCCATTAAGATTTAACAGGCTTTTAAACAACCGGGCTAGTGATCAATAGTATTATCATTTACATGATTTAGAAGACAAAATCCTGAGTTTGAAGGATTTACCCTTAAACTGCAGGATTGCGCACTGATTAAGCACTGATTAAGCACTGACAAATTCAACAGTTAACTGTTACCTTTAGCATCCCACTTCTTACTGACATCGGCCTGCTGCTGTTGTTGAGCATGTTGTTTGAGGATTGTCTCAAGGTCATGTTTTCTCTCCGAGAGATGTTGTTGTCTCTCCAACAGCTCCTGGATCTGCGTCTCGACAGTTGACAACTCCTGCTTCACCTTTAGCAGCTCCTCGCGGTACTCTGAAACGTAGGGCTCCATGTTGAATATTTCAGGATTAAAGACAAATTTTTCATTTGATTAAACACAAGCTGCCACTGTATGTCGAGCACAAACATACTTTCAGTAATGAGTATTTTACCTCAGAAATGGTATTCAGAAAATCAGAAGTGGGATGTGTAACACAAATTGT
>OW388304.1:31721647-31821060 GCA_936450465.1 Gibbula magus | reverse complement strand
TCTCTTATTTCAGTGATTAGTTTCATTTAAAAGATGAGCACATTACGTTGGGGAGTATTTTTCTCACCCTGTAGGATCATGTTGTGTTTAGACATGATCATAGTGATAACAGTATACATAGTTATCTTTTCTTATGATGGCATCATGCCGGGATGGTTATTGGTTTTATCTTTGAACACATCCGTGATTCTTTGGTCATATGCAAACCTATTCTTTTAAAGCTGCATGATCAGTTTTTGCATGATATTTTTTTGGTTCTAAAATGTACATATAACAATAGGTGCTGGTGTAAGTTATATCTTCTTAATCGACTTTCATTCTTACCCCCAAATGCTTAGTATAATAAATATATAAATGAAAACTAAAAACCAAAAACAGTTTCATACATGTGAAGTAGCCGACAATTATGGCTCTATTTCACGAATTTACTCGTTATAAGACCTATTAAAGGCTATAGAAGCAAACTGTCTTCCTATCAACTTTATGAAAGTATCCAAAATTACGTTTGACTTCATGGCTGCAGCGTGCCAAGGTTCATTGTCCGGTTTTCGATCATAACCACGACTTTAAATGGTTGTATGTTCGTTATAATCAACTGACTGACCGTAAACTGGCTATTTTCGGTTAAAGTTGATATCAAATAACAATTAAATAACACAAGTTATACCACTGGATATATATGTGACTTCACCAACATGATTATGTCCCTTTAACATGAAATATTATCGAATTAGAGACCCAGTTTCAGTATATGAGCGTTAGTGACATTGAAATACATAATATAGTCTTGCTCGAGCTACATAAAAACTAAGTAAGCAAACTGCATTAATGACAGGAAGAAATAAATAGTTCAATGTATCAATGTTCAATTGTTTTGGTATCATGAAGGTTATCTATGTTGTAATTAATCCTATATTAACAGGTCACAAGGTGCATAATCATGGATGTCAGCGGCATAGGGTAGTTGGACAGCATAAATTAAAAAGAAGAATTTCAAGAACAACTAACCTCCAGTACATTTTACATTAAGTTTTTCCACCTAAAGTAGGATTTGTAAAAAAAGTTCTAGAAAGCCTGTTTCTGGAGTTCGTTCGTAGACTGATTATATTCCAATTAAAGTCATACTTACGGATTAAATGAATTTTTGTTTTAAATCATTCAACCAAAATTGTTTTTTTTTATTAAAAATAAAATAAATTTTATCTAATTATTGTCAAAACCTTGTACATCTTTATGTTTTAAAACTTAAATATAACATTTACTTTTCAACAAGATCATTTTGGTTATCAAAATATATGAACAAATATTTTCATTATTTTCATCCTTTTAACAAAGTCAACATATTATGCTGTCTCATTTTATTTTAAAGTCACTTTCTTGTTAGAATACATCTAAAATCAAAGTTTGAATTTAGTTTACAAATAATGTTTAATTAAGTCAACATAATGAAAACAAAAATATATTTATCAACTTATTCTTTTGATGTCAAAATAGTTATCAAAGTCTAAAAATTTCCTAAATCAAAATGTATTTAATATGGTACATAAATCAAAGACAATTTAGTCATAAACGATATTTCTATAGATATTGTTGAAAGGTACGCTTGACAAGGGGACATAACTCCATAATCTCATTAGCGTGATGGCTGTGGAAAGACCGCCTTTTGGCCTATATTTCCAAAAGGGGTTTGGAAAGGTCGTTCTTTCCGTCTTTGGAAAGACGTGGAAAGATGCCTCTTTCCACGGGTGGAAAGATTGGAAAGATGCCTCTTTCCACGCCAAAAGAACGCCTTTCCACAAGTGGAAAGAACGGTCGTTACTCCAGTGGTAGTATTGGACCTAGGAACTGTTTTCAGCAATACAAGCCCCTATGTGCACACATATATTTTGAAAAGGTTTATGTGTGGATTTATTCAAGTGATATGCTATCGTCACATTTAAAAATACAATAAGCATACAAACCCTCCATTCTGTCGGTTATTTGGAGCTCAACACTCTTTCTGTCGCCGTTATTTTCTAAATCAGGATCACGTTGAAAACGAAATTGTGACAGCTATGGGCGCAGACATCTTGAAAATGCCCGGATGAAGGGAAATCCTCGATCTATTTATAGATCGAGAAATTCTACTCGAAGTGTCGTATAATATTCAGAATAGCAAGTGTTACGTTCACCAACATGACAATGCAGTAACCTAGTTCGACGGTTTTAAGTCATATGAAATCAAAACATAATCAATTGTTGGACAGTGTGAAAAACAAGCTATGTGATTTATAAGGACAGCAAATAAAAAGACATCGAATGGACAGCATCAGATACCATAACTTAAATTTTATTGTATTTTATTTTATTCTCTGACAGTAAACTGGTGCACGGGGAAGATAAATCCTCATGCGTTTACCAGGGAAAATAATGCACTGATTAAATCCACAACTGGGAATTGAAATTAACAAAGCGCAGCTCGGGTAGGCCTACACTTCGTGAAATAAACGACCATAAGCTACAAATATCGTGAATTTCAAGACAAGTGCCACGTCAACGTGATGTTTGTGCCACTTCAGCTTCCACAATATCACTCAGGTTATTGTATGTTGATTGAAACTTGAACTTGAATGAAGATTTCTCATCACAAATTGTCACGAGAAGGAAAAGGGAAAAGGAACATGGTGACATAACACCACAAAATGAAGTGGCCTAATGTGTTTACTTTTTCCTAGTCTTGACCAAAAGCACTAGGTGAAACAACTGAACGTGTAAATGCGTGTTGACATCCGGTAGAAAATACTCCATGTCATCAAACATACAGGTGAGAGATCAGGAAGAGTTCTTTCTTTGTCCTCAGTTACAGAGAGACCCGGTGGTCGAACTGACAGGGGTTTCATCCTTGGTCATTTTCATTGTTGTTTAATTTATAATAATTTGTGAAAATGACATATGTATATGTATAAATAGCAAAAGAAGTGTGCACTCCCAAGTTTTTTCACCTTTAAAAATTGTCTGATAGGAAAGTAGACAATTTTTCAGGAAAATCAACTGTGTGATATGACAGAAGAATTATATACCAGTTTAACAAATCAAATTTAATTCAGATAACGTTTCACGAATTCGTGATATTGCATTCATAGAATTCTGCTATATTGGTTTCCAGAAACAAGTATTGTTATACTGAAAATTGAAAGTCAGTATTGTTTGTTGTAATGTGAGTAATTCTATTCTTTCAAGTGAACTGATGAACCATCTGTATTTACTTTTAACAAAAAGTCACTCGTTAAAGCAGACACATTTGATCAAAGTTGCTTACTGACGATATTCTGTCTGTATATGATGTATAATGACACCTCTAAATCACAGATGAATGATTAACGAATAGAACTATAATATCTAGAATCATATCTAGATCGTATGATTATAACTTTTTTATCACTAATTACCAACAATTGTTGAAAAGGGGGGTGGAATTTTAAGAACCAGTTACTTCCATATTTTGTTTGATAAAAGATGTTTCGATATGTGAAAGTCATCTTGTTTTCGTTCTCTGAAACCTAATGTTTATCGCGTAGTTTCGGCACAGGAACAATAGTTATTTGGGTAAAAAAACAGTACCATTGCAAATTCAGTCGTAATTTCTTTAAATGTCAACATGAATATTTTTTATTTGAAGAAATTAGTCATTAACTACCCTAGCTTTAAGTCTTTAGTGTTTAATTCAATATATTTATCCTAACATTACCACAGCATCAAATTTTAAGTATGAATGTGGGAAGTGTAACTCTTCTTTTTTATATGTATATAATATTGCATTATTGAATTTTAGTTCAACGTATATGTAGAAACCTTAATTTATTTTAATTATTTCCATTTTAGCAATAAGTTGTACTTCATCTACGAAAAAACAAACATGCATCTAAAATAACATTTCTTTAAATAAAATAAAAAAATCATAATAATTTGTTATCTTCACACCTGGATCATTAAATCTGGAGTCAGTATCGAATCGTGATTCCTGTACAATATAGCATAATAAAGTGAAGTAGCTGTCATACTGCCCCTTTAAATCATTCAGGATAACCCGCAGCTGGAGACATCAACTGCTCGCAGCGTGATATATGATTATAGTTATTATGATTACGTAGGGCATGCGGGAGAACCATATTCCAGAAGCTGTTTTAAATGATTGTGTCAACGCGGTTGTTTCTTACGAAGAACTACTTTTGAAAAATGCTATCGTAAAAAAAAGATGATTCCAAGTCATTTTGAAATGTGTTGACATGTTTACCTCATCATACATCTATACATATGTTGCTGTCTCGACTTCTTCTCAAAAGCCACTGATTCCAGAAAGCTGAAATCTTCTGTACAGGTTACTTTGCAAAATGAAATGTGGATTATAAATGTAGATTTGGCGAGTCTGTGACAAGGCATCAGAGGTCATGTCATAAAAAATTGACCTCTTTTTCTCTAAACAAATACCCTAGAAAGCTGATATCTTGTGTATAGACACCTTGGCCAATGTGAATAAAACAGTGTTGTTTTGTTTACCTTCTGGCAACTGCTTCTATAACATTTACATGTTCAATCTTATATGATGTACTAAGTAAAGTTTGGTAACGTACAGAACTAATGACTCTATTTCTTTTACTGACACTCTCGATTTATGAAAATGTGTGCATGGCAAGAGCTACCGGTAGAGCCGGACATGCTTGTCACTTTCACCAACATTCATATCATCACTAGTATGTATTGATTCATTCATATATAGTGTAAGATATTCAATCATTCATTCAATCACTCATTCACCCATTCATCCATCCACCCGTTTATTCATCCATTCGTCAATCTATTTATTCTGATTTCGTTTTAAATTGTAAAATTTCATTGAAATTCGCGATGAACACATACATTCATATTTTTGTGTAAGCATATAATAAAATTGACTCCAATCCATATCATCACAACTCCTAATATGTTCAATCCGACTTATGTCCAGTGGCCCAGGCTTCTTATTCACCCAGAACTACACATTTATAAACCTATAGGTCGAGAATAACCCCGTTTGAGGTTTTTCATTTGAAAAATAGATTTGGTAGGAATGTTTTCTTTTGAAAGTAACACCCGAAAGGAAACATATAATTATTTGCCATGCTAAGGAACACATTTTTATCACAACTCATATCACAAGCATTATTTATATCGAAAATTATACAAAGTTAAAAATACCCAGTTCAGATGGCGGGACTCGTACTGGAAACCCTTCCGGCTCTTTCAGTCGAACGCTCTACCACATGCTACTGAGGAATGAGTCGAAAAAGTAGGCTTGAATTACTCTATTTATAGTCTATCTCTATTGTTTCGCTCAAATAAGTTTCAAATGTATTTGAAAATGATGTCACTTATAGTAAAACATCCTTCTATCTTCGGAAAGTCAAGTTTAAAAAATGCGTTTACATGGTTCGCTAAAGCCACTGGAATCGTTTTGTTATTCGAAATAATAAAATGTGTTCATGGCCGTCATGCAGTTTGTGCTTTATACACAGCATCGAGCGTTATTACCACTACGGATAATTGGTGTGTGTAATTAGATGTTTTACCCTCTAAAGTAAACATAAATGACATAAACTATCATTATAAATGGGAAATTTGAAAAAAAAATGTGCCAAGCCCCTATAGGCTATAGTGATGGAGACATACGCTTCATAACGCAGTATTTGGGACCCAATATCATAAACAATGAAAATAAAGCCCCCAGGGTTTAAACCTTTCCTTATGGGTAGGACACCTCGGAGCCATGTTTTCTCTTTCACCTATTGAGAAACTTTACATTCATACGAGGAGAAAATCGAGCATCTTGAAATGCAACTACACAGCTGCATGTGGAATTGCATCGAGGCGAGTGTCAAATGTGAAAGGATTTACGCCGAATACATAACCGCCGTCACGGGAATCGCCGCAAATAACCGACAAAGGTGAAACATACTGTAAATAGAAGTTACTGCGTCGGTCTGGAGGCGATGGGCGAGTTTCATCTGGGATAGAAATACAGACAAGAAGAAGTATATATTGTATTCTCTATACAAATATAGAGTGAACGTCGTTAATATTACCATAGGAAGAAACAGCTGAAGTTTTACTACAGACTGAAATTACTTCAACCAATGGCAGAGAGATAGAAAGGAAATAGTTTATCTGCTATAGAGAGTTAGTTATGTTATTCACGTTTGAAAATTGTAAAAAATTGTAAAAAGATGCTCCATTTACCAAAACAGACGATTACACGATAACGAGTTATGACTTTCATCAAAAAAGACGGAATATAATTAATTAGACGGATAGATGTTTTATTTACGGTAAAAGAAAGGACATTATGATACAAAATAAACTTGAGTGAATGTCACATTTCACAGAAAGATAGGATGATGATTTGTATGTTTCAGAATGATAGAAAGCTAGTAACAATAGACAAGGGGCTTTTTTATTATATACTGATAGCTTTATATATATATGCTTATGTATGATACAACGAGTAGCGAGAAATGCTGTCTTCGTGATAGAACAATTGTAAAGAGATGTTTATCTATGATAGAACGATATGTAAGAGAAGTTATATGTACGATAGATATAAATATTAGAAGTGATTTATCTATGATATAATGATTTGTAAGAGAAGTTCTATGTACGATAGAAATAAATATTAGAAGTGATTTATCTATGATATAATGATTTGTAAGAGAAGTTCTATGTACGATATATAAATAACTATTAGAAGTGATTTATCTATGATAGAATGATTTGTAAGAGAAGTTCTATGTACAATAGAAATAAATATTAAAAGTGATTTATCTAATATAAAACGATTTGTAAGAGAAGTTCTATGTACGATAGAAATAAAGATTAGTAGTGATTTATCTATGATATAATGATTTATCAGATCAGTTCTATGTACGATAGAAATAAATATTAAAAGTGATTTATCTAATATAAAACGATTTGTAAGAGAAGTTCTATGTACGATAGATATAAATATTAAGTATGTTTTATTTTATATGATAGAATGATTTGTAAGAGACGTATTTGTACGATAGAAATAAATATCAGAAGTGATTCATTTATGATAGAACGATAGACAGAAGATTCTTTATTTATGACAGAAACATATACCTCACGATATTCAGTTATGGCAGAACGATAGACAGAAGATGCTTTATTTGTGACAGAAACATATACCTCACGATATTCAGTTATGGCAGAACGATAGACAGAAGATTCTTTATTTGTGACAGAAACATATACCTCCCGATATTCAGTTATGATAGAACGATAGACAGAAGACGCTTTATTTGTGACAGAAACATATACCTCACGATATTCAGTTATGGCAGAACGATAGACAGAAGACGCTTTATTTGTGACAGAAACATATACCTCCCGATATTCAGTTATGATAGAACGATAGACAGAAGACGCTTTATTTGTGACAGAAACATATACCTCACGATATTCAGTTATGATAGAACGATAGACAGAAGATGCTTTATTTGTGACAGAAACATATACCTCCCGATATTCAGTTATGGCAGAACGATAGACAGAAGATGCTTTATTTATGACAGAAACATATACCTCACGATATTCAGTTATGATAGAACGATAGACAGAAGATGCTTTATTTATGACAGAAACATATACCTCCCGATATTCAGTTATGATAGAACGATAGACAGAAGATGCTTTATTTGTGACAGAAACATATACCTCCCGATATTCAGTTATGATAGAACGATAGACAGAAGACGCTTTATTTGTGACAGAAACATATACCTCACGATATTCAGTTATGGCAGAACGATAGACAGAAGATGCTTTATTTGTGACAGAAACATATACCTCCCGATATTCAGTTATGATAGAACGATAGACAGAAGATGCTTTATTTGTGACAGAAACATATACCTCACGATATTCAGTTATGGCAGAACGATAGACAGAAGATGCTTTATTTATGACAGAAACATATACCTCACGATATTCAGTTATGGCAGAACGATAGACAGAAGATGCTTTATTTGTGACAGAAACATATACCTCCCGATATTCAGTTATGGCAGAACGATAGACAGAAGATTCTTTATTTGTGACAGAAACATATACCTCACGATATTCAGTTATGGCAGAACGATAGACAGAAGATGCTTTATTTGTGACAGAAACATATACCTCCCGATATTCAGTTATGATAGAACGATAGACAGAAGATGCTTTATTTATGACAGAAACATATACCTCCCGATATTCAGTTATGATAGAACGATAGACAGAAGATGCTTTATTTGTGACAGAAACATATACCTCCCGAAATTCAGTTATGATAGAACGATAGACAGAAGATGCTTTATTTGTGACAGGAACATATACCTCACGATATTCAGTTATGATAGAACGATAGACAGAAGATGCTTTATTTGTGACAGGAACATATACCTCACGATATTCAGTTATGATAGAACGATAGACAGAAGATGCTTTATTTGTGACAGGAACATATACCTCACGATATTCAGTTATGATAGAACGATAGACAGAAGATGCTTTATTTGTGACAGAAACATATACCTCCCGATATTCAGTTATGATAGAACGATAGACAGAAGATGCTTTATTTGTGACAGAAACATATACCTCACGATATTCAGTTATGATAGAACGATAGACAGAAGATTCTTTATTTGTGACAGAAACATATACCTCCCGATATTCAGTTATGATAGAACGATAGACAGAAGATGCTTTATTTGTGACAGAAACATATACCTCCCGATATTCAGTTATGATAGAACGATAGACAGAAGATGCTTTATTTGTGACAGAAACATATACCTCCCGATATTCAGTTATGATAGAACGATAGACAGAAGATGCTTTATTTGTGACAGAAACATATACCTCCCGATATTCAGTTATGATAGAACGATAGACAGAAGATGCTTTATTTGTGACAGAAACATATACCTCACGATATTCAGTTATGATAGAACGATAGACAGAAGATGCTTTATTTGTGACAGAAACATATACCTCCCGATATTCAGTTATGGCAGAACGATAGACAGAAGATGCTTTATTTGTGACAGAAACATATACCTCACGATATTCAGTTATGATAGAACGATAGACAGAAGATGCTTTATTTGTGACAGAAACATATACCTCCCGATATTCAGTTATGATAGAACGATAGACAGAAGATGCTTTATTTGTGACAGAAACATATACCTCCCGATATTCAGTTATGATAGAACGATAGACAGAAGATGCTTTATTTGTGACAGGAACATATACCTCCCGATATTCAGTTATGATAGAACGATAGACAGAAGATGCTTTATTTGTGACAGAAACATATACCTCACGATATTCAGTTATGGCAGAACGATAGACAGAAGATGCTTTATTTATGACAGAAACATATACCTCACGATATTCAGTTATGGCAGAACGATAGACAGAAGACGCTTTATTTGTGACAGAAACATATACCTCCCGATATTCAGTTATGATAGAACGATAGACAGAAGATGCTTTATTTGTGACAGAAACATATACCTCACGATATTCAGTTATGATAGAACGATAGACAGAAGATGCTTTATTTGTGACAGAAACATATACCTCACGATATTCAGTTATGGCAGAACGATAGACAGAAGATGCTTTATTTATGACAGAAACATGTACCTCACGATATTCAGTTATGGCAGAACGATAGACAGAAGATGCTTTATTTGTGACAGAAACATATACCTCCCGATATTCAGTTATGATAGAACGATAGACAGAAGATGCTTTATTTGTGACAGAAACATATACCTCACGATATTCAGTCATGGCAGAACGATAGACAGAAGATGCTTTATTTGTGACAGAAACATATACCTCCCGATATTCAGTTATGATAGAACGATAGACAGAAGATGCTTTATTTCTGACAGGAACATATACCTCACGATATTCAGTTATGATAGAACGATAGACAGAAGACGCTTTATTTGTGACAGAAACATATACCTCCCGATATTCAGTTATGATAGAACGATAGACAGAAGATGCTTTATTTGTGACAGAAACATATACCTCACGATATTCAGTTATGATAGAACGATAGACAGAAGACGCTTTATTTGTGACAGAAACATATACCTCCCGATATTCAGTTATGATAGAACGATAGACAGAAGATGCTTTATTTGTGACAGAAACATATACCTCCCGATATTCAGTTATGATAGAACGATAGACAGAAGACGCTTTATTTGTGACAGAAACATATACCTCCCGATATTCAGTTATGATAGAACGATAGACAGAAGATGCTTTATTTGTGACAGAAACATATACCTCACGATATTCAGTTATGATAGAACGATAGACAGAAGACGCTTTATTTGTGACAGAAACATATACCTCACGATATTCAGTTATGATAGAACGATAGACAGAAGACGCTTTATTTGTGACAGAAACATATACCTCCCGATATTCAGTTATGATAGAACGATAGACAGAAGATGCTTTATTTGTGACAGAAACATATACCTCACGATATTCAGTTATGATAGAACGATAGACAGAAGACGCTTTATTTGTGACAGAAACATATACCTCCCGATATTCAGTTATGATAGAACGATAGACAGAAGATGCTTTATTTGTGACAGAAACATATACCTCACGATATTCAGTTATGATAGAACGATAGACAGAAGACGCTTTATTTGTGACAGAAACATATACCTCCCGATATTCAGTTATGATAGAACGATAGACAGAAGACGCTTTATTTGTGACAGAAACATATACCTCCCGATATTCAGTTATGATAGAACAATAGACAGAAGATGCTTGCTTTATTTGTGACAGAAACATATACCTCCCGATATTCAGTTATGATAGAACGATAGACAGAAGATGCTTTATTTGTGACAGAAACATATACCTCACGATATTCAGTTATGATAGAACGATAGACAGAAGACGCTTTATTTGTGACAGAAACATATACCTCCCGATATTCAGTTATGATAGAACGATAGACAGAAGATGCTTTATTTGTGACAGAAACATATACCTCCCGATATTCAGTTATGATAGAACGATAGACAGAAGATGCTTTATTTGTGACAGAAACATATACCTCCCGATATTCAGTTATGATAGAACGATAGACAGAAGATGCTTTATTTGTGACAGAAACATATACCTCACGATATTCAGTTATGGCAGAACGATAGACAGAAGATGCTTTATTTGTGACAGAAACATATACCTCACGATATTCAGTTATGATAGAACGATAGACAGAAGACGCTTTATTTGTGACAGAAACATATACCTCACGATATTCAGTTATGGCAGAACGATAGACAGAAGATGCTTTATTTGTGACAGAAACACATACCTCACGATATTCAGTTATGGCAGAACGATAGACAGAAGATGCTTTATTTGTGACAGAAACATATACCTCCCGATATTCAGTTATGGCAGAACGATAGACAGAAGATGCTTTATTTGTGACAGAAACATATACCTCACGATATTCAGTTATGATAGAACGATAGACAGAAGATGCTTTATTTGTGACAGAAACATATACCTCCCGATATTCAGTTATGATAGAACGATAGACAGAAGATGCTTTATTTGTGACAGAAACATATACCTCACGATATTCAGTTATGGCAGAACGATAGACAGAAGATGCTTTATTTATGACAGAAACATATACCTCCCGATATTCAGTTATGATAGAACGATAGACAGAAGATGCTTTATTTGTGACAGAAACATATACCTCCCGATATTCAGTTATGATAGAACGATAGACAGAAGATGCTTTATTTGTGACAGAAACATATACCTCACGATATTCAGTTATGGCAGAACGATAGACAGAAGATGCTTTATTTGTGACAGGAACATATACCTCCCGATATTCAGTTATGATAGAACGATAGACAGAAGATGCTTTATTTGTGACAGAAACATATACCTCCCGATATTCAGTTATGATAGAACGATAGACAGAAGATGCTTTATTTGTGACAGGAACATATACCTCACGATATTCAGTTATGGCAGAACGATAGACAGAAGACGCTTTATTTGTGACAGAAACATATACCTCCCGATATTCAGTTATGATAGAACGATAGACAGAAGATGCTTTATTTGTGACAGGAACATATACCTCCCGATATTCAGTTATGATAGAACGATAGACAGAAGATGCTTTATTTGTGACAGGAACATATACCTCACGATATTCAGTTATGGCAGAACGATAGACAGAAGACGCTTTATTTGTGACAGAAACATATACCTCCCGATATTCAGTTATGATAGAACGATAGACAGAAGATGCTTTATTTATGACAGAAACATATACCTCACGATATTCAGTTATGGCAGAACGATAGACAGAAGATGCTTTATTTATGACAGAAACACATACCTACCGATATTCAGTTATGGCAGAACGATAGACAGAAGATGCTTTATTTATGACAGAAACATATACCTACCGATATTCAGTTATGGCAGAACGATAGACAGAAGCTGCTTTATTTGTGACAGAAACATATACCTCCCGATATTCAGTTATGGCAGAACGATAGACAGAAGATGCTTTATTTGTGACAGAAACATATACCTCCCGATATTCAGTTATGGCAGAACGATAGACAGAAGATGCTTTATTTGTGACAGAAACACATACCTCACGATATTCAGTTATGGCAGAACGATAGACAGAAGATGCTTTATTTGTGACAGAAACATATACCTCCCGATATTCAGTTATGGCAGAACGATAGACAGAAGATTCTTTATTTGTGACAGAAACATATACCTCACGATATTCAGTTATGGCAGAACGATAGACAGAAGATGCTTTATTTATGACAGAAACATATACCTCACGATATTCAGTTATGGCAGAACGATAGACAGAAGATGCTTTATTTGTGACAGAAACATATACCTCACGATATTCAGTTATGGCAGAACGATAGACAGAAGATGCTTTATTTGTGACAGAAACATATACCTACCGATATTCAGTTATGGCAGAACGATAGACAGAAGCTGCTTTATTTGTGACAGAAACATATACCTCCCGATATTCAGTTATGGCAGAACGATAGACAGAAGATGCTTTATTTGTGACAGAAACACATACCTCACGATATTCAGTTATGGCAGAACGATAGACAGAAGATGCTTTATTTGTGACAGAAACATATACCTCCCGATATTCAGTTATGGCAGAACGATAGACAGAAGATGCTTTATTTATGACAGAAACATATACCTCACGATATTCAGTTATGGCAGAACGATAGACAGAAGATGCTTTATTTATGACAGAAACATATACCTCACGATATTCAGTTATGGCAGAACGATAGACAGAAGATGCTTTATTTATGACAGAAACATATACCTCCCGATATTCAGTTATGGCAGAACGATAGACAGAAGATTCTTTATTTGTGACAGAAACATATACCTCACGATATTCAGTTATGGCAGAACGATAGACAGAAGATTCTTTATTTATGACAGAAACATATACCTCACGATATTCAGTTATGGCAGAACGATAGACAGAAGATGCTTTATTTATGACAGAAACATATACCTCCCGATATTCAGTTATGGCAGAACGATAGACAGAAGATTCTTTATTTGTGACAGAAACATATACCTCACGATATTCAGTTATGGCAGAACGATAGACAGAAGATTCTTTATTTATGACAGAAACATATACCTCACGATATTCAGTTATGGCAGAACGATAGACAGAAGATGCTTTATTTTTGACAGAAACATATACCTCACGATATTCAGTTATGGCAGAACGATAGACAGAAGATTCTTTATTTGTGACAGAAACACATACCTCACGATATTCAGTTATGGCAGAACGATAGACAGAAGATGCTTTATTTGTGACATAAACATATACCTCACGATATTCAGTTATGGCAGAACGATAGACAGAAGATTCTTTATTTATGACAGAAACATATACCTCACGATATTCAGTTATGGCAGAACGATAGACAGAAGATGCTTTATTTGTGACAGAAACATATACCTCACGATATTCAGTTATGGCAGAACGATAGACAGAAGATTCTTTATTTGTGACAGAAACACATACCTCACGATATTCAGTTATGGCAGAACGATAGACAGAAGATGCTTTATTTGTGACAGAAACATATACCTCACGATATTCAGTTATGGCAGAACGATAGACAGAAGATTCTTTATTTATGACAGAAACATATACCTCACGATATTCAGTTATGGCAGAACGATAGACAGAAGATTCTTTATTTATGACAGAAACATATACCTCACGATATTCAGTTATGGCAGAACGATAGACAGAAGATGCTTTATTTATGACAGAAACATATACCTCCCGATATTCAGTTATGGCAGAACGATAGACAGAAGATTCTTTATTTGTGACAGAAACATATACCTCACGATATTCAGTTATGGCAGAACGATAGACAGAAGATTCTTTATTTATGACAGAAACATATACCTCACGATATTCAGTTATGGCAGAACGATAGACAGAAGATGCTTTATTTGTGACAGAAACATATACCTCACGATATTCAGTTATGATAGAACGATAGACAGAAGATGCTTTATTTGTGACAGAAACATATACCTCACGATATTCAGTTATGATAGAACGATAGACAGAAGATGCTTTATTTGTGACAGAAACATATACCTCACGATATTCAGTTATGATAGAACGATAGACAGAAGATGCTTTATTTATGACAGAAACATATACCTCACGATATTCAGTTATGGCAGAACGATAGACAGAAGATTCTTTATTTATGACAGAAACATATACCTCACGATATTCAGTTATGGCAGAACGATAGACAGAAGATGCTTTATTTGTGACAGAAACATATACCTCACGATATTCAGTTATGGCAGAACGATAGACAGAAGATGCTTTATTTGTGACAGAAACATATACCTCACGATATTCAGTTATGGCAGAACGATAGACAGAAGATGCTTTATTTGTGACAGAAACACATACCTCACGATATTCAGTTATGGCAGAACGATAGACAGAAGATGCTTTATTTGTGACAGAAACATATACCTCACGATATTCAGTTATGATAGAACGATAGACAGAAGCTGCTTTATTTGTGACAGAAACATATACCTCACGATATTCAGTTATGGCAGAACGATAGACAGAAGATGCTTTATTTGTGACAGAAACATATACCTCACGATATTCAGTTATGATAGAACGATAGACAGAAGATGCTTTATTTGTGACAGAAACATATACCTCACGATATTCAGTTATGATAGAACGATAGACAGAAGACGCTTTATTTGTGACAGAAACATATACCTCACGATATTCAGTTATGGTAGAACGATAGACAGAAGATGCTTTATTTGTGACAGAAACATATACCTCACGATATTCAGTTATGGCAGAACGATAGACAGAAGATGCTTGATGTAAGATAGCAAGATAATACCAAATATATTTATTTGTGATGGAACAGTAGACAAAAGATGCGTTATTTATGATCGAACGATAGACAAGACATTTATACTTTATATACGATAAAAAGATAGACTAGAGGTGATTTATATAGGATATAGATATGCATGTAGACAGGAAATGTTTTGCTCAAATTAGAAAGATAAATTTTGTAAACTGAAAGATGCTCGTTACCACATATATATTTACCTGGGAATATTATATTACAATAGAAAATTTGACACATACACATAGATAAGAGATCTATGGTGGAACAATAGAGGGCAATACAGAGAAACAAATGAGAATTTCAGAATAAATATAGAACATAGGCATTCACTAACGATGGAACGATAGACAAGAAACGTTTAGAAATGATATAAAAGATAGACAAAAGAGACGTAGACGAATGTTATATTGGAGGCTATACTTTTATATACCATAGAACCAGGGACATTATATACATTATATATTCTATAGAATGTCGCTGATAGAACCAAAGACGTATATCACCTCCATCTAATTCCTTGCATAGAACTATATACGAGGGGGGCTTAAGAGATAAATATCCACGAAGACGTAAATTTATTATTATATATATTTTATAAATATATGTATATGTACATAGTCAATATTAATTGACAGACTGTTTAGAACTGATAGACGAAAGAGACGTGTCTGTTACAGGAAGTTATACTTTTATTTACCATGGAACTAGACGAGTTATACCTTATTGATAAACATCCACGTAGACGTAAGTGCATGTACTTGAACGACGTTTATTTTACTAGAATAGACAAATGATAAAACGGGAGAGTAACGATGTTATGCTTATGATAGAACTAGACGGGGATACTTTATTCACCATAGCTGGGGGAGGGGGGGGGGGACGTTTATTTACGATGTGAATAGTCCCATGTTTGTTATAGAAAACCTAATAACGGCCCTCATAGCTGTAAACTACATCCCGTATTTGACTTCAGATTGCCCTGGACACTAACCGATCGTAAAGCCTCGATTATCAGAGTTTTACTTTGAAACGATGGGGTCTAAATATCGAGTTAGCGCCCTTGATTTATTCTCATGTTTGCACGACGGTATTTGTGATAAGTTTATGATTATAAATGAACTCTGGAATATAAATATAGAGTTAACACGAGCCAGATGAATGTTCAATATGGATTCAATATGAATTCAATATAAATTCACATGAATTCAATATAAATTCACATGAATTCACATGATGAATTCAATAATCAATATGAATTCATATTGAATTCATGATGAATTATATCTCCTCCCGAAGGGTCAGGAGACATATTGTATTTGGTTGAGTTGGCGTTGGCGTTGGCGTTGGCGTCGGCGTCGGCGTCGGCGTCGGCGTTCCCATTGTTTCCGGAGCATACCTCTAAAACTACTTGACCAATCTTCACCACATTTGGTAAACTGCATCCCCATATCATGTAGATATGCCTCTTTTGTATTTTAGTTTTTTGGTTTTTTTTTTCCATTTTTAAAATGTGGACTTTGTCTATTTAAAGGGTAGCGTTTGTTTACGGAGCAGATCTCTAAAACTACTTGACCAATCTTCACCAAATTTGGTACACAGTCTCCACAAATCATGCAGATGTGCTTTTTGGGGGTTTCAGATTTTTAATTGTTTTTGTTTTGTTTCCATGGCTACAGTTTGGACGTTTTAGAAGAGTAATAACTGAACTGGCGGAAGGGGGAGACGTCTGTTTTTACGAATAAAGACACATTCTAGTTCAATATGAATTAATAATGAATTAATAATGAATTAACAATGAATTCATAATGGATTTAAACCCAAAAATGCATAAGTAAGTTCAAGATTCAAGATGAATTTTTGATGAATTCAACATGAAAACAAGATGAAGATGAAAACAAGATGAATTTTTGATGAATTCAAGATGATTTTATACGAGTTCATGATAATTTCAAGATAAGTTTATGGTGAATTCAATATGAATTCAAACCCACAATTAAACAAGTAAGTTCTGAGCCGTTCAACCTCTGTAAAATCCCTAAGAGCAAAAAATCGACGATGACATTTTTTCATCGGACTTGAAAGAAGGCATTGGGTTGAAACGGTCACGCGTTAAGCCTGGCCAGCTTTATGTGGACCGAGTCAGAACCAGTCGCCTCTTGTTTACTTCCCATCGCTTCATCATTTTTAAATAGCGACGCGGCATAGATCAAAGCCACTTGACCTCTGTGACGTCACAAGCGGCAAGACGTCTCAACGATGAAGACGTTTGTATGTCGTGTATATGGTTATGCATGTATGGATATATGTGGGAAATGTCTGTGATATTTGCCAGCATTTTGATGTGATAAACTGAAATTAATAAAGTTGGTAAGTCTATCAATTCTATATATATATATATTGATGGAAATTCATTGAAAGGGGGATACTAAACTATGATCGTTTTACATCTATTTTAGAAATGTCGGTGATAACATTGTTACATCCTGGATATTTACCAAATGGGTCGATATCCCATAAAAAATATGAAATATAAGTGAAACATTTTGGATAATATATATAGTTCCTAAAAGTTACATTTTAAAGGAAAGATTATGATAAATAATAATTTGTTTCTGCTCGCCATGAGCCGTTGTATACTTTAAAATGCGAAATGGTCTGTGAAATTATGCACGGGAGAAAACATATGGATACAGTTAAATGTATAGTGAATTAAGTAAGTTAAGTAATGTAAATATCAAATAAGCGAAATTTTGGAATTTTTTTGATAAAATGAGTTACAATTGCGACATGTTTCAAATGTAAAATTGTATAAGGTAGTTGGAACGAAACAGAAATGCAAAATAAAGGTAAAATAATGATGTTTCAATTATTAATACCAGTGAAGTATCATTTTCAAAACCATATTCCAAATAAAATTATGTAATGAGAATGGAAAATAATAAAGTAAATCCATATAACTCTCTCCATACTAATTTCCCACGTGCCTGTCTGTTTATGTACATGTCATGGGGACCCCTGATAGGCTACACATAAATTTAGTTTTACAAAAGTGTTTCAAACTGAGCAATCGACTTCTTTCAACAATCGACAAGAACAGAGCTCATTCATCGACCCATACATATCTGTAAATAGGGCTGTGTATTTCCTCAATTTTTGTATTGCGAAACGTATTGCTGAACTGTGCAATACGTACGTACCACAATATATTGCAAGATCCTCTGACAATAAGATATTTAGCAAGAAACAATTTTAACTAGTGCCAATGATATTGCAACATGCTAAATGGACTCTAAATTCAACTTTTATACTTCTTTTTGCTATTTAAACATGACACATTTGACAATGACTTTTCAAAGATCATTTGTAATACAGTCAAACGCTCATTCTAGCACTTCAAAATAATGGTTTCTTAATACAAGTTAGCCAGTAAATGTGCCTTTTACAAGATAAATGAATATATTGACTTAAAATAAGTTGGTGCAATATATTGCGATATGAAAATCGTATTGCAATACGTTTATTGCACAACTCTGTATTGCAATATATTGGTATTGCAATGATATTGCACAGCCTAACATGTAATCTGTAATAAGAATATTGTTCGAACCACAATGAGGACGGATATGTTGTACATTTTCATCCTAAAAGGGTGTTTCTAGAGAAACCAGCGATATCAAAGAATTGAAACAGACGTCAGGGGAACATGTGATTAGATATTGTAAGCTATTTTTATTCGTTGATTTAAAAGAATACTCAAAACACCGAATATCTGCTATTCATGGGGTGTAAAGTGAAGTGAATTTCAACGACATAAATGTAATCAGGCATTGGGGGAATATCGGTAAAGTGCCGAAATCTTGCCGGAACTGATGAGACAAATCATGAAGTTCAGTGGACAAATAATGTGGAGGGTCAAATATCAAAAGTGGCATGTCAAATAATGGAGGTGGTGTGCTAAATATTGAAAGTGAAATGTCTAATAATAGAGGTTGTGTGGCAATTATTGAAAGTGAATGTCAAATAATGGAGGTGGTGTGGCAATTATTGAAAGTGAAATGTCAATAAAAGATTTGGTTTGGCAATATTTACTGAAAGTCAAATAATGAAGGTGGTGTGGCAAATATCAAACGTGAAATGTCAAATAATACAGTGAAGTTGCAAATATTGAAAATGAAGTGACAATTAATGCAGGTAAAGTGACAAATAATGCAGGTAAAGTGACAAATAATACAGGTAAAGTGACAAATAATGGAGGTGAAGGCATACATTCTCGCGGTAAATTCGGAAAACCATGATGTTCACAAAAATAATGCCATTGAAATATTTTGCAAAATAATAAAACGAAATGGCAAAAGAGTGATAAAAAGGACAATATCACAAAGCAAGCTGTCAGAATCATGACGTTAAGTCACAATCACTACAGTGGTAAAGCCGTGTATGCAAAAAACCATGAAGCAAGATCACGGAGTGACGTGAGAACAGGGTTGAATGTTATAGATAGTCAGTTTCTTGTGGTTTTTCTACGATGGATCTTTATCGAAACGCTGTCATTGTGAAAATCTAAAACAGTTGATTATCAATAAAATACCCGTCTTCAGACAGACCATGAACTTAAAGCACAAAACAGAACTAATATTAACACGTATGCCACCGAGTTTCACGAAAGCTTGGAAAAAAGATTTTTCACGGTTTGTAGATACTGCGTCAAGTTCACTAGCTACAGGACAACACCGGCATGACTGCAGAAAAACTGCAAAAACTGAAGAAACTGAACTTAACAACCCAATTGTTCATGTTTATGCAACAGACCAATAAACGTCAAATCACTACACGTTTTTGGCTGACAAAATACACCCTATAATATATATATTTATTACCCATTTGGTTGAAAATAACCGAGTTAATATTATTGATATGAGCACATGTGCACATATCACTTTTGTCTAGCAACCATTGTTTCACCGCGATTTCCCGTCTGTTACGTCATAAACCGAGTGTTCGTGACATCACTGTAGCTTGCCGTCGCAAGAGAAGAGGGTCGTTCCCTGGCTTATTTTACGCGATTCAAATGGGATAAAATGGGTAATAAAGAAATGATTACACTCGAAAGTGTGTCATATGACTTTTACGAAACTCGTGCAAATTTATGTATAACCCTCGCTCTCGCTCGGGCAGTACAAACAATTACACTCGTTTCGTAAAAGTTAAAAGACACACTTACTCGGGTAATAATCTCTATGTATGAGTAACACATCATACAAGGCGAGGTCTGCTTATGCCCCTATTTCACTACGACCCGAATTGCCACGAATCACCACGAATAGGCGGCTGCATAAATTCGTGAATATTCGTGAGCATTCGGCAAAATTCGTGAACAGCATTTACACTTGTACGAAATGTTTACGAACATTCGTAGCTTTTCATGCTAAAAACCTACGAAACATGTACGAATTCTTTACGAATTGTCTACGAATTGTAAGAAATGATTAAGACACAGTCACGAATGTACTACGAATTTCCACGAATAAGATACGATATCACGAATCAAGTACGAATAGTTTACGATAGTTCGTGACTATTCGGCGATTGCAAGTCATCAAACCATTATGGAGGCGCAATGGAGAGCACGTGTTGCTCTGGCACTCGAATTTGAACTTCAATATCAACATCAAATTGAATTAGCTCTTCGTAGACAATTCGTAAATGCTTCGGGGTTAATTCGGGATGAGAACATCAAAATTATCAACCACGAATTTCCAAGAATTGTTTACGAAGTTGTTACGAACGTCCCGAATTAAATACGAACAGTTTACGAAGCAGCCACGAATCTGAAATTCGTAGATGATTCGTGAAAATCTTTTGACAAACAAATTTTGTTCCACGAATGCCACGAATTACAAGAATGTTGCCGAATCAACTAGGAATCATTTACGAATATCACGAATCAATTACGAATTATCTACGAATGTTCACGAAAGTGCAAATTTTCCAATTCGTGGCGATTCGTGGCAATTCGGGTCGTAGTGAAATAGGGGCATAAGACGATCAGGGGATTGGAGGATCCTTCCAGAGAAAAATACCCTGTGACGGTGGTTGACAACGGTGTTAGTATCTACACCGAAACGTCGCATATATTTGCAATAAAGAAGTTAAAATCCATATATTTGTTAATTCTTCATATTACCAACTTCTAAATGCGTCTTGATTTGGGGAACCTTCCAGAGACAAATACCCTGTTTGAACATGATGAAATATACATAAAAAGAAGCCTCTGGGAGATGAGAATGTCACACCTTTAAATGTGAATCTAGGCTTGCTTTTTAAGGGGGACATCATGTTCCCACCAGGCAAATTTGTCTGCAGTAGAGAACTGTTCGTCACGCAGTAAGGTTTGGGTTTGCAATGCTACACTGAATTTCAGCGTAGTACCACCCATGGTTTGCTAGTTCCAGCCGATGCTCGCAGGTTTCACCGCAATGTATAGCCACATTACGTTGCGGGCTTTCTCCCTGCTTTCCCTGCTTTCCCTGCTTTCCCTGCTCCCTGCTTCTCCCTGCCATAATACGAGCAGCCGCGATATAAGTGAAATACTCTTGAAAGCGGTGTTAAACTCCAACTCAACCAACTGAAATACCTACTGATAACCATTTCAAGACCTTATACAGATAGCCACTAAAGACCTTACTGATCAGTGACAATCATTAACCACCTATCTGATAACCATTTATGACCTTATACTGATAACCATTAAATACCTGATACTGGTAACATTTTAAAGACCACACACTGATAAGTATATGGTGTTGTTTACAACCTGACTCCTTTTTACCTCATGTTCCTGGCTGCGAATAGATAAAAAAAAAAAAGCGTGTGTTTAAAAGACACACACAAACTTCGTTGGCAAGGCTAATATTTGTGTCTAAATTTAGAATTGCAATTATTTTTTGCATTTTTGAACTAACAGAGCACATGGGAAATACTCTCTATATGCTGGTAAACAAGCCGTAACAGTAAACCAAGCCATTATAAGTTTTATAATGAAAAGATTGTATGTAAGATACTGTTGAACCATTAGAGAATATATGAGTAGTTAGAAATGGTTAGATATTGTTGTAAGGGTTGTAAGAAAATTAAATCATTCAGAAATGTATTTAAAACATACACGTTGGTGTACTTTCGAAATAGAGGCGAATGGGTAAAAAATAAATAAAACAATCGAACTTTTGTATTGCACAATACCTGTTATTACTATAGTCTCTACTAATAAATTAGTTGGCACTTAAAAGTCAAACGTTTCAATTTACATAAAGAAGACATGTAAGATGAGTTAAAATATGATAGAAAACATGGAGCGTAATTCTTGGGAAGAAACGACTTGAGTGACCCTGGCCAAAGAATGACGTATCGTATGATGGCTTTAAACTACGTTTTGGTACATGCTATTTAAGTCACAATGTTGGATTTCATATATGTATATGAATACTAAATACAGATTCAGTTCAAATAATTTAAGAACACGTTCATTATTTTTCCTAAATTCATTATTTCTTTGAAAAATCACCCATTTTAAAAGACATTAATTTACAATGGCATTTAACATTTATTGATGCATTTATAAGTATAATAGGCCTACTTACGGGGTAAAAATTGCGAGATAAACTTGTTTATCGTAAGCATACACAATTTGTCTGAATATAGGGCGAAATATTAAACAACAACTAACGATATTTATCAATGTAGCATTACAAAAACTTTACTTTAATTATAGCATCACGTCCAAATGATATATTTAATCCATAAAAGGAACGACGTAATAATAAATGGTGTTACAGTGTAACAAAAATACATTAATCAAAATATCGTACCATTCGATTATCACCTCCCTTGAAGACAGTGTAACATTATCACGCGTTTTTAAAGGTCAACAAACCATGACATCAACGTCTCCCTCATTTTCTCACCTTTCAGGTGTTCAAAGTCATCATTAGAGGTCTAAGGCAAGTGTCATGGGTCATTAGAGTAAAGAAAATGTGTGTTTTGAAAGGGGGGACTCGTAGATGGTGACAAAAAACCCTTGGGCTAGCAACAATGGGGTCAAATGCTTCATAAGTCGTTTTTGAGGGGGGGGGGGGGGGGGGGGGCGAATTCAACAACTATTTCATGCATTAATGTTCCTTGTCCTTCAATTAAAGTAAATTTTCTGTAAACTTCAGTTAAATTTGAAAATACATTTGTACATTGATCATTTTATATGTTCATATTCAACCTCGGGATTAAATGAAATAAAATATTCATATGAATTTAAATTAATTTTATAACCATAAACTGTGTTCCATAAGCGATAACGATATCGTTTGTGTGACATATCCTATAAGATATCATTTTGACGGTAGATTTTGCACAATATCCCGTGCATGACATCACAATACTTTACATAAGTTAGTACACGTATGTTACTATGAATGTTGATAGGATATGGCGTCTAATCACTCATGACATCAAATGACATATCAAGTCTATAATGTTCAAAAACCTCAATGTTCAAAAAAAAAGTCCGGGCGTTCTCCTTTCCACCACCTCTAAGGTATTAATGTAAGAGAAGCCGCAGAGCGGTTACTCGCTGTCTGAAACTGAAATGTTCAGAGATGTATATTATTAGGGATTCTATATAACGAGCCCTGATATCATTCATTGAAAACTAATGAAGAATGATAAAAACAATTTTCCCTTCAAGTCTTCTGATATCAAATTGAATCCATAGACTTATAATCGGCATTGTTTTCCTTTTATCAACTCATGTTAAATTGATATATTTGGTACAGAAGTCATATGGGCGAGGTTGTATTTTTGTATACATACCGTTTGAGAACAAATTATTAAATTGATATTTTTTAACCTAAATTGGAAACATGGATTTGTGTGGACTGTTTCTGTTCGTTGAGTTAAACAACAGTTGGTTTAGCATTGGAATCGGATAAGCGCTTTATGAGTTTGCTTCTATTTGAAATAAGTTGAAATGTTTTGACATATCAACAAGGCTTAGTATACTTTATGAACCATATCCGGATCATCCTTAACTGCGGATGTTAAGACACTTTCTCAACAATTCGAGGTTGTTCAACTTGTTGCAGAGAACACCAAGGTTTAGTTGAAAGGTGTTACTACATATTCATGACATTCTACAGTGAGAAAGGGCCTCAACAAAGATTTAACAAGTTTTCACATATTAGTATTTGATATCAAACTGAGCAGCAAATTTGATTAAAACTTATTACAAGGTGCCCACTTTTGCAACCATCCTTTATCGAATTGCGGAACTACAAATCTTAGCTAAGAAGTAGCCCAGAAACGTTGTGAGAAACACAATTTTATATCCATAATCCATAATAGTCTCTTGTATTACAAAGCTTTATATTAGACACGAGGGGGATTGTATTTATCCAAAATCATTCTTCAACGGTCACAATATTGTGACACCATCAACATTAACGCCAAAGTTTTGTTACGCCATCGACTTTGGGACGTCATCATGACATTGTCAACTGTGATGTCAAAGCATAAATTGATGATGTAATGACATTATGATTAAGCAGATTTTGTGGTATCTACTGTGGGAGTCAGTTTGGCTAACCAGTCACACAGTGAGTATAGACATCATGTTGAATAGCACAAGTTGTTACAACGCATCGTACATTGAAAAAGGGCCACAGCTCATCTGCACAACGTGTCTGTAAGACCACAGGAGACCGATCGAGTGTTGAAGATGTGTTCTAATATGGGATTACGGAACTTCTATGCCGGGACACGCATTGGAGAGCTTACAATGCCTTACAAATCCCCCACCACCAACTTGAGTCGTGTGACCCAGTTATAACAAGTATCTTTGGTCAATGCGTTTGTTGCTTCTTAGTTTGTCGTCTTAACAAACTGGCGTAAACCAAAACATACGCCATAACTAGGGGAAGTCACGTGACCTCGCACCTGCATATGATGTTACCTTTAAAGGAAGTTCAGGAGTATTTACATGTGTCATTTGATAATTAGTCAGTTTCTGATGCTTAACGGGACCTTGCATGCGTCCTCGTTTTATACACGTTTAAGTGTGGATGTTCATTTGCTTAGTTTGCATACATTGATAATAAGGTAATTAAAGTATTGTAATATTTATTGTTTAAGATAATTGTATGAATTTTGTATCATATGTATGTCCTATGGGCCTGTGGCCTGGAACTTGAAATAAATTCTTCTTCATTAAGGTATTGTGTAAGGATATTTTCGTATACCCAATGCATTTATTTTCTGTATGTAACAAATGAATCGTAAATATAATTTAATTGTATAGGTACCAAGCATGGTCTGGCTGCGCGTTACATGTATCACATATATTACAAATGAAATGAATAACATACATAAGGTGTGCTTGTTGTGAATGAAAAATGACGCGTACGTTACCTCAAAATAATGCCATTTGGAATAAATAAATGTAACCATATTATATTTGGGGTCACTGTCTGCTGTAGTTCATGTTCTTGTACTCTGGAACGAATGTGATATTGTAGAAAACACATGCCAGCTTTTATCAGTTATCATGCATGCTTTTTCAAAAGAAGTACATCAAATGATAGAGTAACAATAGCTCGAATTTCCAATATCCATATTCATTTGAAAACGTAATGTTAAGCGTGTTTATTCAGTCTCAATTAAAATATTGATTGTTGAAATAAAATAAGAAAACGTGAACAGTAGCGTATCCACCATTTCCTAAATATAATAACATTATTCGTAGGTCTGTTAAAACGTGTGTCTTGTGTTTGAAGGGCATTTATAAGTGTAAAGGCCTACTTACGGGGTAAAATCTAGAGGTAAACTTATTTATCGTAAACATACACAATATGTCTGAATATAGGGCGAAATATTAAAAAAAAAAAACTAAATTAAAATACATATTATTTATAGAATCAAAAGTCACTTTCACCGCGCGAGTGAGCAGTGTCAAAATCCAAGGATTTGATGATTTTTATCATATACTTGTACATGTTACATGTAACCCGACAATGCAAATAAATTATATGTATTTCATACATGATACAATAAACAAAATAATAAATGTTATATCCCTGTATATTCTTATGTTTGTAGTTTTCAATGTGACAGACAGACATGTTATTTTTGAAGTCGCACCTCACATGTTTAATACAGGAATTAGTATATACATGTAAGAGTACAGGAGAAAATATGAGCCACCCAAATAGGGTTACGAGAGACTATAATATAAGAAAAAATAGGTGTCTACCTGATGTCTACCACAGATACTGTCTACAACTGTTTTCATAAGGGTCAGGATTATCCTCGCGTTAATCCCCCTAAGCCAATCGACTTTTCTCGATTAGGAGAGGTGCCATACACGCGTGGTCGACAATATTTTGCCCATTTTTAATCCGCAAACTGAAATTGTCGATCCCAAGTGTATGAACCGATGGTATTGCCCCACGCTTTCCGCGAAGTACGTCATTCATTCCGTTATATTTCGTTTCAAGACCATAACTTGAAACTATAGAAGAATGGATTTGTATACATATGTAACCAGTGGTAATCTGGTTCCCTTTGATAGTAAGATATTTCTGAAATTAATATTCTTCTGTATTTCGATGATAAACATGTAACTTATCAAGGGACCCTATACTTACCTTACTTTATATGGAATTACTTATAGAGACATGTCACCACAAGAAGCACCCCCTGTCAACATCGTGAATATGGGTGCTACAGGGTGGGCAGGACATCTTGTCATCATTTTTACCAGGGACTCTCCAATTGTATATAGAGTAGGGCTACGTATTGCCTCCGTTTTTGTATTGCGATACGTATTGCTGAACTGTAATGTATTGCAATACCTACCACAATATATTGCAAGATCCTCTGACAATGAGATATGTCTCTAGAAACCATTTTCACTAGTCCCAATAATATTGAAACATGCTAAATGAACTTAACATTAAACTTTTAAACTTTTTTTACAGTTTAAACATGACACATTTGATAAAGTGACTTTTAGATCTTTAAAAAGATCATTTGTAATACAGTCCAACTCACATTGTAGCACTTCAAAATAATGTTCTTAATACAAGTTAAGCTAGTAAGTGTGCCTTTTACAAGATGTATGAATAAATTTGACTTAATATGTGTTGGTGCAATATATCATATATATCAAATCATATTGCAATACGCGTATTGCACAACTCCGTATTGCAATATATTGGTATTCCATAATATTGCACAGCCTTAATATAGATTGCCTGTTTTTACCATTGATTCATTCACAAACCCCTATGCATGTTCCCATCTACAGTTCAATGGAACCTGTCTTTACCTGGGTTCACAAGTATATATGGAACGGTGCGTATAAATAATAATAATAATAGTGCATATTTATAAAGCGCATATATCCACGCTCGAAAGTGATATGAAATCAAACAATTATCGTACATCTCATGCAAAATATCCATCTAAATAAATTTAGATCGACATATTTTTATAATGTAATATTGTCGTATTTAATATAGAACAGTCGATCTAAATTCATTTATAATTGGCAAAATATTTACTCCATAATTTGTTCTCTACATTACTAAACATCATAGATACATACGGGCATGGTGGAGAGAAAACTGTACTTTAATATTGGCTTATAATAGCCTCTTTAAGATGTTATCTTACATTATTAGAGAGAAATCCTGCCTCCTTAAATATCGTTATTATGAGATTTCGACTTTGATTTTAATAATTATTTTATGAACGATAATTACTTTTATTGTCGCAATAATGATAAACTAGCAAAGGCACTGTATTCACATTGAGTATTTGTCTGTTCTGTGTGTTCTAAACACATTTAAACTATTATTTTACATGGAAAACGAGTATTTGAATACAAAAGATATCATTAAAGTTGAAAAGCAACAAACAACGAGACGAAGATGCTGTCATTACTTATTTTCTCTTAAAAAGATTGTACTCACGTTTGATTTATGGTGTTTTTTCGCGTGTACCCTCGTTGTCATGAATTTCCACTGTTTGCATAAAACTCTCAAAATCACGTAAACTTATTTTAAAATGTAATTCAGCAACTTTTCTAAATAAACGTGCTTATTGTTGGCTTGACTTCCACATAAACACACGAGTAGAGCTGATACCAAGAGTGGTTTAAACTCTGCGCATGCGCATTGTGGTCTCGTCGTAATTTACGACCTCTCCTATCCCAAGTTGAGTTGAAGTTTAAGAGAGGTAATTGGGATTTGATTGAAGTCAAAGAAAGTGGAGATAAGGGAATGGGTTAATACTCTGTTGATGGCGTTCGCATGTACTTTGAGTATTCTGAAGTTGATGTGGGGAGCATTCGTAACAATCACAGAACAATTCTCCAATGATATACATTCTTTCTATTGGCTGTTGAGAAGGTTCGAGATCATTTCAAAAGCACTCTTGGTTCAAAATGTTCTTTGTTAAAATGTACTTCTTTGCTTGATATTAAATCCTTTAAAATTTATGTACGAATTATTTTTTAAAAATTGCTTTAGTGAATGAATCAACCACCTAAAATTCTTACATTGTTACAAAAATGAATACTTTCCAATTGTTGAGTTTGTTAATCGCTGGATGTCAGTTAGAATAATATTGTGGTTCAAACTCTCTTTGTTAAAGCAGGGTGCGGTTTTGTAATATTTTTAATACTCATTTCGAGATCATTGGTGATGATTTAAAACTCCTATGAAAACTCCTTTAAATTGTAGTGATATGCTTGAGTAACTTAACGACGACGAAGTTGACAACGACTTAAAAATACAAATAAACGTTGCCAATGGCTAAATAATACTCCTAAATCAATAAAATTAGTTCTGAAACGAATGCGCATGGTTCGGTTTAGCTATGCGAGTCCATTTCTCATCGAGCGGCTATTTGAATGTGTTTGCATTAGAATGAAGGTAAATCAAGTGATCTGACTGATGTAGCGATACCTACACTCTCAGAGTAGCGATTTAAATATGGTACAATGGTGGACTGTTCAACCATCTTGCTGTCTGAACTCTCAATGAGCCCTACAAATCTACCTCTCACACTGAAGAGTTCAACACCACTGTCGCACAATGTACTTCGAATACGGATAACCGTTTTCTATTGATACGGCTTATAGGGTCGTATAATGAGTGTTTTATGGATTAACGTACCAATATATTGTATAAACTTTAATGATAAATGGCAAATATGAGAAAACATTTAACATGCAATAAATGTGCTACAGCACCTTTAAAACTTACTATCGAATCAGTTACAAGTGTTGATTTTGAATACTATTTTGACAGCATTGTAAAAGTGAAAGCTGATATAAATTGTTAACGCAACTTCTTTTGCATATAAAATATTGTCCCCTTCAAAAATAGTATATAACTTTCAAATTTAGATTCTTTTATAACCAGATATATTACATAGTTTAAGATAATTATGGGTTATGCCAGACAATATGTTTGGTTTAAGACGAACTGCCAGTTTTCTGCTATTATATATAACATAATATAAAACTTGCAGAATTTCTACACCAGGATTCCAGGGAATACATTTGGACTTAAACAAGCACATGTACTAACATACAGAAGAAGAAGAAGAAGAAGAAGAAGAAGAAGAAGAAGAAGAAGAAGAAGAAGAAGAAGAAGAAGAAGAAGAAGAAGAAGAAGAAGAAGAGGAAGAAGATGATGAAGAAGAAGAAGAAGATATTTAAAACGATCAAACTCCAATATAAGAGAAGGGAGATTTTACGGATGCTTCGAAAATTAATTTTGTTTACCTTTGTTTAACCTTGTTTTATGTTTTTCTTATATCATTTATCACAAAACAATGTTATCATCTTCGTTTCCTCTGAAATGAAAACCATTGTAAAAGTACAAGTTTAATACAGGTAAAATTTACTAGTTTCCCCTTGATGTCTTATAATAGAGATTACACATCTTGCTGACATCGCTATTTGAAATGGTAACCCTGAAATGAACACTGAAGCACAATCAAGTTGGTTATGCACGTGTTGACGTCTAATTTGATTATGATGTAAGAAACTGTGTATGATGTAAGTCGAACAAGCCCTTTTTTGTGTATTGATTATTCATATTTAGATCAACTTTTCGATGTTTACGTAATACGTGTTTTCACGCGTATTTTAATTTGTTCAACTGATTTCTTCTTTCATATTCCCGTCAAATGGTCAATTCGGCAAACGTTAATGTATTTCAAATCATTAACATATATCTGTAGTTAATACAGAACAATTGAACCAACTTTATCTATTTGGATATTTATTTCATGATTTTATACGCACCTGCCTATTAATTTATGGTGAATTTTGTGATTTCTCGAAACTGTGTAAACGTCACTTCAGGCGTCCGCCCACTTTATCTATGTATACTTATAGTTATTGCTTATTCTCTAAATACAATGAATGCAGCTAGTAACTCGGTAACTTATTTTATAAATCGTATACGCCACACAAGCATAAAATCGACCATCTTTATGACAGATTTAAAGGGACACGAAGTGGAAGATAAATCAGAAAATGTAAATGAATGAAGGCACAAATGTTTGAGAAAACAGAAAGTATGAGCTGCACTGTCGGTGGCACTCATCGTTCTAACGTTTGTAATTTTGGGGGAAATTGGCACTTTATTTCTTGAGGCAGTGTTACACAAAAGGAATCGAAGGTTTTAATTGGCCAGTGATGGAGAGTGGCGCGAGTTTGACTTGCAAATGAAATTGAAAGGTACCATACTCAAATTGCAATTCCCCACCTGTTGTATCGCTTTGTTACTGTGATAAATACATGCCAAGCTTTTCGTTCGTTTTACCACAGAATAAGTTTACCTTTTTAAAAATAATTCGATCTGTAATTTTCGCACTTTCGGCATATGTTTAGATATACTTTCCATACACAACACGTAATACATTGCGTAGTATCAGACGAATCGTTTACAATTTTGGTTTTATTGGTATACATTTTCATACATAAAAGAACTGTACGAATTAATTTATACGAAAGACCTCGACATGAAGACCGTAATGACATAAATTTTCATATCTCTGGTTACTGACGTTGCAAGTGTTTTGTGGGCTGATTTAAGGCGGTTTATGGGCTGCTTTCTATTTTGGCATTTACAGGTGTATATGTAATGTTGAATGTAGAATTTAGAACATCTTTGTAGCCCAACCTTTACATTTGATCGATTTTAACAAGTGATGGGGCATACCTTTTACGTGTACACACTCAAATAAAAGATGTTTTATAGTTTCACTTGAATAATTAAAAAATGTATACATAGTGGGGAACTTTCCGATTTAAAAAAAATAAAATCACCTCTGTTTATTTTTTAGGGTTCTATGAATGAGGCGAACTCTATTATTAATAACTTTGTTATAATAAAATGAATAAATAAAAAAAAATAATCTAATTTTGAAATAAGAATAAAACTAAATCGTAAAGGGGGCGTATAGTACTAGGAAACTAGTAGTCACGGATCGTTATATTTCATTTTAATGAGAATACATCTGGAAATATAACGATCGTCTTCTGTTCAGTGGCAGATCTAACATGGTGTTGTGGTTTTGTATAAATGTCAATAGCCATGACGATTCCATGTGTTGGTAGTTACAGACACGCATGGTTTATTTAAGTTATGAAATCACATGGGTAACATTTGATGGTCTTTTATCTAGTACAAAGTGAAATTAAAGTATCTAAAGTCATTTTTTCTTTTGTTATATATCTTGTTTAGGGGTCAAGTTGGAAGAGTTCATTTAACTTGAGGGATTAAGGTACAAGTGTGGTAAGCACTCATTAATTAATTTGTTTTGATAGTAGTGAAGGCGATATGGAGAGTAGGCAATATGAGGATAAACAATACAAGCTATATATCGACCACATTATTTATTGCGTTCAATCAACACATTAACGGTTCTAAAATCTTAAATTGCAATGCTTGTTCTTAAAATCTGATCATTTGAAATAATGACACAAATTAGTCATTTACACATTTATAAGTATATTTGATATTCGCATATGTTCTTAAAATCAAATCAAATACATTGAGATTGATTGCATACATGCATGCCCCGTAATCAACTAATATTAAATATTTCTCTTTGTGAAAAGCTTAAGGTACTTATAGGAAGTCATCTTATAGAGGAAAGACGCCGTATATTGTGCGGCAAGATTAAGATATCATGACGCATAATAGAAAATTAATGAAAGTGATGGAGAGCCACTCCTGAACCTCGTTAAAACGCATTTTCCCTCATTATAGCGAACATATTTCCTATGTTTTCCAAAAGCGATTAGATCAGATTCAAGTTTCTATATTAATAAAATAATTAAAATATCATTTTATATATATATATAATTGTATTATCAACAAATTGGTGTCGGGATAAACAAAGTTTCACGGAGGAGGTAAACGGAACGGCTGGTCACGTGGTATGACGTCACGGGGCGAAGGTGTACACACACTTGTTCATGGTAGTTGTAGCATTTGTAATGTCACCGAATGACTCCCTTAATCGTTGGAATTATTGAAAGTCGTTGATACTATTGTGGAAATATGGACGCGTTAACTGAAGACCAAGCTCTCCAAGCTGTGTTAGGTAAGTGAGCTATCTCTAAAACAACTTTGACAAACTTTTGGCGACTGTCGTAGCGTGTCGTCCCCTTGTGTTGGGAAGTTGTGAACCGAAGTTATCCGAGTGATGGCCTAGGTTCACGAAGACGATGTTTTGTAACGGAAATACTTCATCATGTCTGCTGTCAGCTATTCGATATATCCGTAACAGTTGTCATTAATCAAACATTCGTGTCTCCTTAGCAAGGGATGATCCTCCAAATTTGCAATACGCTTTAAATAAGATAAGATGCATGCACTCAAATCGTCTCAACAGACGACGCCGCTTCTGTCTGTACAAATCATCTACTGTCAAGTGAAAGGAGAAATATACACATGTAAATATCAGCCAGGCACAAGTGATGTATGGCAGTTTATGTTCAAGCAGGTGCCCTTTTCAAAAGCATTACAAAAATACCTTGATACCTGTAAATGGTGTAACCTAATTAGGCTAGATAAATAGGTATGCAGTAATTATTGGTGCTGATAATACTTTCACAGTGACAATGATTGATTAGTCTTGATAAGTGATTTATATTTACACCTATTAATATTCGAAACTATTTTTCCTTTTTTGTCTTGCTTGCTCTATGGTTTTCTTATAGAAATTGTCATGTAAATTTAGTGATGCTGAAAAAAATTCACCTCTCTATTCGTGTGTGTGTGTATGTCTAAAGTTCTCTTTTAACATCTAATCCATCTCAAGCAAGTATAGTTGAACTTCGTAGTAGATGAGAACCTAATTCTGTTTGTACTTCAGCTTTCTTTGTGAAGTTTTTTCTTCTTTATATTCACATACTTGCAATCAGTGCAAGTAATAATCTAAAACAAAAGAATGTTTCTTAATTTGTTCTATTTTTGATACCTTATTCCTTTTTCATCTTTATAATAACAATTAAGTGTCATTTCATGTTCAAGCATAAATAAAAAAAAAAAATATGATGCGTGTATCCCTAATAGTCCTTTTTAATACAAAGTAGAAATGTCACTGAAAAATATTAAAGTGTAGTTATTTAAGGTTCAATTGAACTATTTTGTATCACAAGATATTCTTTTACATTTTCTCAACAATCTGCTTTGCTTTGCTGTTTCAACGGCTGTTTGTTTCTTTTCTGTATCATTAGTTATTAATGTAGGTCATAGAGAACTATTTTGTCAGGTATTGTTAACAACATTAAAACAACGCCCCATCATCACAAATTTGTTAAATCATATAAATGAAAAAACTCAAATAAACTCAAATAAATAGTTTCAACTTCAGATTGATGCACACATTTTATCAAATCCTCCTCGAAATGTATTTATTTTTCTCATTACAAACTAAAATGTTTAATATACGTCATTGTAAGAAACTTTATCATCTGCAATTTCTTTTTTCTGATTAACACAATGAAAAATACAAGGTAGACTTTATGTCTTAAATTAACACAATGTTTACTGTTTTCATCAGCAATTTGTCAGTTATACACAGTGTCTTACAGTATCAAAAGCTTATGTATTAGAATTAAAGTATTACAGTATGTAGGTCAACAATTTCTCAAAATGTCTCATTTAAAAACTCAAGTGAAAGAAAATAAAGCTTTTTTATATTCCGGCACAAAGGCTTTGTCAAAAAAGATCCAAAATACAAATTTTCCTGCATCATCTGTCTCCTTCAAGTGGTATGAAAAGACGTCTCGGTATTTGTACCCTCGAGTGTTGCATTCATCCATTATAGGGTTGTCAGCAGCGATGTTAAAGAGTCGATAGGGCCTGTAAGGGATGTAATAGACATGGAGATAGCATCTTAATCCATTAGTATGTTATGTAAGTTTACCACAATGTTATTCATCAACCTTAAGTCGAGTTCATTGGTTTTCAAATCTATTTTATCCACCATTCTTTTACCCCCAGATCTGTCATTTGTCGACTTTAAAGGGGTATGGTATTTTTAGAAGTTGTAGACTGAATCTGTTAAATTTATGTATCACTTGCTTGATAACGTTGCGATTATCTATCTCAAAACATCGCATTGATTGCAATAAAGAAGTTGATAATCCATAGATGTTAGTTTTCCTTCTGTGTAATTTGTCAAGAAATCATTGATATTTTTTCAGTCGTCTGGCTGAGACCCTGAAATAAATGTTATTCATTTTGAAAATATGTTAATATGCTTGAATTTCAAGATTTGCTTGTTTTCATAGATTTCAAGTTGAAATCTATTTCAATTATATAGAAATGTATGATGTCTATTTCAATTATATAGAAATGTATGATGTCATATATGAGATGTTTAGCAGTCGATTGTGCCTGTAAGGGATGAATCGACCTGTAGATAGCATCTTGATCCTTTAGTATGTTATGTAAGGTTACCACAATGTTTTTCATCAACCTTAAGTCTATTTCATTGGGTGCTTTTTTCAGTCATTGAACCTGGTCATTTATCATTCTGAAATCTATTTTATTTGCTTTGGTAATTTATTTCTGTCATGAAATCTTGAATGAAGTCTTGTTTCTGTTGTGCTCCATAGAAATTGGTACTAACAGATATGATAACTCTTTATAGACGTTCAACTTCTTTGTTACACACACAGTTGTCATCTCTATAGAGGTCTGCTGCATTGGTCATAATGTATATAATGTGTTGACTAATCAATGCTATTTGCTCTCAGATAAATGTCTTTTGCATTTTAAAAATCTTTGGCTTTTCCATCCGCCTAACTCTAGTCTTAATCTCATGCCTTCAAATATATGTCAATTGCTTTGTAATTTCATTTGCCCTTAAACTTACCTCATTTGCTCTGAAATCTATGTAATTTTCTTTAAAACCTATTTCACTTGCTTTTCAAAATGTATGCCATTTGGCCCGAATTCCATTTCACAAGGTTCTTTGTGTGTTTTAGCGCTGAAGAAATTGTTTGGTTTGGATTTCTTCAGTCTTTGTGAATATTTACAAAAGAAATGCTTCATTGGTTTGGAACTAAAAAGCAGTTATTTTGTTTAATTTTAATTTCTTTATTTTGTTTTCTTTTACTATATGTAAGTGTTTGTAATATCTTTATTTGCTGTTTTTATTTTCATAAAAACTAAATATAGCTAATTGTTGGGCATGTTCCTCATAATTGATATAGTAGGATACTTAAACCATTGAAAGGCCCCTGTATATTTAGAATTGGTCAAACTGACCCCTGCAGTTAGTCATGTAGGAGCAACTCTGTACATTAATGACTTAAGTTTATTTACGTGCTATGATAAAAGGAAATTGATGACGATGTCAGATTAGAATTTGTGATTGATGAGAATTTGTATTTTATGGAATGTAAAGAGTGAACATATGTTGCATTTACTCTTCTGTAAGTATTGAATCGTCTTACACACAACTTCAATTCCTCTCAAGGCTATCAGTGAGAAAAGGATTAAAGTGACCATTTAGTTTAAGGTTTCTTTCTCTCTGCTTAGGGGTACTGGAATCTCAGTCATGGATAAATCCCTTTGTTAGCGGTTTGTTATTCCTGTGGGTTGGCAGTGCAGAATGGTTACTGGAATCTCTTGCCTATCTGCATTAAAGTGAGTCATGGATAAGTCCCTTTGTTAACGGTTTGTTATTCCCGTGGGTTCGCAGTGCAGAATGGTTTGACAGAAATCAGTTCATCAGCTAAAGATCTTTAAGATTGAAGTTCAATACTCATGTTTTCCGACATTTTAACATTGTAAAGTCATTACAACATTCTAATTAACCCTTTAATACATGTTTAATGGCAAATCTTTGATTTTCTGTTATTTATATTTACATAATATACAAATCTTGATTTTATACATCCTTTCTGTTTCAATGATAATGTCCAATAAAGAAAATACTTATTATAAAGCAGAGATTACGAAAGACACCTTTGACAATGGGCCATTTTTAGGACTTTTAGTCATTCATGTTGTTTGTAAAATAAATACTTAGTTAATAACAACACTAACAACATATCAAACAGGTTCTTAAATTTTTTTAACTTGTTTGTCTATACACTTAACAACAATAGTGCATATGTTTGGAAAGAGTTTAGAAAAACATTTTAAAGAAACTTTAAAAGATGAAGATTTTACGAAAGATATAAAAGATGTTCCTAAAATCAAGGTCATGTGCAAGCTTTTAAAAGAATATATAAAACATTCCTCTATGCTTTAACTGCGACTGTATTAACAGCTTATGCCTTTATTCTGTTCTGAATCACAAAGCGATTTGAAAAATACCACAACTCGTACAAAGATATTCACGACTTTTCATCCGAAAGCTTTCAGGAGGATCACTTATGTTGAATAGTCGTATTCTGCTCTGAAGAGTGGCTGATCTTTCACGTTTACATCTTCTCTGTGTACTTACGATTTTCCCAGTTTTTTCTCGTCGGTTAAGAGGAGATTGGCTTGGTTTGTGTGATTTGAGCGTTGTACGTGTCTGTAGGTGGTCTTTCCTTCCCAAGATGGTGTTTACAGAGCGAATCATTTGTTGATCAGGACCATTTAACCATGACAGCTTAAGAAGTCAACACTTCTAGTGTCCAATTATCAAATTTATTGACAAATTGGGGATATTTAGAGTGGATGTTATAGAAGTTATGGCATGTTTTTGGCCAATGGAAGTCACTGGTAAATTGTATGAGGTTTTGCATAAGGATAGAGTGGAACAAGGTATAATGGAATGAGAAGACAGAGGTGGTTAAAAGTGGTCTCATTGTTGTACCCCAATGATTCATACTTGTTTTATTGTGGGATATCTTCCCAACTTACCAGTAGTTGAACTTGCACATGTTAGGTCCCATTAAACAAATTGAAGGGTATGGTATATTTGACATGTCGATAAATTCATTTAGAGTATGATACCTTTCATATAAGTGTTGTGTATTACATTATTATTTCTATATTTTGTTAATAACCCCTAAAAGTTTAGGTTCAGATTTACTTTTTGACTTGAAGTTGAAATTTTAAAAAAATATATATATAAATATATTTTATGTGACTAACACATCTCTCTCTTTATTCTATTATATTAAAACAGAAATTTGAATGTTAAATTCCTTATATATTTAACATTTATCCTTAAATGCTTATATATCTTGTCTATCTGTAGTAGCAAACATTGCAATAAGTATTCATTTCACACATATAAACATCTTTTATAGATATATTCTTGAAACATCAGGAAGTACATTCAAGTAATTTTTTTCAACGAAAAAGGTCAAAAACTGGTGTGTAAATAAAATCCTAAACGTCGGTCTACCTTGACACAGAATATATTGGTTGATGCTTCGAGAGCGTCTTCAGTTTCTTATGGTATTTCTGTGACCGTTTTAAGTCGCATGTTTAGTACACAAACATGTCATGCCACTTTCTAGACAAGTTTGTATTTACTCCAAAGCTCTCACTGTTCTATTTGGAACATGAAAGTTTTGACCATTTATATAATTGTGCAGTAATTCCAATTGTTGTTCTAATTTCTTCTTCTACCTTACTGTTTATTTGGTAATACGGTTTTATTAACAGTGATGAAGTCAAATTGTGAACCAATTCTAATATCTTTGTCTTTATCTTCTTTATATTCTTCCTCTTTTTTTTTGGTGGTATTTTTCATCCATATTGTTTTATCATTGTGATCCAATTATCTTGTTGTGATATGGTCAATTAATTGTACAATTTATGCTATAGAATTGAAGATGTCAATATGTTTACGTTTTGTTGTTGATTCAAATATTTCATCCTGAATTGAACATTAGATTTTTCTTGAAAGATTGGTTCTGTAAGTCATAGCGAAGAAAATGTAAGACTTTTCTCGGAAGAAATTAATTAGAATATAATGTCTTTTTATGTTCACTGAATGGTATAGCATGAATCATTAAGCAAAAAATAGTTGAATTTGCTTCAAAGATAAGCCATTTCCCTACAGTTGAAGAACAATATTTGGGCACATAGTTTTCTTTTCTTTTCTAGTTCAGTAAATCTAAAAGCAATGTACTGAGCAGCATGCCAATCGGGTCCAAATAAAACATTAAAAACAAATTGGAATATGTACCAAAGATAAGTGTTTCAAATTGCCATGTACGCAATACACAAGCATTATTCTATTGCATTTACTTGGCTATCCTTTATTTAGGGGCTGATTATGGAATCATTTTATGTTCGTTTCAGTATCAAATTTTACACTCGATGAAGTACACAATACAATAACAAAGTAGAATTTGCACTGCTGCATTAATCATTCAAATATTTATATACACAATATATTCCCTCACATATTTCGCCATCTTCTGATAACTGAAGTGTCGCCAATTGTCGTCATCTTCGCTTCCTTCCTGAAACCGGAAGTAGAACAAGTCATGCTCAGAGCTTACATGAAGAGGCGGCCATTTGCAAGTTTGACGTTTTGCTTTTGTATGTTCAACATAAAGACAAAGTCATTATGGATTTAATGAACATTGATATCATGATAAGTAAGTTCCCTTTTTATCAAATGTGTGTTTTGCATCCAGTTTTTTTGTCTGTACATGCAAGTCTGTTGAAGTCTTGCGTAATTTGTGGCTAATGAATTAATGTTCTTTAGACATAACGGCGAAGGTTATTTATATTCAACCTAAGTTGCTTACTTGTTGACAACTGTGCATAATGTTAGTTTTTTTTGTCTATAGATGTGATGTCATTGAAACTGTTATCTTCATTGGTTTATTCAAGAGTTTTGAAATTTATGTTCAAGTATAGTTTCTTACTTGCTGGATGTCTATAGTTGTAAAACTGTTATCTTAAGAAAATTTAAATCATTGGTTCATTTGTAGTTTTAATAATAGTTTTGATAAATATATATATAAATCTTTACATATGAATGAAAAATGACAAGAAAATCAAAGGTTGCTCTAACTTCTTTAAATATTCTGTCTACAAGCAATAATGTTGTAGATATTTTTACACACAATTGTCTACATTTAGAAACTGAATAATAGAATCAACTTCCTGATGTACTGTCTTTGTGTAAGGACATATTAAGCATCTGATAGTAGATTCACTTAGGATTAAACGTTCAATATCATATTGATTAACATTCAGATCTAAGAGAAAAATGCCCAGTTCTCTTAAAAACGCAATAAGAAAACCAAGACGAAAACTTGCCTCTCTTGAATTACACTTCTAAGACTTCATTTAGATAAGGAAACAACAGTTGTGATAATACTAGATAAATACTGTGGCCATTCTGTAGATCAATGCCAGACCTTTCTCGTCTTTTTCGTCCATTAGCTCTGAATCCAATACCACAAAGAAAGCTATAAAATATGACCAAATCTTGAAGCTTTGGTAACTTATCACGGAATATCTGACTTCCTTTTAACGAGGTGTTGACAATGTTTGAAAGAAACGAACATAAAACGGAAGGATCAATTCTTGTCATATAGAAATCAGTTTATGATAACGTTAATCACTTAACCCCTACATTGTCAACACAATATCTGCGTCCTGGGTTCGTAATCTGGTCACTGCAATTAACAAGTGTCATGCTCTCGTGCTGATCAATTGAACGACACATGTACATTTCCCATGCATGTCAATCATAATAACCAACCCACAACCCTATGTGGGAAAATTTTGGATAAAATCTGTTATGAGCATGCAGTTGAGTTCCAATATTGATAAAATAAGCTATTAATAGTTGGACTTGTTGGAAAATATTATATAAACAAACATAATTGGTAGGAAATGAAATGTTATTATTTTCCCATGGAATTTGTTTTATTACTCCAATGGTAAATTGAAAATGGTTTTTTGGAGACAAATATTTGTAAACATTTTTTAGAACTTAACATTTTATGTTTTTTTCAATGATCTAAGCTATCTTCATTCATATGTAAGTACATTTACTTAGTCGCTGATAATATAGAATTTCATTGTTTAACGAAACCAAACATGGCAAAAATGTATTTACAGTACCGTATATTCATAAACTTTTGTCCACCTCGAGATCTAAACTACACATTTCAACATCACCTGAATTGAAATTTTATGCATGCATTCCTGAGGATCAAACAAAATTTTTAGTTCATTAATCAAATTATGTCAGTTCGAAATTAAAAAATGACTCAAGGCAAAAAGATCCTTTTACTTCAAGAGACTTGACTATTGCATTGAAATACTAATTTGGAAGCAGTTTGATTATAGCCAACAGGAAATAAAGAAGATTTATGTCATGTCGTTTTGTTCTAAGATTAATAAGAAAGTCGTCATAAATTACCTGACAAAAATTTGCCATAAGCGCTTGTTCATGTGTAATAACTCATCAGGTTTTGACACCTTTTGAAAATTTGAATACTTGTTAGAAACAGTGTAATGTCATTCAATGGAAAATTAGTTAAATACATAAGTTAAATACATTAGTTAAATATGTTAGTAAAATACATTAGTAAAATATTTTAACGTAGTTGTTGTCTAAACTTTTGTAAATGAATATATTGTTAGTTAAAAAAAAATAATTAGGCATTTTTGTTTGAACGTGATGTTTATATATACAATATAATCTACCATATATGGAAGCTATTTGGACTACTCTGGAACTGTTCATTAAGGATTCAGCAAATTTTGCTGAATCCTTATTGTTATTGGCGTGTTTATTTTTATTATTCCACAGATATTGTGTAATAAATTCAGCAAATACTGCCGTTTCAAATTCAACCAAACTATGCAATCCGGTAGCCCTTACCACAAAGATGCGACCACAAGCTTTTGGGCCAATTCGACCAAGACGTAAGAGGTCAATTTTGAATCTTAATTTCGATTTTTAGCATGGGATTTTTTTTTTAAATGCACCTAAAGACTTGAAACTTTTTTTAAAAGATGCGCAATGACTATGCCAGCTAAAAAGTAAATGATGACGAATTCGTAGATCATGTGGTTTGGCCGCCATATTGATTTTTTGCACTTTTGAAAATTTGACGACCCCATGCACCTTTGACAATCTTCTTCTCTGAGGATATTTGCACCACGTAGGTGAAACTTATACATGTATGCAGCTGAGGTATTGGTGAATGCATTGTGTGTTTTTTCAAGAGCGAACTCCCAATACTTTTCACACAGTGAACACTCAAAGTTGGTGGATTTTGAAAAATGTGCAAACTTCAAAGGGACATAACTCCAAAACCCACCTGTCGAATTTTATGGTTTTTTCCGAGGAGTAAGACAATACTATGGTTGTTATATATAATAAATAAAATCGCTCGCGAACAGTCACTCCTGTCCACAATTTGACAAAAACAGAAATTGTACCGAATTTTCACAATTTTGAGGGTGTGCTTCTTTAAAAAATCTTCTTCTTACTAACGGCAATATGTACAGACATGTGTGATAGCTCAATTTAAAGCTAAATAAATTGTTAAGACAGTAACGAGCCACAATTTTGAATTTCGTCATAGAACTTGAATTATCTGCCTTTGAATATGGTCCTTTTGTAAATGCTTGTTTTTTCTGCTCTAGGTTCAAAGGGACATAACTCTGTCACATATACACTTAGGTCCAAACTATTTATTGCAATCTGTTCACCACTACCTGCCTAACAATTCCACTTCAGATCATTATCATATAAAAGTTGAAAGTTACGGCACAACAGTCACTCCTGGCCACAATTTGACAAAATATAGAAAATGTACTGAAATTTCGCGAGTTTGCGGGTGTGCTTCTTTGAAAATCTTCTTCTCACTAACAGAAATATGTACAGACAAATGTGATAGCTCATTTTAAAGCTGAATAAATGGTTAATACACTTTTAAAGGTCCGTTTTTTTTTGCTTTATCTTCAAAGGGACATAACTCTGTCAAAAATTAATCAATGTCAATGTTATTTATTGCAATTTGTTCCCGATATTTGCTCAACAATTCAAGTTAAGATCATTATGATATAAAGTTTATAGTTGCGTCACAATTTGGGCTTATTTTTCTCCATGAGTTTGAAAATATGCAGTTTTCAACATTGAAATTTGAGTCTCAACAATCCTACAGAAATGCTAGAGACATGCAATTTTCTTTAAAAGATTATCAATAACAATACAAGGATGGCTTCATTCATTTTATTTATTAAGCGCTGAATCCTTTTATTGTCACTTGTGACTATATTTCTGTTAATGATCATGTGTATGCATAGTGTGATGATTGTGATAATTGTAGTTGATTAGTATCATCATCATCATACCCACCACCACAACCATCATTTATCCATCCATCCATCCATCCACCCTTCCATTCATCCATCCACCCATCAACCATCATTCATCCATTAATCAACCATCCATCCATCACTGTTAATCATCACCATCGGTTTCAAACCAGTACGGTATATGAATAGGTATAAGATAACAATGTTTTGATACATCTGACCCAGTGTTGAATATTGGACGATATGTGGACTGTTATAGACGACAGTCATCGAGTACTGGCACGTGCTATGCACGAATAGGATCAAGAGCAGTCAGTGTAATCAACACTTTGTTATCTTGTTACAAAACAAACCATATCATCCTTAAACATATGAATAGCATTTACAGTTATGATGTTCTGAGATACTTTTATGTTTCACTTTCAGTCTGTTAACCTTTTTAAAGGTACATCCATTCTGCTGTTGGGGGTCACATATGCCAAACGTTATAAATGGTGTTATTTTATCGAGATGTACTAACTGTTGCCGAAATTAACCATTTTGCTGATAGTCGGCCCAGTATAGTGACGATATAAAGATGGACTTGCGTCTAAAGCATCATGGATATCAACCACCTGCCATGATTCACAAAACACTAAGGTGATCATAAGTCACTAAGATTATCTTAATATGAGAGTCTGGTTAACCTTAGTATGCAACAGAAACCGCAGTACTGAATATCCCCTTCTGCTAAGGCTTCTTCTACATTCTTTAAATCGTTTTTTTCTGGGGCGGGGTAGCGCAGTGGTTAGCGCGTTCGGCTTCGGATCAAGAGGTCCAGGTTCGAATTCCACCAGGGGCATGGCAACTTTGTCTGCAGTAGAGAACTGTTCTACACGCAGTAAGGTTTGGGTGCAATGCTTCACTGAATTTCAGCATAGTACCATCCATGGTTCACTAGTTTCAGTCAATGCTCGCAGGTTTCACCGCAATGCATAGCCACATGGCTATGCGGGCTTTCTCCCTGCCATAATACTAGCAGCCACTATATTAGTGAAATACTCGGCGTTAAACCCCAACTCACCTCATCTTACCTCGTTTTTTCCCCGAGATTATCTGTCAATTTTGGAGAAACATTGTAATGTGTTATTTACAGAGAAGGTCAGTGTTGAGATGTAGAAGCAGCTAGCCCTTGTACAGAGATGACTAAGGCCCTTTGTTAGATTTGTACTCACCAGTACATCAATGTGTACAGTCCCACTTATACTTACACTGGTCCTCTGGTCCAACATCCTAAAGGTCACTTGTTGAGTGTAGACTTCTTAGAAATCAAATTACATCCTTGTAAATATCAGTGTTTCTGAAAAAGGTTTGAACTTCTGGTTTACCCTTTAAAAACTCTGTGAAGGCATTTGTTAGGAGAGAGAATCCATAATTGACAATGTTAAATTGCGTCTTAAAAAGTCAATAATGAAAAAATCAGTTTATGAGAATGTTGTAGAAATAAGAAAATCCACCTTTGACTTGTGGGTGGAGGATTAAGCTGAGATTGCCTATGTTCAGTTAGTGGTCAGTCCTATTGAGTGAGTGAGTGAGTTGAGTGAGTTGGGGTTTAACGCCGCTTTCAAGAGTATTTCACTTATATCACGACTGCTAGTATTATGGCAGGGAGAAAGCCCGCATCGCCATGTGGCTATGCTTTGCGGTGAAACCTGCTAGCATTGGCTGGAACTAGCGAACCATGGGTGGTACTGCACTGAAATTCAGTGTAGCATTGCATCCAAACCTTACTGCGTGTAGAACAGTTCTCTACTGCAGACAAAGTTGCCGTGCCCCTGGCGGGATTCGAACCATGGACCTCTTGATCCGAAGCCGAACGCGCTAACCACTGCGCTATCCCGCCCCAGGTGGTCCTAGATTATCTCCCTTGATAATGAATTGTTAGTCCTGTAAACAGGCCACTCTGAATGATTTGACGTAACTTGACTTGGCAGCTAAAGTGACAAATTCTAAAAAATTGCTTTATTCAAGAAATGTTTGGTCAGAAAAACATATCAGTGCAACTTTGACATTGTTTTTACGTTCATAGTAAGAGTTTGAAGTTAGTTTCAACAGCGCTAGCGGAACATCGAAAGAATTGTTATTGCTTGTTATTCACTGTTTAATCACATAGGGTAACCATGATATTATATTATATTAAGCCAAAAGTATGGGGGGCGGGATAGCGCAGTGGTTAGCGCGTTCGGCTTCGGATCAAGAGGTCTGTGGTTCGAATCCCACCAGGGGCACGGCAACTTTGTCTGCAGTAGTGAACTGTTCTACACGCAGTAAGGTTTGGGTGCAATGCTACACTGAATTTCAGTGCAGTACCACCCATGGTTCGCTAGTTCCAGCCGTTGCTTGCAGGTTTCACAGCAATGCATAGCCACATGGCGTTGCGGGCTTTCTCCCTGCAATAATACTAGCAGTCGTGATATAAGTGAAATACTCTTGAAAGCGGCGTTAAACCCCAACTCACCTCACCTTACCAAAAATACGGCTGCGAGGTAGAGGGTCCGAATATTCCGCCACGGGGGCTAAAAAGGGTAATATAGATATATGCAAGTAAAGACTTAAGCATTATCATATATTAAAAATATTTTAAATCATGCTTTCATTATAGAGGATTATCATGCATTATCATATTGTAAATATTTCATCGACGATGATTATCATGTGTGATGATATTAAATCATAATGAATTATAGAAGGTTATCATTGCTGTTCCTGGATTATACTTACAGAGATATGAACAGTTGATCCCTGTTGACGTGAAAGATTAATTCATAACTGGGCTATATCTCTTTATCAACACAAACTCTGTGTTTAGAAGCGATTATAACCTTAAGGCATTGATGCATATTGAGATATTGTCTAGGTGGATCTTATAGTGTCTGTTTATGTTAAAGGGAGAAATCTATAGCAGTTTTTTTGTAGAAATGAAATTCTAGGGGATATTCCTGTTTATACATGTTATTGACAAATCATTAGAACATGATCAAGTTGAAACTGAGGGTCATATTTGGTGACTTTATATTTGAAAATTTGACAAAGGATAGCGTACAACCGTAAGTAAAATAAATTGGCACTGTGAGTGTTTACGTGAGTGAAATTTATTTCGGCAATAATTTGTTTATACCTGAAAAATTATATTGTATTCTATTCTGTTACTACTATTAATTTTCATAACACATACTAATTCCTTTACATGTATTAAAAAATGTATATATAACATGTGAGGATTTTAATGTTATAAAATGTTATATGGTAACAATATAGTATTCGTTTCAGTGACAATATTTCATTGCCAATTTATAACTGCATACATTTTATATATGTCACGACATGTACTTAAAATGGATTACATATAAAGTTGATAAAAAGTAAGTTCCAAGTTAATTTATACCAGGTCATGATATTGTATTCTTTTCAGGGACCAGTTGCTTTCTTTTGATTAATTTGTCTGGCATATAAATTGTATGTTACATACGTTACTTATGTCAGATGAGGTGCATAAAGATAAGAATTTAACTTTTTGCAGTTGCAAGTTGTAATTTATACCAGAACATGACCAGGGGTTAACACTGCTTTCAAGATTAATATTAGTATTATTGCAAGGATTGTATGTACTCTGTGGTTTGTCCGTGCCCTAACATATGTAAAATACAGTGTATGTGCTGTTATGAATTAATCACAAAATTAGGTCACATCACATGAGGAAACTAAGGAACTTGGTCAGGCGACAGAAACTTGACACCAAGAAATAAACAGTTTCATCTTGCTGGTGTGACAGTTGTTGACCTTCAACATGCTTGTAGTAGCGTTTTATTAACTGCATTTTAAATGTGTTTTAACCCTGTTATAACTTATCAGGACCAAATAATTGATAGCGAAGGATAAACACTTTCATCTTGCTGGTGTGACAGTTGTTAATCTTGAACATGCTTGTAGTAGCGTTTTATTAACTGCATTTTAAATGTGTTTTAACCCTGTTATAACTTATCAGGACCAAATAATTGATAGCGAAGGATAAACAGTTTCATCTTGCTGGTGTGACAGTTGTTAATCTTCAACATGCTTGTAGTAGCGTTTTATTAACTGCATTTTAAATGTGTTTTAACCCTGTTATAACTTATCAGGACCAAATAATTGATAGCGAAGGATAAACAGTTTCATCTTGCTGGTGTGACAGTTGTTAATCTTCAACATGCTTGTAGTAGCGTTTTATTAACTGCATTTTAAATGTGTTTTAACCCTGTTATAACTTATCAGGACCAAATAATTGATAGCGAAGGATAAACAGTTTCATCTTGCTGGTGTGACAGTTGTTAATCTTCAACATGCTTGTAGTAGCGTTTTATTAACTGTATTTTAAATGTGTTTTAACCCTGTTATAACTTATCAGGACCAAATAATTGATAGCGAAGGATAAACAGTTTCATCTTGCTGGTGTGACAGTTGTTAATCTTCAACATGCTTGTAGTAGCGTTTTATTAACTGCATTTTAAATGTGTTTTAACCCTGTTATAACTTATCAGGACCAAATAATTGATAGCGAAGGATAAACAGTTTCATCTTGCTGGTGTGACAGTTGTTAATCTTCAACATGCTTGTAGTAGCGTTTTATTAACTGCATTTTAAATGTGTTTTAACCCTGTTATAACTTATCAGGACCAAATAATTGATAGCGAAGGATAAACACTTTCATCTTGCTGGTGTGACAATTGTTAATCTTCAACATGCTTGTAGTAGCGTTTTATTAACTGCAATTAAAATGTGTTTTAACCCTGTTATAACTTATCAGGACCAAATAATTGATAGCGAAGGATAAACACTTTCATCTTGCTGGTGTGACAGTTGTTAATCTTCAACATGCTTGTAGTAGCGTTACATTAACTGCATTTTAAATGTGTTTTAACCCTGTTATAACTTATCAGGACCAAATAATTGATAACGAAGGATAAACACTTTCATCTTGCTGGTGTGACAGTTGTTAATCTTCAACATGCTTGTAGTAGCGTTTTATTAACTGCATTTTAAATGTGTTTTAACCCTGTTAAACTTATCAGGACCAAATAATTGATAGCGAAGGATAAACACTTTCATCTTGCTGGTGTGACCGTTGTTAATCTTTTATTTTCTTATATCAAAAGGTTATTAACTGGATTTTATATGTTGTTGAACTGGGGGATGCGGCAATGTTGTCTGTAGTAGAGAACTGATCTATATTCATTCAGGTGTGGGTGCACTGCTACACAAACTATCAGCCCAGTACCACCCATGTTTGCAAGTTTCTAGCCGATGCTTGCATGTTTCACCACAATGCATCGACACCATGATATTTGGGGGCTTTAACCCTGCAATAATACAGCCGTAATTAAATGAAAAACTCTTAAAAGCTACGTTAAACCCCATATCGCCTCACCTTGTTTTAACCCTTTAAAGATTTTCAGGATCAAAGACTTAATTAATACGTAACTTGAATCAGAACTCATTAACAAAGGAAACAATCAAGAACTAGCCTCTGGCAGTAGATAAACTATCCCCGGATTAAGAGGCAAAGAGTAAAGAATGTTAAGCTAGTTATGTTACAGGTAATAAACATCCTCTGATATACAAGGGACATGTAACAAGTTTATTCATGGCATTTGTAAAGTGCATTTCTGAAGCAGTAAAAGCCGTATCCATTTCGCTAATGTCCTAAATCTCTTTGTAAAGGTAAAAAAACACCACTTTAAGCCATAAATGTCAATTAGTTTTTCACTTTGCTCCATACTTATGCTATGCTTATTTACCTATATATATTATTAAGGAAAGTAGCCCTGGAATATTAGCTATCTGCATTACCTGTACAGAAGCAGTATAAATAGCTACTTACTTTGTTTGAAGACATCAAGTGGTAGTTATCCCTTAGAAAATGAGATATATGATACACAAAACTTAATGAGACATCTTCAGTAGGCTGTGTAAGTTATTTGAAGGTAACATACTTTAAAAGCATAATAGTGTTGTCAAGGTGACATTAAGAAGTTAATTTATTTTCAGTTTTCAAACTTGTTGAGGACATAGTGATTAGATAACGAAGTCATGGATTTTGTACAAAATCATGTACCATGCTGTGTTGCGAGTACCATCTGATACCATATCCTTGCGCTAATTTTTGTGGTCAGACACAGTGATGATTAAATGGTTTCACAACTGTCAAGTATGTTAGTGCACTAAATATGGAAAGTTTATTAAATTGTTCGAACGTGGTACAAGATGTTTTGGCAGATTGTCTCAAGATGAGAGCAGGAGATGAATTAAATGATCCTCAGTGACAGATCCAGAGGGGGTTCGCAGGGCCTGAACCCCAACCCCCACACCCAACACCCCGAAACCCCAACCCCCCCACCCCCAACACCCCCAACACCCCCAACACCCCACCCATATGTAAAGAATCAACTCCATTACATTTCATCACTTCTGTTTAATGTTACAGATAGAGATTTTGGAATCACCAATGATGGCATGGACTTCACCCGCCACCCCCAACACCCCATCCCCCACTCACCACACCATTTCAATAAGTTTTCATGTCAAAATGTTAGCAAGGTCAAATATTTTTATCTTGTTCCACATTGGTACCAAATGGTAGTTAAAATAATTGTAATATCTTCAATAACCAGTGGATGGTATTTGTTCAGATTTGGTAGTAAATTCATGATAATGGTGTCCCCTAACACTTGCCAAATTTGTAGACCGAGATTTCTTGTGAGCATATGTAAAAAATCAACTCCATTGGGGGTACATTTCATCACTTCTGTTTAATGTTACAGATAGAGATTTTGGAATCACCAATGATGGCATGGACTTCACCCAGCTACAAGATTACATCACAAGCGAGGACACGTAAGTTATACTTATCTTCTTTAGATTTGCTCTGGATTAGGAAGTCATAGTGGTTATCATGTTCAGCTTTGGATCAAGAAGTCTCCAACTTTTTCTGCTGTAGAGAACTGTTCTACTTGCAGTAACATTTAGGTGCAATGCTACACTTAATTTCAGTGCACATGGTTTGCTAGTTACATCCGATGTTCGCAGGTTTCATTGCAATACCAAGGCACAATGGTGTTGGAGGGTTTCTCCCTGTAATAGCACTGTGATGTAAATGAAATACTAGTGGCATTATACCTATAATTTCTCAACATCATCTCTAAACTCAACCTAAACCTAAAAGGAATAGTCAAGGTCGGAGAAGACACAGCTTCCTTTTCACTGTTTGTTCAGAAATGGATCTGTTGAGCTGGCCAAAGCTTGGTTGTATGTTCATCCAATAAAAGGCATTATTTCATTCATTTTTCAAACTAAGTTTTTTATGTGTAGTCCACTTCCTCATTACATTGAATGCAATGTTTTGGTGTCAATACTAACACTTGTTGAAGCAAGTGATGCATAATTTATGTCTTATATTATGTTTATGGGAAAATTATTATGGAATAATCTGTCAAGGATACCAACTGTTAATGTGAAGAAGATATGAAAATGTAACAGTACAATATAAATAGAAATGTATGACTCCGCAGGTATTCCTGAAATATACACGATAATGTTTGTTTTATTAGTTGAGGATTAACTTGTTTATTTTCACAAAGATTTTGCCTTTATTTGTATCCATCGAGGCAACGGCTTGATTCATTTCTATGAAGAAGCAGATCACTGTGGGTGACCTCGCTATTGACATGCGTTGTTGCGGAACATATTCCAACGCGTTTTACATACTCAGTGGTATGTCATATAGATTGGGTTGCAGTGAATCAACATGTATGGAGGAATTACCAGGCTACTGTGTCACTCGTACAAAGCTAGGAGATTACCTGCATAAGTCCTTGTCTTGGTTTAGACGTTCAGCCACGAGTATGAAGTTTCCTGTGAATGTTTGATGTACTGTATTTAGTCAAGAGTTTATTTTTGGACATAAGGGCTGCAAGTACTGTCCGTATAGCAAATTTGAGGAGAAAAATCAAATCGGAAATAATCTTGTGAAAATTTCAAGAAGTAAAATAAAATTTAGAGATTTTGATGGAAGGTGATTAAAAATATTTCTACCAAGACATTGGTAATTCACTTGTTAGAATAGGAAATGAAAGAGTCTGTTTGGACATAGTCATTTTGCTTCTTTGATTAAAATGAAATTATGTATGTTTTGGAAACGATCACATTTGTTTCAACACAACTCTTTACATTCTCCATTTGTGATTGAGTAATTCTATGCAAATGGCTAACAACTCTTTATGTTTGGATTCTGAATCAGAATATTTTTTTGCAAAAACCTCTATCATTTTCTTTTGTTGTTTTTTATTTCAATGTGTATTTCCAATTTTCAACTCTCTTTATGTCTCTGGTTGTTTCTAATGGTCGACTCGTTTCAACTGATCTTATGTGTATTTGAATCTGAGTCTACTTTCTCCACAAAGTGTCGTCAGTGTCATGAAGGCCACACGCGAGTGGCAGCCTCTCCTAGTACTGAACTGATTGTGTTGTCGCTGGTGCGGAAATTCTTTCACACTCAGTTGAATACCTGTGAGGGTCGGCATGGACAAAAGGTGTTAAGTGCCTCAACATGCTTCAGTGACCCCACACTCTCTGACCGTCGAACCATATCACGTCAGTCGGAATATTATAAAAGCTTTTCAGTTTGACTTATTTTCCTATTTGTTCATTTGGGTTTATTTTATGTTTATTGGTTCAAAGCTATGACATTTGAAATGACAATGTCAGATTTAGAGAACCTGGTTTTTGCCTTTTATTTTGCGTTATTTGAACTAAGAAAAATACTTGCCATTTAGATTGTGAACAAACGTAACATTGTTATATTTGTGATCACAGTATTTGCAAAAGCACGAATTCTTTTACTTGAAAAGATGAAAATGCCATGATAAAAATACTTTTCAGCATTTATTATGATTTATTGAAACCTGTTGCTTTTATTTACCGTTACATATACATATTGTGAATAGATTTTATAAACTACTTTGGTTACAATTAGTGAACGATCATGTTGTTATGGTAATCGTCTGTGGTAAGAGCATTTTGCTAATTTATGAGCATCTATATTTGATTAAAATGAAGGTAAATTTCAACAGTTAAGGTGTGACTAAACAGGTGCTTGCCAATTACCTGGCTCTTTCTACCTGGTGGGATGATAAGGCCTTGTCAATATCACTACATAATAGATGATAAGTGTCCTCACCATGTACACACTTTTCGACAGGTACTCTGAAATAAAATTAAGGACAGGTGATACTTTAGAAAGTATGAATGGAATAAAGGAATGTTAACTATCAACAAATAATTCCTGTTATTTCTGATAAAAAGAATGGAGAAATTAGATTTGAAAAATATATACATACCGGTATTCTTATTTTGAAAAAAAAGTTTCATTACCGGTATATGTTTTTCAAATTTACACAAGTTGAAATTAATTTAAGACTTAAAATAGATTGAAACCTCTCATAAAAAATTTCAAAGATTGTTAATCTTTATCTATCAATACCAACAATGTTTTTACTACTAAAACTTTATCCAAAGATGATTCTATTAAACAAAAGGTATTCAATCTATCTAATTAGCTGATTTTGATAAGCTTAAAAATTTTGTCATGGCATTAAATTTGAAGATAATTTATAATATTATCATCAATATCCAAGTTATCCAAATAAGATATCAAAATGTATAAATATTCAAAACTCTCTAAAAAAATATCAACCAAGTATTTTGATGGACTGACTTAGGTACTTCTTAAAGATAAATTACTATTGACTTGTATATGCATCTTTGTTTATTGGTACACTCACTGGTATGATGTTAACATCGTGTATCAGGCACGCAGTGTTTAATGGCAAAATTAACGTCACATTTGGTCATTCATCAAAAACATGACAACGTTGTTTCTATGGCAATGAGTGAATTATTGTATCTTGTGTACAAGATTTGTTATAAAACTGTCTTTATACCTCCATAGGTACAAGATGAATTGCTGTCACCTACATGGTTAAATGGGGATAAAAGTCAAAGCATGTTTTTTTGAGGATTTCGAATGAGCAATTGGATAATATTTAGTAATAAGGAAATGAAATATTTAGTTTCACAAGGTAAATCGATGACCATTTCTTTTTTAAAGAAACCAAATATTTCATTTAAGTGTTATTGCAAGTCTAAATATCTGAATCTGAAATCATTAACCCATAGGAAAAAACAGTTTTTCTTTTCATGGAATTATTTTTACCTACTCAACGCAAGTCTACCTCTTTGACAATATAATATTCAAGTTAGTTCATCTGACTATCGAACGAAACGTTCCTGAAGATATCTTTATTATCCATCCTTTTTCAACAATCTGTATACTCCTGTATATTTCACCTGCGTAGATTTATGTTGTTGTTTCTTCTGACCTGTCACCTGAATTTGTACCTGGTAACCTTGACAACATAATGTGACCACTCCTTCAGACAAGTGGTCATAAGAAGGTCAGTCTTCTCCTTGACCAATGGGATAATCAGAAAAATAAATAAGTTTTTAACAGATAAGGCATATCAGGTTTTCTGAAACAGAACTGTTAAAATTTTCAGAAAATTGAATTATCTATTCAGATATAAGGGGTAAATTAATATGTCCAATTTCTGAAAAGTATTACTTGAAGAGTAATGATAAAACTTATTTATAAATTGTTAAACAAAATTAACTTAATCCAGAATCATACCCTTTGTTAAGTTATGTTCCTGTTGTTTGACAATTCAGAATAATTTGAGGCTCATTATTTTTCAGCTAAAATGTAAAGTTACAAAAGAGACTTTATTTTTCCCCCTCAAAATTAAAAATAAAATGAAGGTAAACATTTATTTACCTCCCATGAAAAAAACCCCTATCGATCACCCTCTGTTACCTTGTGTTATTTCAGTCCGGTACACTTACTGAAACACTTCACATTATGGCCATAAATACAAATGATTTACCCCTCGTATCCGTTTTTGATCTCTCCCTGCTTACCTACTTGTAGTTACCCTCAAACTTGCCTGTATACCTGTAGAACTGACAACCTAATTGTTGTTATCAGGTAGAAGGGTTCTTACCTTTAACGAGATTTCATACCTGAAGAATAGTTGACCACTGATTGGGTCGTTTTGCCAAATTTTATACATTTGTGGCCCTTTGAAGAATATTAGTCACTTGTTATCCTTGATCTGGTAAATTAAATAATTTTACCTGTAGGAGTTTGCATACACTGCTGCGCCACTCGTGATAATATAAACTTTCTACCTCAATCCATACCATGAGATAAACATGGTATTTGTCAAGAAAAGCCAAATATCCTCTATATATTTTCCTCATTTGAAATTCTTTGCCTTGTAAAAGTATAGAACACAATTTATATTATTAGCTCATCAGGCCTGAAAGGCCCGATGGGCTTATGGCATGGCATGGTGTCCGGCGTCCGTCCATCCCTCCATCCGTCCGTCCGTCCGTCCGTCCATCCGTAAACTTTTCGCCTTTTCGACTTCTTCTCCAGAACCAATGACTCCACAGAGCTGAAATTTTATGTGCAGACTCCTTGGCCAATGGGGATTCTAAATTGTAGATTTCGTGACCCCATGACCCCAAATGGGGTCACAGGGGTCACATCCTTAAAAACCTATTTTCATCTTCTTCTCCAGTTCCAAAAGGTCTAGAGAGCTTAAAAGTTGTGTGCAGACTCCTTGGCCCATGGGGATTCTAAATTGTAGATCTCGTGACCCCATGACCCCAAATTGGGTCACAGGGGTCACATCCTTAAAAACCTATTTTCATCTTCTTCTCCAGTTCTAAAAGGTCTAGAGAGCTGAAAATTTGTGTGCAGACTCCTTGGCCCATGGGGATTCTAAATTGTAGATCTCGTGACCCCATGACCCCAAATGGGGTCACAGGGGTCACATCCTTAGAAAACTATTTTCATCTTCTTCTCCAGTTCCAAAAGTTCTAGAGAGCTTAAAAGTTGTGTGCAGACTCCTTGGCCAATGGGGATTCTACATTGTAGATCTCGTGACCCCATGACCCCAAATTGGGTCACAGGGGTCACATCCTTAAAAACCTATTTTTTGCTTGTTAACAATGTATTACTTGAGATAACTTAGATATTCAACCTTAGATTATAAATCGAATCCTGATGAACTACAGAGCCCATGGCTCTATTTTTTATATTATGTAGTAAACCTGCTATAACAACCTTGTTCAACTGTCCATTTCCTATTAATCTCTTTCTAGATGGTGATAAGACAATGAAAATTGTATTTATTGTTGAAAGAAAAATAATTTTTTAAAAGGACATGATTTATGTCATTGGCATAATAATACGATAATAAAACCTTTTCCTCCCAAAAACATCTTCATTCAAAAGCATTTCTACCAAAAATATTCTTTAGAAATGTTATTCTATTCAATTTAAAATCTTCAAATTTGTCAAATTCAATAAGTTACAGTAAAGCAAAAAAAATAACAATGTACTTTGTTACCTTGAAATCATCTTAACAATAATGTCTGTTGATGACAAAGAGACGTCAGGTGCCATATGTTACTTAAAATGCATTTCTTCCCGGTTCAGTGGAACAACATTGTTATGGTAAAACAAATTTCCTCACAGTTTTGGTTTACGAGGCACTTTCAATACAAAGGCTTCACCAGACCACAGCATTTTACTACCATTAGTGATGGTAGCGTGTCTTGCTTTTAGCAAGCCATATTTATCGAAGTAAATGCATTTACACATTCGATTGTAAACTTGTATTTAATGGACTCTGTGTGATGTTGTAAAGGATTTTACACATTTGTATTGAACTCTGTTGTGTGGTACTGTTAAGGATTTTATTATATACCCATGTAAACTTAAGATTGTAATACAGGCGTGCAATACGGTTTCCATGGGCGATTTCCGGATTGTGGAGCACAGTGGTGTAGTGGTTAGCATGCTTGCCTCTCACGCCAACGGCCCGGGTTCGAATCCCGGTGGAGACACCAAACATTTGTGACCTGGGTCTTATACTGTGTTGTGCCCCTGGGCAAGGCACTTCATCCACATTGCACTCAGTCCACCCAGCTGTTTAAATGGGTACCTGAACACGGGAGGTACGGACCTAAATGGTCGCGCGGAGCGCTTAGTAGCGGCACCGAAAGTACAATTCCTTCAGGGTAATAATTGTACCGCCATTGAGCAGTGCTTGCACTGGATATTAGGCGTTAAAATGTATATTATTATTATTATTGCACGATGAATTCCGTATTGCAAGGCTGACGGTTCTACTTTCTCTAAACTTCGGCATTTCTCGGAATTTTCCATATGCAACAATTTTATCTTCGTAATTTATATTTTCATCACACTGGAAATAACCTTTCAAATAATTAAATTGTTAGCTTGGATTAAGACATAATATTGACAACACAAGTAGGAAAATAGACACTCATATGATAATTTATAAGGCAAAAAGCGCCTTGCTAAGGGAATCAGAAAGTATTTCCGAAGGCTTCCCTAGCGATGCTGCGTCATTGTGACGTCACAACCATTTATGACATTTCCATGGTTACGTCATTCGAAAGAAGCACGACAGACGGAATCCTGAATGTTGTTTCTAATTTCATTTCTTTGGAATTAAATTATATTTCAAGCAAATTTAATGTTTTCATTGAATTAACACACTTGACAACATTTCACATAAAGCTTTACTGGACTGATCAATAAGAAAATAAAGCTGTTATTTAGATATGAAATCATCAGTCGAGCTGGTCGAGCAAACATCGGTTTATCAATGCGTGGTAAGCCGTCCCAGTAAATTTGATCAACTAATATTTTAAAATCAAAAAGTCTAAAAAGGGGGTATATAATAAATAGAGAACATCATACTTGTGCATTTGGATCGTTTGTATTGAACGAGAAGATTTATGGAAGCGGAGGAACATCGAATTCGAAGAACGAACCAAATGCACAAGTATGATGTTCTATATATATATATATATATATATATATATATATATATATACACATTTGATTGTAAACTTGTATTGAATGAACTCTTGTGTGTACTGTAAAGGATTTTAGGATGACAAATAGGAAATGTGTAATGCTACAGGAAGGAACTGATGTGATGTTAATTTGCATCTATGCTCATCCTTTTTCAATTTAGAATATTAGTAATTGAAGTGTAGTATTAATTAAATTATTAAATAATACAATTGGGAAGAGGGAAATTCTATACAATTTTGAAATCTTTGTTCCATTAAACATTAGTTAAAGGTATTGAAAACAAATTCTATGAAGTAAGTTTTGTATTTATATAAATTTTGTTTAGCTTTCAGATCTATGTAACGTCAAATTTGAAGATTTGAGCCATCTCATAGATACTAGTAATATAGGTCTTAAAGGCGCTGTAGCAGCTTTTTCTTACTGAAATAAGTGATCTCATGAAAAGGTAAATAAGTGTTATCAATGGCTAAATAATACTCCCGAATTGATAAAAAGAGTTCTAACACACGATGTACATTGTTCGGTTAAGCCATGCTGGTCCATTTCCCTTCGAGCAGCCATTTTAAGGTGTTCACATTAAAATGGCCACTGGAAGGTAGTTCAAGTGATCGGACTGATGTAGCGATACCTAATCACTCAAAGAGTTTTAGATATGTTACCATGATAGAATAGACCTACAAATTCATCTCTCACACTGAAGAGTTCCACACCAGTGTCGCTTTATACAACGCATCATTTTTTTTCAACATGGATTTCTGTTTTCTATGGATACGGCTTATCTGGTTGTGTAATGAGATGTTTAATGCTCTAACATAACAATATATTGTATAAACTTAAATGATAAATAGCAAATTTGAAAAAATAAAATATGCAAAAAATGTGCTACAGCGTGTTTTAAAATTCACTTCATGTCGTTTTATACACTGCTGCCAAAACCCGCCATACCATTTTATCAAAGTCTACCACTCTCTTATACACTTGATTTGCTTTAAAGACATTGTGTAAAGATTTTTATGATTTAATCTTTTAATTTCCCATTGTAAAACTGAATATTTGCCTATGTGTTTTACCTGCACTATTGTCTCTCATAACCCCATGATGGGTGCCTCGATATGTTTTACCTGTTGTATTTTATCAATATATGTGCATATATATTTATTATCCATATGGTCAGAAATAACCGTGTTAATATTTTCAATACGAGCACATGTGCACATGTCACGTTTGCCTAGCAACCACTGTTTCACCGCGACTTCCCGTCTGTGACGTCATAAAACAATGGTTCATAAAACAATGGTTCGCGACGTCACTGCTTGCCATCACAAGAGATGTGTGCCGTTTCCTGGCTATTTTTACACGATTCAAATCTGGGGAATAGTAATGGTAATGAAGAAATTATTACCCGAGGAAGTAACATGTGCCATGTGACTTTTACGAAACTCGTACAAATTTATGTATAATCCCCTCTTTCGTTCAGGCAATACAAAAATTCACACTCATGTCGTAAAAAGTCATATGACACACTTCCGCGGGTAATAATCTCTATATGATATGTATTGAGGTGAAACTTTAATAAACTATCTGTCTCTGTATCTTCAAGTTGTTAATTAGGAGACGCTCATTGATGGAGTGCTATTGACTAAGACAATGGTTTTGTTATTCTTGATGTTGGTGCATATCGTTATCTGGAAACAAGTTAGAATTTGTTGTGGGGCACTATGAAGGTGGGAGCTTTTAGTAAAGAGAAGATACATTACAAATGACAACATTCTCAATGAACTCTTGTGGAAGTTACACATGAAAAACTTATCACGAACACATCTAAAGTGATGACAGTTTATGAAGCAAGACGTGAACAAGGGAAGGTACGCTGTCAACTTGCTGTTTTACGAGGTGTAGGAGACACCTGTTTTATGAAACAGGTAAAAAGTTCATTAAGGTAATCTAAACCTCTTGCCTGTCAGTTAAAACAAATATTGTCACGTATACAAGTAATTTCATGTTACATCCTTGATAGGCAATCTAGAAGTTGAGATCATGAAGAATGAAGAACGTGTTTATGGATATACAACTTCTTTATTCTTAAATATCACAAATACGGTGTATGAAATAAGTGTGAAAAGAAGCCAATTAGTTCAAGTACCATATTCTTGATGTCTGTGATAAATGCTACAGGTATTTTGATCATGGAAAAATTTATTCTGTTTTAAACGATGGAATTTCTTATTGGTCTCCAAGATGCAAGGGCAACCGAGTACCCAAAATAATTACTGGTAAGCTCTTTGTGTCTGATAAATGTAAACTAACTAGGGTACATAATCTTTAATAGTTACACATTTGGGCAGTGTATTTGAAAGGCCATTTGTGCGCAAAATAGGGAAATTTGTTTGATAGAATTAGTCCCAATAAATCATATGTATTTTATTGCTTTTATAAATCAGAAATAGATTTTTAAAAATGTGTCATTCTCAAGTTACTGTACATATACTATTTTGTTATGGTTACCTGAACTTCACTTATGATTGTTGGTGACAAGTTTGGTGCTTATGAAATGTTTGCTCAAACATTTTATAACAACTTTTGAAATTTTGTAACATTTAATAATTGGATAAGATTGAAATCATAAACAGGATTCTTTTAAAGAATATTTAACTAATCACCTCAGAAAGAGAAAATTAGCCTACTTCTTCAGGTGATAAAAGAAAATATGTGTAATGGTTCAACTTTTGAGGACATTTAAATATTTGAATATTGATGTTTAAAATTTGTCTGTGAAATGTGATTACATGACCAAATAACATGGCGTGTGTCATATTGGCAGTTGTGTGATTGTTTGACAAAGTTGCAGTTTTTCCCATGTCGTTTTCTTTCATTCAGAAAACCCAGGTCAAAGAATGTACTGAATGGAAAATGTTGATATTTTTTTCATCTTGAATATAATTTTCCTTATTATATGATATCATTAAAAAACAAAAGTTATTGACAAAGCTTTTAAAACAAGAAAAGAATATGAAATCAAATATTGGGTCTTTTGTTAAATTATTCAAAATCGTAAAAAAAAAAAAAAAGGTTCTCAGTGAAGGACTTTAATGTATACATCACAGGTTATTTTATGTAATGTTTCAACATTTATGTTTCTTGTTGATTCCAAATTTCTAATTTTCACATCTTTGTATCAGGGCCCTTATTCTCGAAATGTTCGTAGCTTCTTAACTTCTTAAATTTAGTCTTAACACATTGGCCACATTTGGAGGTTTGGAGAATAAGAGCGTTAAGATTGTAAGTGCCATTCATTAACATTGACTTATGACCATCTTAGCACTAAGACAGCTTCGAAAATATGGGCCCTGGTCTCAAGGCACAGCGAAATATCTTTTCCCATCAGCTGAACCAAGCTTTGTTCATTGTCCCTGTACCAATAGTTACCTTCATCTATTTTCAGTCATCCGCCTTATAAGTGGTTATCCAAAAATGGTGACCAGTTTTATTGAAAACATTGACGATACAGAAAGATACAAAAAGGTTGTTCTCCATCAGGTTTCTGTAAGATGAAACATTCTGTTGTACAATGTCCTTGTACAATTGAACTTCATTATTGTCACATGAACAGCTACTTTAAGTATCCCTATCAAATCATCACATCTTCTTTCTCCCAATCACTTTCAGGCAGTCAGCAGGTTCGTCCATGATTCTTTCCTTTAGGGATCTCCAACTTGTGGTTCAGTCGATATAGCTAGAATTTCTCTTTTATTCAAAGCACACAAAAATTTGCTGTAAAAGGTTATAATTATGTATGCATATTACAAAATAATGCAAAACGATCTACACATGTTGATTTCAGAAGGTACCAAAACTTGTTCTCCACAAAGTCTCCTTCAGTAGGTCCTTTAAGATGGAACGTTTCTGTTACTGGTGTACATTTGAACTTCATTATTCTCACATCAACAGGTACTTTAAGTATCCCATATCAAAGCATGAGGACAGTATCTTCTCCCCATCAGTTTCAAGCAGTCAGCAGGATCGTCCATTGTCCTGGCCCCTTGGGGTTCTTCATCAACTTCAACACTATTACCCCAGTCAACAAACCACGACTTAATGACATGGTTGGTGAACCGTGGCCTGTTGAGATTTGTGTCAATGGGGAGGTTTGACTTGTGTAATTAAACCTGCAATTTGGAGGAATAGAAAACTGATTGTGAAGGGGTCGGGTTGATAGGGGGAGTTTGAGGAATGTTGTGGTTTCAAGTGATGGACATTTTGGAATTGGATGTTGATCTTTTAAAGAATGATACTGTTGATAATGGTTGTGGTGACCTACAAGACTGTTGATGATGGTGTCTGCAATTGAGTTGGTGTTGATGATGTTGATGGAGATGTTGAAGATTAATAGATGTTGATGTTGAAGGTGTTGATGTTGTTGATGATCATGGTGTTGATGTTGTTGATGAAGGTGTTAATGTTGTTGATGAAGCTGTTGATGTTGTTGATGAAGCTGTTGGTTGACGTATGGTAATGGAAATATAGATTTTCAAGACATGATCCAAATGTTTATGATGAACATGGTGTTGGAAACTCAATGTGGCGTGAATGTTGATACCATTTATAGAAACTAAGTTTATAATATCAGTGATTGAAGAGACATGTATTTTTGTTGTGATTTTATGACTTCAACATTCTAACATTACAACAGTCAACAAACCGTGACTTCATAACATGGTCGATGAAACATGACATGGTGATTGTTGTCAGTGGAAGATTAAACTTTCAATTGTGTAGAATTTGAAATTGGAGATGTGAGTGATAGAGTTGAAAAGGAGAGTGGACAGGACTATCATGTGTGAAGTCACAGCCATTTTGAATGGAGGTGTTGGTTTTGGATAGAGTGATACTGTTGATGATGAAAGGTGGGTGCGTCTGGTGAAAAGAGTGTTGTTGACGAGGAAAATCATGAAGAGTAGGTCCATGACATGTGATGATATTGTTGAGGATGGTGTTAACAAAGACAGTTATGCAGTAGGAGTTGTGAATCGGTTGGCTTCAATGGGTAGTTGAGTGGGATGTGTGGATTAGGAAGATGGACACTTGGTCGAGGTGATGATTTGGGGAGGAACGATACTGTTGTTGAAGGAAGTGGTGGTGTTGATAATGACAAAGATGTCAATGGTGATGATGATGATGATGGGCATCATTATGGTGATGTTTGGTGATGTTTGGTGATGTCTGGTGATGTCTTGTGATAAGGATAACAACTACTGTTTTTCTGAGGATTGATTAACGATATTTACAATGACGTACAAGTATGAATTGTAATGGTTTATTTTGTGTCAATTTCATTTACATTCAGATTCAGATTTACATTCTGGTATATGAAAGCCAATTTTAAGAATCTCAAAGAATCTAAAATCCTGAAAAATATTTTTTTTCCAAATATATCTGATTTCTCACGACTTTGCAACCACAGATATGATCCTAATTGCATTTTCAACCAGTCAGAGTGTTACATAAAGCCACACATAAAGATATTAAGGCCTTATCTGATAGGAAGAAAATAGCATTTTACAATCCTAAATTACTCCGTTTGTTTTAACTTCCTGGATTTAGATGACAACAAAGAAAGTTATTTCCATACACCAACCCTTGAATTTGTATGCTTATTCACCACCAAAGAACTTCGGTTGACATCATTTGCCTTCTTCAAGCGTTGAAAGTGGCGTTTACAAGCGTGCAAGAATTTTGCCGCTGTGACTTTATGTTTACAGAATGTGATTGGTCGATATTTGACAGTTTAGGGCAGAGCAGAGACTTTGCCGATGGTTCGCTTGATCGCCATGGCGACACAGGTATTGGAAAGCATATGCAGCCACTTTGTTGAAGACGCTTTTGTGTTTAAAGTACTTTTGTTGCTTGTGATAAAAAATAGCATTGTTTTTAGTAATTGATAAAGTTATGCTTCATTTTGTCTTGTATTATCAAAATGCACATTTGATATTTCTTTTGCACTGGTATTGAAAAGGAGGTGCATTCATATATGCAATAAATATTTCTTGTGATGTAAAATTTTGATTAACATTCTTTCTGGTTATTAACCCCTCAAGAAACTGATGGAGGTTTATGCTGTGGTGCAGTCTGTCCCAAATCGTTACCTGTGTCTGAAATCAACTACCCCCACACTTTCTGATCAATCTTTCTGAAACTTTACACATACTTTAGACAGACAACAGTGATGTTCATGTGGATTTTCAGGCCAATTCGATGAATGTTACGGCCCTCTGCTTAGATCACCTGGCTTTCCCATTTTAGACTAACAGAACCAGTCTTCTGAAATCAACCCCTTCCATAGTTCATCATCAATGTTTTGAAACTATCGAAACTATGTCTTGTATGCAGTCCTCACTGATGCACACAAGGTGATTCAATCAAGTTGTGATCCATGGATATATAACTCTTGACTTTCCTATAATTTCAGACTGAGGATAAACTCTAATCTTTTGATGGGCCTGTGATAGGCCATTGTTACTTTACATGTATATATCACATCACAAGACCATTCAAATGATTGTAACAATATTTTACCTTGTGACCTTGACCTTGGCATGAGGTATAAATTGTAAATGGCCTCTTTATACGCATAAAGATACCGGTATTATAATATTGATAACATTTAGGTAAAAGGTGACTCTGTCTTTTCGTTTCATTTCTGACTTAATTTTCCTTTACCAGAAATCAAGCTCACATTCTGCAATAAATATTTGAAATGGTGTTATGATTCAGAACTGTTGAATAAGAAACTATATCCACCCTGAGGTGATTAACCAAGTGAAGTATTGTACGTATTACTATCTCGGGACCACAAGTGTTTGTTTTGCTGTTTTGAAAAGCCCCAAAATTGTCAGCAATGCAAGTGGACATCTTTTTCAGTAAACAAATCCAATCACAACTGGAAGAAAATATTTCCCACAATTCTCACACCTCTGAGGCAAGTCCTGTCACCATGGATACCTCATCTCAAAATGGCAACCATTTTGTTGAAACTGATAATTTACAATAATTTGAGCTTTGAGTTCGTTTTAAATATGGTCTGAAGTTGTTTATGTTCATTTGCTCAAGTCTGCATACATTGTAAAGCTTTTAGGCAATTTTAAAATTGCATTTTAGAAATGTTTTCTTTGGATATTCATTCATTTGAAATGTGAAACAAGTGTTTGTGATGGTTTGTAAGGCTAGATTTGTTTCTGTAGTCTGCTGGGGCAGGATAACACAGCAATTAGCGTATTCTAGTAAGATTTGGTACAATGCTTTACTGAATTCCAGCGCAGTACCACCCATGTTTCGCTAATTCCAACCGATGCTCGCAGGTTTCACAGCAATGCAGAGCCAACATGATGAGGCTTTCTCCCTGCAATAATAAGCCATGATATAATCATGCAAAACAGTGTTAAACCCCTATTCACCTCACCCATCTCACCTGCTGTTTTAGGTTGACCGTAAATAGATTTTCTTTAAAAAATATCCACCCTTATTCCACATGTTCCATGCATTTCCTACAGTCTCCTACAAAGTGTTCAACAACTTCATCTGCCTTGGAGATCTCTTCTACATGCTTGGTTTGCAAAGCTGCATCGGAAATCAAAGATGCACTGTGAGTCCCAATTGTGGTGCAGGCTTATCCCTTGCAATGCTACCAGAAGCCAGTGTTCCAAGTAGCTCCTTGCCCATCAACCAATTGATGGTTATCTTTTGACAGGGCATTTGTAAACGTGGTCAGCAAGCCTGTCTCGCATGTGGGATTTAGAAGGACTGGTTGATTTTTCAAAGCACAAGCCCTACTTGCCAGTATTTTGAACACTGCTAGAAGCTTTAATATTTTTCAAATACATTTGAAAGTGTGAAAACTTCACCATACCAAACTTTACTTCTTCACATATTTATTTCATTCTACCATGCTTTTTAAAAAAAATAGTTAGAATTTAATTGTGATTTTAATGAATATGATGAACATTTATGTATAATTCTTTAATGAAATAATTTATGATAGCTATAGTGACAGTCTTTTAAGTAAAATATAAAACCAAGAATGTAGTGTGTTTTAAAAAAAAAGTAGTTTATGGTACCAGATTGAATGTGTTTAATTGAATGGAAAGAAAACAAATTGATAAGGAATGTGTTTTCTTCACAATGGTCAGATTCAGCAGTTCCAAGGAGAAAAATTTATATGAATTCTTCTAATGAGGATCAGATATTTAATTAACTGATGTATGTATTTAAATGAAATAGATTGATTTTAATTTTGTGGGTTAAAAAGACCTACTGTTGAAATTAAATTCCTTTAACGTTTTGGTGTCATTTTAGTTTTAGCAGCTATAAAGTACAAGATGTTATTGATATTTACGTTTCAGTATATAATTGATTCTTTAACTGTTTTGATTTTGGATCTATATGTCTGAATGTTCATCACATTTACATGTTAAAATGATATTAAAATGATAATTTATCATATTGTGAGATAAATCTTTTATTCAGATTCATGAACAAATTCTTAAAGCCTTTTCAAGGAAAAAATGGGAAAGCACTATGACATTTCAGATTTTGTGTCAAGATCAGCAGTTATGGAGAAGATTTTATGACTGCTTCTCTCAAGTCATAGCATAACATTTCAGTTGTTTGAAAAAGTATTAGTTCTTGTTTTTCTTTGAGCATCAACTTTTTTGCAAATAGTCAAATATTTAAGATCATTTTTGTGGTTTTTAATTTATTAATTATTTTTAATTTCATTTGCACATCACGCTTAATCTAGAAAAAAGTTACTGAAGAAATCAGCATCTTTTATATGTAGATAATTATCCCTCTCCACAACAAAGTTGTCAGGGATATAGAAATGACCTCTGTCCGTCCCGGTTTCGATTCAAAACTGTAAGGCCTAGCTCAATAAAACTTGGAATGTGGAACAGTCATCATGTGTAGATGTGCCTCTTGGGATTTTCGACTTTTTTGGAATTTTATTTTTAGGGGTTTCCATGCAAACAGAACAGCTATTGAAAACTGTTAGGCAGAGATTAATAGATCTTGGGGAAAATATATATTCTAGTTTAGCATGAATTTATAACTAATGAGTGATTTAGAATTTATTAAAGAACAATGTTCCGGAAATTCCATAAGCATTGTTAGCTATGTTTGAAACTTTAGCACTTGGTGGGGGATATAGTAGACTATGTCTTCTTGTTCTCATTCACCTGTCTTCAGTGGAAAAATGTAATTCTGTATGTATTAATTTTCTAGATTTATTTGTTTCAAAACTTAAGTGGTTTAATGATCTTTAATGCATTGAATTAGATTGTAAATAAATGTAATCATTCATAGCAACTCTTACAAAACTGCCAGCTTTTGATATGTTAGTGTAAGCTGAATATAGTGTTTAGTGTTAGTATTAAATTTCATGTTATATTGAAGTAAAATTTACTTAAAACTTAAAAAGAATTTATCCCTTTTTGTAAAGTAAAGTTTTAATATAATGCTACTTTGAAATCGGTAGAATACCACCAATGGTTCGCTTTGGTGACTTTGATGTACTGGTAAGTGAGAGATATACCCATACTTTTCTGAGTGTATTGAATAATACCCTACGCTTTTCCCTGTATCACCACTTAGATTTTGAAATTTTGAAAATTGACTCCATTGATTTCTCAGTTGTTAAAAAGTGTGATTTATAAGAAAAGTGTAGGTTTATTAGAAAAAGTGTAGGTTTATCTCGCCACAAATGGCTGCAATACTGCCGAAGCGGCGTTAAACAATAACTCACTCACTCACTGTAGGTTTATCAGAAAAAAAGTGTAAGAGTATCGGCTAATACACCTACACTTGTAACAAAAGAAACCATAGCTACGAGACTGGAAGAGGGGTATAAGTGAAATAAATACTCTTGAAAGTTAAATACGTTTTCCTTTTGTCGTTCCAGCCATTGCTCGTAGGTTTCACCGCAATGCATAGCCACATGGCGTTGCAGGCTTTCTCCCTGCCATAATACTAGCAGCCGCGATATAAGTAAAATACTCTTGAAAGCGGCGTTAAACCCCAACTCACTCACTCACTCTCCTGTTGTCCTGAAGCTACCATAAAATCACTGTTTGAAGTCCATACAAGCTGTGAAGATACCACACAGTAGAAAACAGTCAAGCTTGCAAATGCATTATAGTTTATTGTTCATAAAAAAAATTATTTTATATTTCATGTAGCATATGTAAAGATTTTAGTAATATAAATTTACTTGATTATTAATGCTTGGGAAAACTTGAAAGAACACAGACCAAATAACTGTTATTACAGATTCAAATGTAATGTATCAGAATAATGTAACATCTCCCTCATTTCTTGCCTTGACTTTAAACAAATATTTTATTCTTTAATTAAATTCTTTAAATTTTGACCTAAAACGTTATTTTCATCTTCTTCATTACTTTTGCTGGTACATTTACTGAAGATAATGATGTGAAGAATAAATGTGATTTGTTCAGTTGTTGACTGGATCAACTTGTTTTCAGTTTCATAAACAATTAGATTCTGTGACCGACACATGTGACAAGTAGGGCGGTTTGCCTTTATTTAATGCTTGTTAGGCATGTTTGTGTAGTTTTCTTTGATTTTCTTCAATCGGTCAACTGACTTTTCAAATGCCCGACAGTTCAGTTTACAATTCGGACAAACTGAATTCACAATCGGACATATCCGACAATTAGACCGATTTCTGTATCCCTGGTACAGACTCATTAGCCAATGGGGATTCTTACTTATATATGATAATAATTAACTCTTTATTGTCCGTAATACAGTGTACATAGGAAATTTATTGTGTGCAAATAGCACCCGGCAGCCACAGTGCAGCGCCAGTTCAAACGTTGTTCTATCCTTATAATGCTGAGTGTCAAGCAAGGCAACAACAACTCCCATCTTTTAAAGTCTTTTGGTATGACGCAACCGGGAATAGAACCTCGGTCTTCTGGGTGATGAGCGGACACTCTACCAACTGAGCTACATTCCCTGTGGCCCCAAATATTGGTCACAGGGCCCCGAACTACAGACCTATACACTTTGAAACTTACTTGGTTTGACGATTTGTTTTGACCATGTTACCTTCCATTACGTCAATGGGGATTCTAAATTGTAGAACCTATTTTTGACTTTTTTTCCTGTATGAAAAGCTCTAGAACTAGCTGAGAACAATTTATTTCGGTTTTGCAAACAATACACAACCTGATGAGCTCAATTTTGTTTGGTTCAAATTACAGATATTTCATGCAATTGTTCACATCCAAAGTGTTCTACATATCATTAACCAATCAAATAGGACCTTTTGATCACATGACATGGACATGGACAACAGTTTGGAAGTAATGATATCTTCAAAATTTATGGCTATTTTCCTCCTTTACATGCTTATTTCAGGTAAAACATTGCAAAGCTAATATAAACATTCCTTGTTTTGATATTCTCTACAAACAGAACATATGAAATCTTTTAAACATTGAATGTGTACAAAAATACCAGTTAGAAAAACCCGGAACACCACTTTTCAAAAAAAAAGATGAGGTAAATGTCCTATGTCCAAACATACGAATGTTTATGAAAGTACATATGATTTTTCAAATATCAGCTAAATTCTATACATTACGGATGTAATTTTACATATGTGTGCAAAATTGTATTGAATGTCAATGATTATTACAAATATTCTGAACATAAGAACTTTAGAATGCCTGTATTACTCCAAAACTACTTTTCTGTAGCTAATACAATGTGGTTCTCATGGGACGCGACTAAAGGGAAGCAACTCTTTGTAACATAATGTCTAAGCTAATCTTTTTTCAAAATGCTTCAAAATTATGTTTTTAAAAATTTGAGTTTTACCTCAGATTTAAAATTAGATTTAGCTTCTGCCATCTTTGAGGTGATTTATGTAATCTTTCAATTTTATTATTTTTATCAAAGGCGGCCTGTGTTAATTATGGTAATTTGTAGCAATAAATCTGCCATATTTTTCCATGATAATTATGCAAATATATTATTATCCAATAAATTTTGAACATCAACACAGATGTCAGGGGATATCATGATGGCAATTAGTTATGAGCGACATTTTGAAAACCATATGTTAAAACTGTTTTCAAAACAAGTTACAGTAGAAATTGTTGTTTTTTCAAAACGTTTTCCTAAGAATTATATTTGATTAATATTGTAATCACATGATTAGTTGAATAGAACTGGGCCTCCTTTCACAAAGCAACCTTTACTAAGGTTGACCTTATCTCCCATTCTTTAACATTGCGCTAAGGCTACCTTAGTGACTTACGAGCACCTTAGTGCTTTGTGAAAGGAGGCACTGATGTCTAAAGTGCACTTTAATTGGAAAAAAGCTTTTCTATAAACATGACGTCATCTTCATGGAAGAGAACAAATAAATGAAATTCATGTTGAAAATATGTATAAGACAAGTTTGACTAATTGACACCTTCAATGTATAAATTTACTTTTTGGTTAGTCTCACAACAAGCTTTCATTATCTTCACTTGAAGATATTAGTTTAATAAAAACACATTGTTGAGAAATATTCTTAAGAAGGAAACACTCAAAGAAAGTTTAAGTATTAAAGAGTTTGATGATTCCTATTGATTAGAACGGGTATATAATTAAATTATAAAGATCTTAGCTTCTTTATATGATATGCTAACAGATTCACATTTCAAGACACTCACGAAAAATTTCCTTTCGGGGCGTGATAGTGCGGTGGTTAGCGCGTTCAGCTTTGGATCAAGAAGTCCAGTGTTCCAATCCGAATGGCAACTTTGTCTACAAAGAGAACTGTTCTACATGCAGTAAGGTTTAGGTACAATGCTACACTGAATACAGCCTAGTACCACCCATGGTTCAGTAGTTCCAGTCTATGCTTGCAGGTTTCACAACAATTCATATCCACTATGGCGTTGCAGGATTTCTCCATACAATAATATTAGCAGCTGTGATATAAGTGAAATACTCTTGAAAGTGGCTTTAAAACCAAAATCACCTCACCTCACCTTTTGATCTTAAACACTTTGCCATCTGGTCAGGGAAGATTGAAGGATACCCAATCTTCTTTAACTAGAGTGACCAATCTCAGATTAAACCTTTCTTAACATTTTAACATTGACTGACTTAAAAAAATCCAAAATCATGCAGCACGAATTATAACTCGCAGCCCTAAAAATGTCACAAACTTTCTCCTCAGTATCTCAAGGATTTAGTCACACCATATGCTCCTTCTCGCTCTCTTCGTTCTTCCACACAACTGCTTCTACAGGTTCCTCGTTATAATCTGAAATCCTTTGGTGCCCGATCCTTCAGATTCAGTGCTGCTTCGCTATGGAATCCACTGCCTCATGAACTCAAATGTGCTTCATCTCTTACTCTTTACAAGTCCCACCTTAAAACACATCTTTTCAAACGCTATTATTAACCTTGTATATTAATATCTTGCTGTGTGTATATACGTTTATGCTTACCTTATTCAATTGTATGTTATGTGCATTGAGCATGGACCTTGTTTGTGGAATTCTGCGCTTTATAAGTACTCTTATTATTATTATCTTTTCATTCCTGTAAATTGACCTCTCAGATTGTTTTAATTGGTTCAAAAGATTTAAGATGTGTTCAGTGAATATTAAAACTGTCTTCATAAACTGTAATATTTACTGTTTCACATAATTCTAAACCATGTATGTTCTATGGGGATGTGGTTTGAAACTATGTAAAACACACATTTACGCTATGCGCTGCCCTCAGTGTCCCACATATGACAATGTCATCTCCGTATATAAGAAGGTTCTATTACATTACCTGTGCAAATAGAAAGATTAAACATTGTCATACGAACCATGGTGAGCGGACATTCTCCTGTCCCCTTCTATTGTACCTGTGTGCCAGGCTCTGTTTGTATAGGATTATACAGAGCCTAGCTATAGCATTTCACTTACTGCGTATGTGGGGAACTGAGGAAACAGTTCGAACATGTAAGATTTAAGTAATCAGGTTTATTTCATAACACTTTTTGCAAATATTGTGAAAAGGGAAGAAATCTGTATTTAAAAAAATGACAAACTCTAAAAACGAGTGCTGAAGCCCAAGTTAGCTGACCTTCGCAGTTCAGTTCTCTCTGTTTCATCACAATACATGGTCATGTAATGGTGTTGCAGGCTTTCTCCCAACAATAACACTAGCCACCTTACGATTATAGAAATTCGTCCTCTGTTCAATGTGTATGAGTATAAACCTCCAGCTGTTTAGACAAATAATTTTAAACATCAAATTATTTTTATATTATCTATATACGCTTTTCTCTAAAAAAGAGAGATGGTCTAAATGTTTTTGCAAAAGCATTTTGTTGATGGTAAAATTTTGTGGGTTTTCAATGGGATTTTTTTGATAGGGGTATTTATGACATGTAAGATGTCCACTAGAAAAAGGAAGCTGCATTCCTGTTTCTACAGAAAACACCTTTGGAGTGACCTTTCGAAAGAAAAATATTTATATGTGGTGTCTTTTGTGGGTCTTTTGTGGGCTCCACCCAGTGTCGTCCTTATTGACCCAGTATGGAGTTGACAAGAAGTGTATTCTGGGTATACTGTTTACCTACCACTAGTAAAACATCAAATTCTATGCCGTTGCTGTACACTTAAGCAAGATGACCGACTTCTGATATAAGGTTCTCTTGACAACAAATTATGTTAAAAACTTGTTTTCTGAATTAAATGTAGAAAGGATTCTACACTGTTTATTTTCTCATATGTTTTTAATTTGGGTACTGATTTAACAAGTTCTTTCAGAGGTAAAACAGTTTTCCATATCGCATTTTTAAGAGAGAAAACAACTTATACCAGTAATATATAAATTGCTTCAGCAATAGATAGATAAGCTTTCCTCCTTAATAGCAAAACATAATTTGATAAAAAAAAAAACTTGAATTTGTAAAAATGCTCCAAAAAATTGAGACTGTAAAACACTAATGCTTAAGTCCTTAGTAGAAAGTAGAAAAGCTTGAAATTGTGTAAAAAATATGAAGGAAAAAAAATTGCATTAAGTTCAAGAAAAGAGAAAGTTCAAGCAAAAATATGCTAGGTTGATAAAAAAAACGTTATGTAATAATAAGTACAAATCTACAGACAAAATTATTTCCCAATCAAATAAAACTTGTAAATTATCTTTTAGTATTCAAAATATAGTTACAATCAGATTAGCGCAATAAGTAAAGTAATAATTATTTGTAAAAAAACTGATTGCTTTTGTATAGTCTTCAAAACAACACGCAAACAATGATTTCCGCACAGTGACAGTTGATTTGAAGTCTATCAATAGATGAGTACATTGAAAGCCACTAAAACAAACATGGCTGCCATGTCTAATGGAGAGGTGTAGTGACCGCTTTCGTACCAGTACGAGACGACGTCTATACACTAAGCTTGAATAACCGGCATGCTTATTTTATCCTCGGGCCAGTTCGACGCGATTCATCGCCCATACCCGACAGTCGGTCCTACTTGCATTTGCCTCATTGGAAAATTCAGTTTGAAAAAATGAAGGACTTGTGAATGGAGAAAAAATTGGAAGATTAAGGATTTATGAAAATAGGATTACTGTGGGGGAAAAAGTGATTTTGTTGATTATTTCTATCAAATTTTTGTGTGAATATATTCAACATGGGATTTGCCGAAGGATAACTTTTGCCAAATGATGTTAAGGTATGATTTGTTTATTCTATTATTTATTCAATAAGTAGCTTGGTACAAAATGGTACTGTCGTGGTACACAGTGGTACATCCATGTTGTCTGTGTCAGATACATTTGATTTAGCTCCTTGTGACCTCTTTTAAGATTTACAATGGAATCAATTTTAATTCTTAGTTCTTTCTCAACTATGTAAAAAGTATTGTTTCAGTATTTTTAGTAGTTTTTTTTTACTAGATTATCATACATTGTGTAAAACGCTAATTTTTTTCCAGTTATGTAAAATATTAAAAATATTTCTACAGTAATGTCCTTATCTTAAAAGTATAAATGTCCCCTTTATAAATCACCTTCATTATATTTTATCGTTAATTAAATAGTTCAAAGTGATTGTTTGTTTGTTTTGTCGTGAATAAACATAACATAAAAATGATAAATTACATTACGGTAAGTTTCTTAGGGTGACATTCTAGAAATTGGAATGACAAGAAACAAATGAACAATAACATTTTTATTCATGATGTGGACATTAAATAATAGGGATAGTATAATCCCTAATATAACAATGTTACACATATTATTGAACATGCGAAAAATAATGTTAATTTGCAATATGAGATTCACAAATGGTAGATTAAACTTAAAGTTAAGTAATGAAAGAAAAAATTGTGTTTAGATTTTAAGGAACACCATTATGCTCAATATGCTCAAGTACATACCATCATAAGCATACAGTTTACAATAGATGAGTTTTAACCCTGCGTTTACAGGATATATCAATCCTTTATGGATTCAGCAGACGAATATTAAAATTCCATTTAAAGTGAAAGTACTTTAAAAAAAGACAACTTAAATGTTAAATATACAGTCCTGAAAAGATACACTCTATAACCAATGATTTTTTCGAACCATTCACAATTTTTTACATAAGTTTATTTTTACTCGCTTTGATGATCAATCTTAATTCAACTTTTAAAATAAATAAATTCTGCCGCAGGTTAATTCAGTAGGTCATTAAGCATGAAAATCATTTTCTGTGGACCAGATGTCTTTCTGTATCAGAAGGATATTTTTTACAGGATTTATTCTGCATTTGCAGAATCACAGAAGAACTGAATAAATGCAAAAACAGGGTATCACCTAAAAAAAAATTCCCCACATGGTCGTCCCATCCCTAAAGACTATACAATTGCTGGTTATTTTCAGATAACGCCATTTGCAAAAATACTCAGGATCTTTACTTGCTTGAGATTTTCAATAAATGAAATCGCAATAAACTGCAGGGCCTGTTGAATATTTAGAAAGACCAAATAATAAGCCCTGATTGCCAGTATATACTATATGTATTTCGAACACTGCTCAATGGCAACTGTTCTATTCTGCATGCTTCTAATAAGAGGTTAGCTAAGTTATGGGGTCCATGAGTTGATCAAAGAACTTTCAAGTAGGCACGGTCTGAATCGGAGAGGAAGCCGTGTTAATTAAGACTTGTGTGTTGAGTCACTGTTTTTGTTTTGTCCTTTTGTCAGCAGTTTTTTCCTATTCTTAACCCTCGAGTTGCTATATTTCATATTACCCCTTTTTATAGCCCTCATGGCCGAATATTCGGAACCCTACCTCGCTATCGGGTTTTGGCTTAGAAAATTATATTTCTTTGAACAGAATTGTGAATGTTTGAGCCAGAAATACATGATGACATTTTGATGCATTGTAAGCCGATGCTTTGGGTAAACTCTTTCATTAACCGATAGCAAATGTTATGAAAAGTATGTTACTTCTGTAAATATGTATCAAAGTTTATTTTAGCAAAATTCATAATTTTTGACAAGACAAAATGATAACAAATATAACAAACGACTGGAAATGTGAATACTTATACTAAAAAAGAAAATGACAAACTAACGCGGTTGGTTTTAAACTAAATTTGCGGGTGTTGAATAACAATGAATCCCGGAAATTTTACAAACAACAACTATTTATCTTATAATTCATTAATGAAGAAAATAATCAGTATTAACCACTGGCCAAAGAAATGCTCTAGGAATATTTAGGGTCCTTGGAAACAGCGTCAGACATGTTATCAAGCGACCACATCTAACAGTAGAATCAGAGATAACTGATGCATGTATACAAACTTTTGGTTGAAAATATAAGCAGATGATACCGAAAAAATGAAGGACGCTGTTACATTTCTTTATCATCCAAAACTGGGTTCCACAGGAGATATCGCTTGTATGAGATCAAGTGATATCTCCTAGGAGATATCGTTTTGACAGGGGGGCGGGATAGCGCAGTGGTTAGAGCGTTCGGCTTTGGGTCAAGAGGTCCAGGGTTCGAATCCCGCCAGGGGCACGGCAACTTTGTCTGCAGTAGAGAACCGTTCTACACGCAGAAAGGTTTGGGTGCAATGCTACACTGAATTTCAGTGCAGTACCACCCATGGTTCGCTAGTTCCAGCCGTTGCTCGCAGGTTTCACCGCAATGCATAGCCACATGGCGTTGCGGGCTTTCTCCCTGCACTAATACTAGCAGCCGTGATATAAGTGAAATACTTTTGAAAGTGGCGTTAAACCCTAACTCACTCACTCACTCGTTTTGACAGTAGATTTTGAACAATGCCCTGTTGGCGTCAGCTACATGACATCACAATGATTTTTCATCATCAAGTAATGACATCACAATACTATGACATCATAATCATGATGACATCACAGCACTTTAAGCCAAATGGCAGTTTTGTGTTCAGATATGTAAGTTTTCATTAAAACCTAATGAAGAATGATTTTGGAGGATAAATAGAATCTCACCCTCGTGTCTTCTGATATCAAATATATCAACACTCGTTGATAAAAGTCTAAAAAATAAATAAATTTGTAACATTTATCAACTCGTGTTGATATATTTGATATCAGAAGACACTTGGGTGAGATTCTCTATATATCGTTCTTTCCAATTTTCTCTCAATCAATTGCTCTCTGTCCCGCTAGCTCTATCTACTTCTCTATTCCTCTCCTGACTCTTTCTGTCTCTGTATTTCTCTCTCTGTCACTCTCTCTCTTTCTGTCAGTGTCTCTGTCTCTGTCTTTGTCTTTGTCTCTCCCCCTCACTCTCACTCTTACTCTCACTCTCACTCTCGCTCTCACTCTCATCAACAATGATGACCAGCAATACTACAATGATATCTATTATATTCAAGTATACAAGGAATATATCCGCCAATACATCCCCCCGTTCTAGCCTCTGTGTGTTAAAGCCCTCGGTTTCCCTCCGGTTCTGAAGTAGTTCCGTTATAGTTGAAACTCAATACTATTACACTACTAACAAACTTAGTCGTCATATTTATCATAAACAACTTATGGGGCAATGTGTAGATTCACATTTTTGGGTGATTTCAGATATACGTCAAAAGTTCTCAGTCAAGATAAAAGTAAGAAAGTTACCAGCTGTTGAACTGGCCTTACTATACACTTCTAATGTATGTAGTTTGTTTCTTGAGGGTTACACATGTACATGTTTCGAAGAATATAAAATCAACAATCTAAAATCACATTGAAGCTATTCTTGTTTATAATAAGCTAAGAATTATACTATGAGCATACTCCCCATTTCATCTGAAATATATCAAACTTCCATATAGAAATTTCTAAAAGCATTTTAAATAGTGTGGATAATATATATATCATTATGGAAGCATGAGCTTTGGTAAATACACTTTTTAATACAATGATGTTTGTTTACTAAAACTTTAATGGTATTCCCTTTTTTCTCCGCCTTACTAACAGGTGTTGGTTTTATGAGGGTTGGGGCAATAACCCTATCAGATAAGCTTATTCGCCAGCGGCAATGTTTCAAAATGATTATTTTTTATGTGCATTTGACATTGATTGATGTAAGGGACTGTTGTACACGCTTAAAAAGTTGATTTGATTGATAGGTTGAGAGCTGGATGAAATCTACGCCATCACATCCTTGATTATAATGTAAAGTTAAAGGTTTTGCTTGTCATTTGTTGCTTTTGTTGTGATTACTGTTATGGTTGTCAATTTCATCGAGTAACTTGTCAGTATCTTTTCATCTTCAAATCTATCATTGTGATAAGACTTCAAGAAAAGGTATTGTTAATGTATGAAATAATGCACGACAGTCCATCACCTTGTAGCTTTTGCTTTGGGCTGGTAAATTTTTTAGAATTTTGTTTGAAATCTACAAAATCATACCCTTTGGCAGCTAACTTTATAGGTTTATTTCATTAACAAGTATTATCCAACTGAACAAAAGAAATGAGTATTTTAGCTGTTGAACCATTCTGGATGGCTACTTTACAGGATCCACAAATTGACTAATCAAGCATCTGCCACTACCTAAAGATAGGCAATCTCAGAATATTTTGGATTAAAGGTGGATGTAAATGTCACTAGTATGAAGGGAGAAGTATGTTTGAGCCATTTGTGATCTTTTCTTCATGTTGTTCTGGTTGAGGGAACTCAAAAGCAGGTTCGATCTATATTAACTTTCAATTGTTGAACTACATTTTCCTTTGTTCTGTGAAGTTTATTATGTCCTATGAAAAATATCAAGATTAATAGAATGTCAAATTGATTTAGTTAAAATAATGTACATAAAACCTCTCTGATACAAAAACTTGTCCAAGTTCTCAACTAAAATGAACAAGAACCAAGAATACGTTAAAACTTGAACCATATAAATATAAAAGGAGATAACCAAATAAAATGTTATAAAACTAAAGAAATTGAACAAGCAAAGACGATAAAATGACAGACAAGAGTCTCCCCTGAAATTTATGTCCACCCCAAAAACGTTCATCCCTTTAAAGCGTAACAACTGGTCAGCCTTTGTATGCACACACCAAGAGGTCATCTCCAGCCAAGTGACCGTCGTCCATTAAATGTGGTCAACAGGCAGAGATTGCAGTAAGAAATAATTGTCAACAATCGGAGATATCTCTACCCATACTGCCTTTATGTGCTCCTGAATACATGGACGGTTTCACCCCGAACTCTTTGTTATTGGAGGTAGAGAAAGATGGGGTAGGGAACGTCCCTCTTCTGTCACCGCTTGAAGTAGAAGATTGTTTCATTTCAAGTGTTTGGATGTCTTCCCTTCTTGAGTTTGAAGTATGTTTGTTCAGATTGCTCTAATTTTAAAAATATTGAAATACTTCCAAGGTGTCAGGTAAAGTAGTTCTTTTCTCAGCTGTTTGATTTGTGTGTGTTTGAATTGATTGATCTCACCAGAGTGGAGCAGTGTTTTAGTTTCGATGTGTTTTACCTTTACCCAGTCTGATCATGTTTAATGAAAGCTATATTAGCAAATATTAATATATGATTTAACTTAATGATAAGTGCACATGCTAAAAGGTTCTGGTTTTGGCAAGTGCAGTTTTATTTTTGACTGAAATATTGTCAATGACTTTGATTTACTTTTCATGGTTATATATTTTAATTAATCAAATCCATAATATTAACGTGAGAGGCCACAAGCCCATTTACGTTATGCAGTAATTCAGATAGACTTGCTAGATAAGAAATCTAGACTAGCGGCCTATAATACACTGTACATAAATCCTGAGTCATGGTGCTGGATAATGATAGCTCCTTTATGTTAATTCCCTTTCCTGCAGATGTTTTAATATTCTGGGTATGCAATCTGTAAATATTGAACATCAGTAAGATTCCTGAAAATTGGACCCCTAAGGAATGACTTCATCCGGTTTATTAATTCATGATTATAATGCATATTACAGAGGCTAATATAATGATGACTATATTTTGAAAATTTGAATTAGACTAGCACACATTCATTACCCTTTCAAAGTTTCACCCTAAAATTTCAAAATTAGTGAAAGTCAATATTTTACTCATTTCATGTAATGCACAAACACAAAAAATTACTGATACCCCAATGGAACTCTCTCTTTAATTAAGCTTGTATACGGTTATGAATCATACTTTGATTTAAAAAGAACAATGATAAGATCTCATCAAACTCAATTTCTACTATCAGTCTTATTATAGAGGCTGTGGTTTAAGCATCAAATGTGAAATCGACAACATAAATACAGAAAATCGTAATGATGCATATGTTTTTCTAACAATTTTAATATTTTTTCTTTACAGTCGTTTCCCCGAGGAGGCGATTCCTGCTGTGGCATATGGAACGGGTCGACCTGACCTGGCAGGAATGAGCGACATGAAGTTGAATGTTCGTCTAACCTCACACCTCAACCCCCCACCCCAGGCCAACACCCAGAGTCTCTACTGTAGCGTCCCCACAACGAGGCAGAACTACGACCCAACCCCTCATCATCTTCTCTATAAACACAACACGTAAGTACTGTGCTCATTACTCCAATCAATTTCAAAGGTGTAACGAATTTTACTAACCTTGCATCACAATCCTCATAACAACACTCAGAGCCTGTACTCGTGTCCCCACAAGACAGCAAAACTGGCTCAATCCTCCATCATCTAGTCTACAAGACACAACACAAACATATGGTGTCATGAATTGCAATTTCCATTTGTGAAAATAAAAGTTTGTCTAACTTCATATTGGAACCCCCAACATCAGAACAATACAGAACTAGCCTCTGCTTTTTGTCCCCAAAATACGGCAAAACTATGGTCAACTCTCTATCATGTAGTCAATAAAATACAACACAAATGTATTTTGTCAATTCAATGCAATTCAATTTGTGAAAATTTTATTTTCTAACCTTGCATCTAAACCCCATCACCCAAAATGATTGTGATGGTTGAAGAAGTTATTTTAGCCCCAATTTTCCACTGCTTTATCTTATAAATTTGAGAGCTACAATCGATGCAAATCTATTTGTCAGATAACTTTTGAATTCTAAAATCCTTAGAATTGTAATTTTGTGGGGAAAAAAGTGGTAATTGTTTTTGAGATTTTAGTGAAAAGAATATCACGTGTGTCATTTGTTTGATTGGTAAGTGTATGAAATAAGGCATGTCTGACAGTGCGCAACCTGGAAACTTTTGGAGGTTTTCGTTTAATTTTATGTTTCAATTTGTCAGAAAAAAACACTTTTTGACTGACTGCTTTGTAATATTATTCGTACACTGCAGTAGAATGTTAACGTGAAATATTTTTTGAATATCAATTGAATCTATATGTAAAATTTAAAGAGTATCTTTTAGGCTTCTCGCTTGAAAATATTCTGGTGAAGCGGAGAAGTTAAAATTGACTTAAATTTTTTTTTATCACAATTTACATAATTGCAAGCCTGAGCCTAGAAAACATTTCTCATTAAAGCCAATAAATATTGCAATATTGTGATAGTTTACGAGTGACACATCATAGAAAGTTGCAAGGAAAGCAGTATTGTATGATACTCAGTTGTTAGGATAACACCAGTGTGTCAGGTCACCAACTTTGGCAGATGTCTTTATTTGGAAACAGGTTGTGACAGTTACCGGCTCTACCCTTGCGCTGGTTGGTACGGCTTTCTCAAAACCCACAAAATAAACTTGTACCGTCTATAGGTGCTATGTCATTTGACAATAAAATTTTATGGAGTAACTTTTGATGGAAAGGTTATTTTAGTTGAAAAAATTCATAAGGGATGAATGATATTTATTTCCATCCAGAACCTTTTTAAAAGTCTCTTTTTAAAAAAAATGTAAAATATATTTTGATAAATTTAAAATGATTTTTAACAGTGTATTCAAATTCAAAAGCAAAGTGGTCAAATGAACATGAAGCAAAAGGGGACCAGTTTATAGGGTAAATTTTTTCACAAAATGTGACATTAGTTCTGTACATTTGTTGCATTGAGTGTTATGAAATCCTTTCCAATTCAAACAATTTTAGCGTCATGGTAGTTTACATTTGACAGTGAGAGGTCAGTTGGCACTTTCCAAATATATACATCCACATATTGTGACCAAACCGAGGGAAACCTATTTACCAACCTATATATGTGTATGGATAAACAGCAGTGCCATATTTCATAACCGAACCTACGTGAGATTTTAACAAGGGTCAGGACTGCGCACTTCTGACCCAGTTGCCTCAAACGTTAGATTGTCACACATTCTATTGGTTGAGCAAATACCCATGCAAACCGACTCTCGTATACTAAACAAGCCTCACTTTGACAATAGGGTGTTTGTGTTACACTTGGGAACCTTATGATTTCTAGCATGTTGAGTCTACAAATGATCCTGAAAATTTGTTATTGTAACATGGTGATATTAAACTACCTAGGAGCAAAGGTCATCAGAATTGTCTCAGAACCGATTGTTTCTTGAATGAATGATATATTTGTTAATTATGGTTGGAACATTATATTTGATATAGGACCTATAAGAAGAACATACTAGCTTCTATACAACTTCAAATCTTCACAATCTGTATTTTAAAGGGGCAGTAGCACGTTTTTTTGCTCAAATAAATTGATGAAATGTATTTGAAAAATAATTTCATCAATCGTAAAACACCCTTCTCTCTTCAGAAAATCAAGTTAAAAATGAGTGTACATGGCTCAGTAAAGCCATGGGGATTGTTTTTGTCATTTGAAATACTAAAATGTGTTCACAATAAAATGGCCGCCATGCAATTTTTGCTTTATATGCAACACCGTTATCACTTCTACGGACAATTGGTTTGTGTTATAGGATGTTGTACCCTCTATAGTACATTTAAATGGCACAAACTATCATTATAAATAGGAAATTTGAAAAAATAAATTTAACAAAAAACGTGCTACTGCCCCTTTAACAATGAATAGTCTGTATAACAATTGCACACTGTCCTGTTTCCAATACCTCTTGCCTATGAAAAAGCCTATTTTTGATCAATGAATTTCTTGGTGAACTACTTCCAGGTCTTGTCTATGAAATGAGTCTCATTTTGACAGTTAAAAATGTTCATATTTAACAGTACCCGTTACAATTTTGTGTCTTTATATAGTCTTTGACTTTGAGTTCCCGATGAAATTTAGAAATGATACAGTCTATATAGTAAAGCAATGAGTTTTAGTTAAACATTGAGATGCGAATAGAAATGGTACAAGTTCGCTTCACACATATATTCATGAGACACAGTAAGGTTTGGGTGCAATGCTACACTGAATTTCAGCGTAGTACCACCCATGGTTCGCTAGTTCCAGCCGCTGCTCGCAGGTTTCATCGCAGTGCATAGCCACATGGCGTTGCAGGCTTTCTCCCTGCCATAATACTAGCAGCCGCGATATAAGTGAAATACTCTTGAAAGCGGCGTTAAACCCCAACTCACTCACTCACTATATTCATGAGCTTCATTTTCAGAAAAAGTAATTCATCTGAAACTTAAGAATGGTAAAACTTCTAGCGTCTCTTATACCGACGAGCTTCATGTGGACTTTCTGACGAATTGAAAAATTGCAAATGGTGCAAATTACATCTTGCATATGCAGACAAACTTCCTTTTGATATTGATTTTCACTTAAAACTTCGAAATGGTGCATCTTGCATATGCCAACGAGTTTTATTTTGACATTGAGTTTCACATCAAATTTGGAAATGGTACATTTAGCATCTCACATATTCGACAATGAATTTCACAAAAAATTTGCGAATGAAACTGACATCCTGCATTTATGAAAATAATCATGTTCCAGAGATACCCGTAAAACTTAGGAAGTATACCATTTCCAGTGTCTATTGTCCACAAACTAGCTCTCTTTTCATAATGAGTTTCACGTAACATTTGGGAATGGTACGATCTCAGCCTCTCTCTCACCGCCAGAAGTCATTTGACAGTATTTGTCACGTTTCTCAGCACACGGCAAAAGCCTTGGGCATACACAACATTAGAAGTGTTGTCATGGATTTGTGTTTGTAAAAGTTTACGCAATACACACGGAAAGGCTCGCTGATGTCCTTTGATCAATTGGATCAGGCAAATAAGGAATTTATTTTAGATTAATCTGAATAATCCCTTTGCTTTGATCTGACAAAAAATCAAATATTTATCACTTACATAATTAAACTCTTTGATCAAGATTGTTTTTGTTAGTTGCTTTTCAAACCAAAAATGGCAGATCCCAAAAATTTTCACTATATCTTTTAGAAATGTATGTGTATTACCTGAGTGCTGTAGTAACGGCCTTTATTATTTTCAGATTATGAAAATATATTTTTTTGAAATAAATTGTTTTGTGTACAGTGAATTGTTCATTTAAGGAGCAGAGGAGCTTAAAAAGCGTTCATTATGTTTTTGTAAATATTTCCATTTGTATTGTCAAGGATTCGAAGTTTAGTCTTCTGTTAGGCCTAAAATAAAATAAAAATGTCTTTACAGGCTGACAAAAATGATGCGATGACGCAATTTTTTTACTATTTACGACATTTTTATTTTTGGAATGAAGAGATAAACAAACAAAATTTATACAGTAAAGTATATAAATAAAACACAAACCCTCTTAAATATGTGTTACTATTCCAAATAGTCAATAATCTCACCCCTACAATCCATCTCAACAAAAACAAGTGACATTTTCTATGTCCAATGTTTTCTGAGGCTAAAAAATTATAGTTATCTGCCCCTTACTTTTGTTAAAACCTAGAAAAAAAGGCGTGGGTTTGAAACTGATGCGGGCGGAAACCAGAAACAAATTCTTTTTTTTGGGGGCCATATGTTCAATTATAGATAAAGATTTATGTGGGACATATTGAATATGTTATCTTCTAATGACTCGTTTTCCAAAATGAATTCAATTTCAATGTATTTATTTTGAAAATTAAATGAGTTGAAATCCAACTCCATACATTTGTGAATGTGACGCTTGTAAGTTAGGAAGCAAAGCACGTGAACATGGTGCACCTAGTGGAAGGAAGACTTGTATACCTGCTTGTGTTGTGATGGTGTGAAAGGTCTGCTAGGAAGACTGACGTCCAATGCTGCATTAGTAGTCCGCTGACTCAGTTGATCAAATGTTTGAGAGGCTTTCTAAGTTGGTTTGATGAAGAAAACAAGAATTTATGGATGATCAACTTCTTAATTAACAATAGCAACGTTTTGTTGTAGATCATTATACCGTTATCAAGACTTAGTTGATCAAATGTTTGAGAGGCATTCTAGAAGTTGGTTTGATGAAGAAAACAAGAATTTATGGATGATCAACTTCTTAATTAACAATAGCAACGTTTTGTTGTAGATCATTATACCGTTATCAAGACTTAGTTGATCAAATGTTTGAGAGGCATTCTAGAAGTTGGTTTGATGAAGAAAACAAGAATTTATGGATGATCAACTTCTTAATTAACAATAGCAACGTTTTGTTGTAGATCATTATACCGTTATCAAGACTTAGTTGATCAAATGTTTGAGAGGCATTCTAGAAGTTGGTTTGATGAAGAAAACAAGAATTTATGGATGATCAACTTCTTAATTAACAATAGCAACGTTTTGTTGTAGATCATTATACCGTTATCAAGACTTAGTTGATCAAATGTTTGAGAGGCATTCTAGAAGTTGGTTTGATGAAGAAAACAAGAATTTATGGATGATCAACTTCTTAATTAACAATAGCGACTTTTTGTTGTAGATCATTATACCGTTATCAAGACTTAGTTGATCAAATGTTTGAGAGGCTTTCTAGAAGTTGGTTTGATGAAGAAAACAAGAATTTATGGATGATCAACTTCTTAATTAACAATAGCAATGTTTCGGTATGGATCGTTATACCGTTATCAAGACTTAGTTGATATTAGGAAAGATATATTCTCTTGATAAATCAACCTCAAAGCCTTCAAAGACCTAAATCAACCTCTTTTCATAATCATTAATATTTTATAATTACCCAAAGATGCGTTTATTTCAGATCCCTCCCGGACAGTCCCCCCGACTCCGGTTCCGAACCGTACTCCCCCCAGGATCATGGGAACTTACAACACAGTATGCAGGGTACGTTCTTCTTTAGAAATTCTTTGAAATAATCAGAACACTTATATAGTGCTTTTTCAGGCTGAATATGCTGCTCAAAGCACACAAATAGAGGCGAGGAAGTCACAGGAAAGTCAAAAAACAATGTTTAGATGGAAAATCTGATTCATAGGTTGAAACATGTAAGTTTGTGAATAAATTTCCGCGCCACGGACGTCTCTGGTTGTGGTGGTTGACTCGCCCTTTACTCCACTGTTTACCAACCCTTGGGTTGTCCACCACGTTGTCCTTTGGTGGATCCTGGAGACATCAAGCTACAAGACTACTAATGCTGAACGTCGGGTACACAGCTGATCTACTGAATAATATTATTCTACAAAATCTACCATTACAAACTCACATGCTTTCCTCGATTATTATTTGAACTGCTTAAAAAAATCGAAACAAAATATTTATATGTTTTATGGAAGAAAAATAGTAATCAAACTCCCTTCCCAATGAAAATGTTGCAAAATTTACCAACAAACTAAAAAATAAAGTGGAAAGGTACTATTTTTTTAGTGAATGTTTACTTGTTGTCTTAACTGAAAAATAAGTAGGTAACTTTTCATTTCCATTTAAATGAAACACTTAATAATTTTGCCCAAAACAAAATCTTAACAGATAATTCATTATTTTGGCCTAAACAATAAAAATTATAAATGTACCAAATGAATTTTCAAGGAGTTTCAGCAGTAGTGAACAAGCAACATGGGGGAAAATTAAGTGAATTAATTTCAATATGAAGGTTTTGTTAGCTATGTTTTAAAGATATAAGGTATGCATTATTTTGTAGAACAATGTTTTAGTTAAAATTTCACTATGTTTTATGAAGATTTCCTTTATGTACATTTCATAATAAAATCTGAACGAAATTGATAGGCATTTTATAATTTACCAATGACCTGTCAAAATAAAATCAGGTCATGGTTTGCTGTGCATGACGCTAATCCAGGTAAATGTTTACCGTGAACTTCTATGTAAGATGGTTTTAAGTGCTTGGTTCAAATTCCAAGTGTTTTCTATTTTTATACTCCGAGAGTCCAAGGTCACTCTGTATGTTATCCCAAAAATTATCAAATAATACAAATTAATTATAATTATCAAATAATACAAATTAATTATAATTATCAAATAATACAAATTAATACTCATTCTTTGCATTTTAATGTTAATTATCAGTCGAAACATGAAAATGCATAAACTGATTATTCAGATGAAAATTAATTTAAATGTCAAATTGAGTGAACTCAAGCTTTTCCAGCCGCCAGTAAACTGGTAACTTTTGTTCTGGACTGAAAACTTTTTGTTCTAAAATCATTTTGAATTATTCTTTCAGGCTTTTTACATGCACTTGTTTATTTCAAAACTTATCAAATGATTAAAATAATTCAAATATACTCAGTAAGTAATAAAGATAAGATCACATTTATTGTAGTTTCAAGCTCTCATTTGGTACAAAATTGTGCATAAGATATATGTTTGTCGAAGTTTGTCTAATTGCATCATGTATATTTCATTCCATTAACAAGTAAAAGCACTAAAATTCTGAAATCTAGTGTAGACATACCTTAAATCATAATAATCAATGATAAAATGGTTAATATTATAATGGTCCAACCCAAAATAGAAGGCACGTGGGCTATGCCCTCAAAACATATTATCTCAACCTATATATGTAATGAGCTGTAGAACCAGTGTCTCTATTTCTAAAGTTACAAAATCATAATTTTCTCACAAGCAGGAAACAATAACTCATATAAAACCATATTTACAAATAATTTAAACATCTTTTCAGAAAATTTCAATTATCATAACTAAATGCCATTAAGTAAACAACATGTCACAAAATGTCAATAATAGTGATTAAAGTGTAAATACTAAGTTGAGAAGATAAATAAAAGCCCATCCTTTTTCAGCTGTTTGATTTTGCCTCGAGCGTTTATATTCGTAACGTCCACCAAACAAAAACGTCTTTACATTGCCGAAAAATGTCTGGGGAAAATTAAGTGTCACATATGATGTATAATAAACAATGGAGGGGCAAATATTACATTAGGCCTTAGCTTGTCTGATGTTGTTTAACAGTTGCGCAGGAATTAAATTAGCACATATTACAGCAATTTGAAAATGCCATGGGGCGTGGGCCGAGATTTTGTCTCTTGTCTGGGCTTATTCGTGCATGGTACGTTCAGAGTGAACATCACCAAATTCACAGCAATCCTTCTGTCTTGGGGCAGTTCGGTAACGAAAAATGGGTTTGAAAGTTTTATTTTCTGAAAGGCTCCTTGAAAGCAGCATGATTCCAGTTAAGTTCTGTGTTTAATAAGCTTGAGATGCTTATGCACTTAAGAATCCAACTTATGCAGGATGGCAATAGAAAGTGCGCTTGGAAATCAGGTAAGCTAATTAGTGACGTTACCTTGATCTTTGATCTACCGGTTAATTCGATGTTAGAGTACATTTTGACAATGTTTTTTACCTTCAAATTTAATATTTGTTTAATTGAATTTGGTGATTTTGTCAACTGTGTTACTAGTTTTTGTTATACTAGTGTAGAAATATATGTATTTGTTGAAATACTTAATATGTAAATTTTGCTATGTTTTTATTGTTTCTTGCGATTAAAGTTTGTTTTACTTGGTTGGTTAAAATGTTTCTTTATCATACTGGTACTTGAAGAAGTAACTCGAACTTTAATTTTGATCATGCCATTGCCTCAAATTTATATGATTATTAAATAAACTGTCTGATTAGGGTAATTTTTGTGGAGACGAAATCAATGAGATAAATCTGTTTGAACATCAACACTATAAATGCATGATTAAAACACAGTCAATTTGCAATCCTCAACATTCAAAAAATTTAATCTTGGTTGTTATGTGCCTGTAAATGATAATTATATGCTTATTAGATTGTCATACGGGGAACATTGACTGGTCAAGTTTTTGTTTGTTATATCGACAAGCTATTAATCTGACCAAGCAATGTGATCAGGAAAATAATTAAGGAATTATGTATGAAATGATTGAGTTTTTAAAAGAAATTCTATTTTGACTGTTCATGGAGATTAACTTGATCTTTGAATTGAAATTTGGTTCACTTTTAAACCCTGTGATATTCACGTTTGCAGCCAGATTAAAAGAATCAGAACTCGCTAACTCAGAGAATTGTCCTTGAAAGGCCCCTCGCTTACGATAAACAATCCAATATTTAAATAGTTCTATTGCTGACTGTCCGCCATCTTGTTTTTTTTGCATTACGTGAAATAAAAATTATTTTCACTCATTTTAATTTCTTTTAAATAATAAAACATATGTATTGATATAATGTTCACAAAGTAACAATTGATGTATCATTAAAATAATCAACATTGTCTTCTTGTGCCGTGGCCAAGCTTTCCGTACTTCCAACGAATGACTTCACTGGATTTCATGTAGATTGTTCAATAAGCATGTATTAATAACAAGTATGTAAACAGGAATGTCCTTTAGAATCTCGTCCTTAAACATATCATGATGGAACCTCTCTTTAACGCTTAACCTGCTGAATTAATTAGGAATCTTAACTTGTCAACAAAGAGGTAATCTGCGATTGATCACTAGCTGAATTTTAGAGAGGCAGTTCTATAATGTTAAGTATTTTCAGATAAAATACATTTTAATTAATCGTTGATCATACCCGTAAAACAACAAAATATTTCTTCAGAGTATTCTGATAACCGCACAGCGTTCAATTTTAAAACAAGGAAGTTCAGTTTGTATTCATATGTTATTAAACACCACTAATGTGTGTGCATTATATATTTATGATTACAAAATGATTTGCCTTTGGTCATGTTTGATATTTTTAATGATAGTATCACCCTGTACCGGTACGGATATTGCACTTGTACCATTTCTTATTTAAGTGCATATTGTTTGTAATATACTCATATCTTGATCGTTGTGTGTTTGCATCGGTTTAAAGGTTAATATTCACACAAGCACCTGTGTTGAGGCGGCTAACTGTCGTTATTCAACGTACAATAGCTGTGCCAGGAACGGATAGTCGAGAAAAATTGCATAATTCATATTAGCATTTTAATAATTCTTGAAGGGCTGGGGAAGAGTTTGCTTATGAATTTAAAGTTGAAAGAGAAGGTAACCTTATGATATATTTATTATGTCAGAAAATTGTTGTTATTTTTTGTTGTTGAGAATGTATCAGAATTAGTTCAAGGTAGAGTTATGAAATTTTTTATGATATTGTGGCATTAGTGTTTGAGAATATATTAAAGTTCGTTTTGAGTGAAAGTTATGATTTAGTTACTTTGAAAGTTATGATTTGAATTACTTTGAGTAAATAAGTATGTTTTTTTATTTTGGAATATTTTGAAGTTCTTTTGCAATGTAACTACTTTAAGGACAGTACCCTGTCACCCTTTAGGTCCAAGAATAATCTTAAGCCAGTGAATTATTTCCTTTGTAAATGATTTACGATTCCTGTAAATTGACCTCCGAATGGTTTGATGCAATTGCTTTAACGGCTGAAGTGTTGAAGTAAAGCTCAAGTGAAAAATTATTTCATAAAGTTAATGTATCTATCGTTTGTCGGAAATCATGATCCTCTTTATTTTCACAAATATCTCATCATTATTATATTACGAATATTATTATGACTCATCATTATGATTGGGTTCCATTGATATTAATCTTCATAATTTTGTCAACGCTCTTGGAAGAATACAACCGAGGCTCCTTATAGGTGCACCATGTTTAAGTGACACATTGTACACTCATAAGGCTCAATTGGAATACATGGTCTTAATACAGTGTTGATGATGGGTTTTGATTAGGTACTGAGTATAATGTTTTTATTATCCCCCGATTTTAGGATATGTATGTCAATGGGTCAGAAGGTAGTGACATGTCAATATATCAAAGCCACCCTGGCTTCATTTGCAGCATCTTAAGAAATAATTTTTTTTATTTCAGACCCCAAACCGCACATGGTACCAGTGACAACTATCCCGGGTCCGATGTATCCGCCTACAAGACCCCATGTCTCGATGCCAGTGAAGGGGCCTCCGCCAGGGCCTCCCCCCGGACATATACCTGGGGGGTACATGCATGAACCCCCCAAACTGAACCACCTGCCCCCGTCGCAGCCACCCCAAGTACCCCATGCTCACCCCCTCCCACCCCAGATGACTCCGCCCCTCAACCATCCCATACTCAACCCTCACTTTGGCAGGTACGTACGCAGTGTTCTTATTTCTTCTCTTAATTACTTAGCGGTTTATTTCATGCAGTTTCTGGCCATTGCCCCATAGAACATAGTGTATTATCTATGTGTATATTTTGATTGAAAAGTAAAGATTAAATGTGGCATAAATGAACATCAGGTTGACGAAGAATGCAAAAAATATAAATTTTGATACGGACAAAATTTAGCCTTCCGTACTGGATCCAGAGGGGGTTTGTACTTTACAATATGTTAACCTATACCCCCTTTGAACATTACACGATCCGCCTAGGGCCATAAACCTATTCAAATGAGTTTTCAAGTTTATTAAAAAGCTATTAAGGTTTTAAATGCCATACCTCATCAATAATTTATAATTGTCTTAAATCTGGAGCCAGTAACTGTAACTTAAATCACATCATATTTTATCACAGGGTAGCAAACGTTTCAAGAAGAGTCACTCCAATAACATTATTTCAAGTCAAGAGTCTATCACTTATACAAAATTATTCATGTAATAATATCCATATCTATAGTCCCTTTTAAAATAAGAAATAGAACATGTAAAGAATATGAAATGTAAGAAATCAGATATTTTACGAACTACAATGATGAACGGTATCAGACAGGGCTGTATACTACACCCAATGCTTTTAATCATAATTCCCTATCCAGTTTACATTTCTTTATGAAAAATTGTGTTGTAGCATGAACAACCCTCCGAACAAGAAGCGGAAGTACCCAGACTCACCAAACAACTCTCTGTCTACCAGCATGTTCAACAGCATCAACAGTATTGTCAGCATCAAACAGGAGCCTCCAGGTAATTAAAGGGTTACTGTCCGTCAAAGACATTCTTATTTCTGAATTCACTGTCTTATGCTAAATTGTGTTGAAACACCTCAGTGCAACTCTTGTTAAAGGGGCAGTACCACTTTTTTTTGCTGAAATAAGTCGATGAAATGTATTTGAAAAATAATGTCACCAATAGTAAAACACCCTTCTCTCTTCGGAAAATCAAGTTAAAAACTGAGTGTACATGGTTCCGTAAAGCCATTGGTCTCGTTTTTCTCATTCGAAATAATAATATGTGTTCACATTGAAATGGCCGCCATGCAAGTTTTGCTTTATACTCAACACAGTAATTAGCACTACGGATAATTGGTTTGTGTAAGATGATGGTTTACCCACTAAAGTAAATATAAATGACTTAAACTATTATTATAAATAGGAAATTTGAAAAATAAAATTTGCAAACTATGTGCTACAGTGCCTTTAACACGCTGCAGTAATAGTATATAGGAGTTCACCTGGTTTGAATCGTTATTGTCTGTCAGTCCCTCTTTGGTTGTGGAGGATTTTCAAAATTCACGGAATCCAGGGGGAATTCATCTATGTATGTGCGCAGTTTTTGAGTTGTCATTCACTTTTAACTAGTCGTAGATTAGATGAAATCGGCATATGTTCTAGTATTATGGAACATAGTGTGAATTTGTGTCAAATTTCTGCATATTGACTATCATTGTATTATTTAGAAATTAGTTGCATGACATTATAACCCAATGTAACATATTCTTACTCATTGTTACATTCAGAAATACTGTTATCTATGATATTTCGTAACAAACATAATTGAAGATGTACCATATTGTTACACATTACACATTCTCGATTATAATTTTAACACTTTGTATCAATATATACAAACATTGTTGAAAGAAAAATTTAAAGTTTGTAGAGCTTTACAAAACATTGTATTACACATTGAAACACATTCTAAAAGATATTAACAAACTACAACAAAGTTGTTTTTGTTGAATTTTGAAATCTTCATATGTTTACGCTAACTTATGACTATAATAATCAAAAACCCTCAGAAACCTCATCCTGTCCCTCCAAATCCTTGTTGCCATGACACATAAATTGGCTTTCATATCCCACACTGCATTCATTAAGTTATCCCAAACTTCCCAATATATTGATAGATGCTGCATGTCAATGTTAAAGTGGATTGCTGCTGGGAACATGCATGTAACTGGCAGTAGAGATGACGGCCTTTTGTAGAATCTTCCGAATACAAGGCTGTTCTGCATCTAGAAGTCATAATTGTTAACAACAAGAATCCTATTATAACATTGTCTCATGGCAACTTCAATGAAATCTTGAGGCAGCCAAGTTCAAATACCTCTCCGTAACCATGGCAACCTTTCCCCTAACCCCCACTTTTCTGTTTCCTCAGCACTGGACCCTCCTGATTTATTCATGAGGAATTCTTGTTCCTTACCAGGAGCCCCCTCGTACCCCCCCTACCCCGATTGTAGCGGGGACGATGAATATCCATACGATGTGGACGGCAACGGGAGCTTCATGGATAGTTCGTATCAGGTGATAAAATGGCAGCCACATCAGCAGCAGAAGTGGAATATCCTGACTGATGGAGAACTCAAGGACATGTGAGTAGCGTAGGAAATGCTGTTTAGGCTTAACCTCTTGCTCTGAATTAATTTTCTTATGAGCTTCATCTGGGTGTTTTACATGTATGTACGATCTTGGGATATCTGTAAATTGGCACCTTGGAATGATTTGACAAAGTGCTAAAATTTGATGTTAGGTACAAAAATCTGCTCGGAGCAATTTTCTCAGATGATTATGTATATTGAACTTCTGTTTTAATTTGATTGTAAACTGCCTATGTATAACCATATCAGAAATCACAGAACTTTTCATATCAAAGAACTGTATAGCTTACTGATTAACCATTCATCCCTTGTTTCCCCAGTCCCCTCCCGTCATATCGTGTGGACGCAGACAAAGGCTTCAACTTCTCGGTGCCCGACGACTCGTTCGTGTGTCAGAAGAAGAACCACTTCCAGGTCACAGTTCACATCGGACCAATGGGAGAAGCTAAATATGTCCGCACTCCGGAGGGGGTTAAAAAGATAGAGAGCTACTTTCTACACTTTCACGGTGTTAAGGTACGTACAGGGAATTGTTAGCTTTCTTTCTTTCCATGCTTTCAGGTTTCTCTTCATGCCATAGCAATATGCAACCTGCCCTGCAAGGCATAACACACGCAAGTCTCCGTCACTGTCTAAGTTAAGGCTTTCTACATTTTCTTAACTTCTGTGCTAGCATAGCAGAACACTATGAAGTGTAGGTGCAGCTTGCTACTGCACTAGCACAAGAAAGTTAGAGAAATTTGGCAAGGCTTAACTTGAGACTGGTACAAGTTTGCCTTGCGGGTGAAAACTGAACCATAGGGTTTCCTTCTGCAATGAAATAGCCACTGTAATAACGGGGCGATTTCATATATATTTATGTCCCGTTAAGAGATGTATATCGTGTTAGTATCGTAACAGTATTTTAACATTGTTCTTCTTCTTTTCCAATGGATGTCTTTGCAATTTTAGCAAAACAAACTTATACACATGACATTCTAAACAAATATGTTTTTCTTATAGATGGAATCCTCCTCGCAACTCATCAAGATTGAACAGTCACAATCAGACAGAAGCAAGAAGGCATTCTATCCGGTCAAGTAAGTCAAGAGTTATGTCCCCTTTCTAAACTCGAACAATACCTGAAGTTTTGGGCAGGTTTAATTGGACTTTATCCAGGAGTAATTTTTTCTTGGAAATAATATTGACAGAAAAGCTGCTCCCACTTGTAAATATGTTGCTTAAAAGATTGACTTCAGACATAAATAAAGTCACACAAAAAAGTCTAAAAAATTATATTTTTGATTGAAAAGAAGGAAATGATAAAATCATCAAATTGAAGCTTGACATCTCAAATTTCAGAGTTGACTTGAACACAGAACAGGTGACCAAGATGACTGTAGGTCGACTTCACTTTAGTGAGACAACATCAAACAACATGCGTAAGAAGGGGAAGCCGAACCCAGATCAGCGCTACTTCATGTTGGTGGTAGCGCTACAGGCGCACAGCGGGGACGGCAGCTACCTCATCACGGCCAGCAGCTCGGAGAGGATTATCGTCAGGGTTAGTCCAGGATTTAGGATTCTTTATGGGAAACTTATGTAAATGAAAAATGTTTTTCAGTGACTGATCAGAAACTATGATGGTGCCGGTTGTCCGGATGGTTTTGCACAAAATTCACTAGACTCTGGCGATTAAGATTTGATGGCTCACTAAAGTGATTTTGTGTATAGGGTTCCACAGAGTTCTTTGCTTCGAGTCAGCTTTAAAAACGTGGACCTGTTTTAGTTGTTTGCAACTTTGAAAACTTTCTTTCTGTGAGATTTATAAGTTGTTGAGTATGTACAATATAACTGCATCAAGAATCCCTCAGTGTAAACTCAGCATCCAACATTAAATGTATAATTTCAGGCTTCAAACCCGGGTCAGTTTGACAGTGATGTCGACGTGCTGTGGTCAAAAGGTCACACCCAGGACTCTGTGTACCATGTGGGACGGGTAGGGGTCAACACTGACCACCCAGACGAGGCGATGACCATCCATGGCAACCTCAAACTGACCGGTCACCTCATGTCTCCCTCCGACATTAGGGCCAAGGAGAACCTTGAGGAGGTGGGCAGAGTTGGAACTTTTATTTTTCACTTTGATTTTGATCGTGGTCTTTACACTAGGATATTATGCTCTTAACAGCTCAGTTTATGTTCACAATTCAAAGATGTTATCTGAGGATAGTTTTGAACTAAGTGATTACTTTGTTGACTTTGGGATGCAAAGATCGTATATTTCATATACAAAATTGAAAGTTGTTAACTGAGAATGTTTGCCGTCACCAGCAAGAATATTTGGTTGATCTTAGAACTAAAAAAAGGTAACAAATCTATTTTGAGAAAAATATTTGCTTTGATAGTATGTATTATCATGTATACACATAAAAAGAGATCACCTTATTTTGTTAGAAATAATTGTCATAGTTAGGGGTTTACGGCTGTCATCAGATAAACTATATACACTGTTATATATGTCACCAGAGAAAAGCATTCTGAAAATCAATGTTAAGTATTGACACGTAGACATCATGTTTTGATATTGAGCTATTTTGATGTTAAACATGTTAATCTCAAAGGATCATGATGTAATATTAAAATGAATTATCATTACAAAATGGTGAAGTATGTTGTCAGTGGTGTAAATTTATGCTTTTGACCACCAGCTGAATACGAAAGAAGCACTACAAAAGGTACAACAGCTCCGTCTGTACAAGTATCAATACAGTGAGGATTATGCTGAGACAGCTGGCATAGAGGAAAATGAGCGTAAGGATACAGGCGTGATCGCACAGGAGATGATGGAGGTGTTACCTGACGCCGTCCAGGAGACCGGTGATGTCATCCTGCCCAATGGTCAGCGCATAGAAAACTTCCTGGTCGTCAGAAAGGTTAGTTCGAATCGCTTCATCCGGCCAGGGGCACAGCAACTTTGTCTGCAGTAGAGAACTGTTCTACACGCAGTAAGGTTCTGGTGCAATGCTACACTGAATTTCAGCGTAGTATCACCCATGGTTCGCTAGTTCCAGCCGATGCTCGCAGGTTTCACCGCAAAGCATAGCCACATGGCGATGCGGGCTTTCTCCCTGCCATAATACTAGCAGCCGTGATATATAAGTGAAATACTCTTGAAAGCGGTGTTAAACCCTAACTCACTCACTCACTTACTCGAATCGATTCATCGTTTATCGAGATAAACGCCTGAATAAAATGCAATCAACACCTGCAGGCTTCACTGCAATGCATAGCCACAATGTGTTGCAGACTCTCTTCCCCAATAGCAAAATCTGCCATGATATACTTAATATACACCAATTAAATTGCAAATCTCTATGCTTGTAAATAGGACTTCTAGTATTGGCTATAAACTAATACGGCTACTGATAATTTCACTTAAAAAGAGGAAATTTTCTTCTGATACAGTCAAGATTTGTTAAGCAATTTGTTATAACCATTCAACAACTGAACACAATATTGTGTCGATATATTTCAGGACCGGATATTCATGGAGAATGTGGGTGCCGTGAAGGAACTGTGTAAACTGACGGATAACCTGGAGAACAGGATCGATGAACTGGAGCACATGAACAAGAAACTGGCCAAACTGAAGCGTTTCGACAGCCTCAAGTCGAACATGAGTCTCAAATCTGGATCCAGTATCAGCACCATCAGGTAGAGAGAGCATGCCTGCCATCAGGTTACCATGGTGTTACTTGAACATTGAGGCTTTCTTTATAGGCTTGTGACTTTACCATACGATCAGGTTCAAAACCTGAAACATCTTAAGCAGTTATCAAGGCTTAACTTCTTATTTGAAGTATAACATTAGTATTAGGGGTGTAACAATACATCGAACTATCGATGCATCGCAATAGTTGGCTTGGCAATAGTACTATATCGATAGTATATACAAAAACACTATCGCTATCGCAATAGTAAGGTTAACTATCGATACTATCGAAACTATTAAATTTCCCTTAATTATGAATGATTTACACGAGCCTCACTGCATTTAATTAAAGATTTTCCATTTTAGAAGGTCAAAAGGGAAGAACTAGATATAGGGAATAGCAAAACGACAAAAAGTGTTTTCATTTATGATTTCTTTACTGATTTTGGTTCCATAGTCCTTATATCAATTAAACATTTCTACTAAAACCTATAAGAAATCTAGCTGATTATTGCGGATTTGTCAAAAAAAACTATCGCAATAGTTATTGCAATAGTGAGTTACAATAGTCTATCGCTATCGCAATAGTAAGTGGCAATAAACTATCGCTATCGCAATAGTCTCTTTGGGTCAATAGTCACCCCTAATTAGTATCAAGTTCATTTCAACTTAAGCAAGAGTGTGAAACTCTTTTAATGTAAAAAAGTAGATACCAGTGCCACAAAATTACCATAGTCCCAATATTTTTGTTTACAGCAGCAACGCCCCACCAAAGAAACCTCACTCATATCACCATGGCGACAGCAAGTCTCGGCATAAACACAGTCGACAGCCCGTACCTCCGCCCAACCGCGTCAAGTCACTCTGCAGCAACCGTTTTATACAGATCACCATCATCATCCTTGTTCTTATAATGGCATTTTGGTAATTATTGACACTTGAATTATTAGAAAATTGCTGTAATGTTTATCATGTGACAGTCGTAAGTACCATACATTAACATTGGCTTTCAATGTAAGGCTCCGAAAACCTAGGCAATTTAGGCCAAGGGAAATTTTTAAGATGTATTGAATGGAATCAGATTTGGGAAACCATGATACAACTGTTAGTCTGCTAAGCAATATGGAAAATTTGCATCAAAGGATGTACGAATAGACTGTTTTGACACATCAATGACTTAAAGTCTCAATTAGAAATGTAAAAAACTAATGCTTTTATATCGCTCAGATTGTTACAGTTAGAGACATATAAGGTATAGATTTCATGTTTTTGTGGTGCACTTACTTTCCAACACATCCATTCCTTCAAAGATATTGATAATGTTAAGAATGTCTTTTATGCGCTACATTTGGTGAGACGCTTGACGACCTGTTTAAAAATATGTGTGTGGTGGGGATAACAGCATGAGGATCCACTTAAAGGGACACTGCATCGAGGATAAAAATGAGTCCCATCTTTATCTCACTTAGCTGATTAGAGTGTCTGCTAACGAATTACGCTTCACTTCACTGTCTACATGCAGTAGTTTTTATTACCAATTACGTCAAATGTCTGAAATTTGGTGTCTGTGACTTGTTAGCAGACATGTTAATCAGCATAGGTACACATGATCTATTTTTATTGTCGACGTGGTGTCCCTTTAACTATGACGGAGTTAACATACAGGAGTTAAATATAAAGAGGAGAGAGCTGCCAAAACACATGAAGTTATCCGCAGGAGCAGGAGAATGTTTGTAGTTACATGTTTTGGGGTTAGACCCCCTTCATCAGACTCAAACTGAGGGGGTTTAACATGTAACTACAGGTATTCTCCTGCTCCTGCAAATAACTTCACGTGTGTTGGTAGATCTCTCCTCCTCTTTCTTTTATAAGCTGTTATGAATATAGAATGGTGGACAGATTTATTAATTACCTGAAATCTTTGTGTTCCAGTCTCGTTGCAATCACCACTCTGTATATACTAGAACGAAAAACAGGGCAAGAACATGGCACAAAGATACCCATTGTGGCGGCATCAGAAGGAACGAAACCGCCGTTATTACCAACGTAAGTAATCTTTCATCTCAATCAATCAATCATGCTTTGAAGTTTACTTTGACGTATCTCTTTGTGGATTGTACATATTCCATCAAACTAAAAACTACACCCCACAGCACATAAAACTTTACCACACTCGTCTATTTTTGCTTTTATTTGATAATTGAATTGAATTGATCATAACCTTACCAAAATTAAACCAACTCAAAATCAACTAAATTCGACTAAATTCATGATAATATGACAAAGACAAAAAACCTACAAGAAACTACACCATACCAAACCTTAACACCGCCGTCACCACATGACACAATACCACTCGCATCATAACTCTCTACAACGCAATACATCAAACCAAACAAAACATCATAACATCCATCATATAAAGGCCAGTTCACAGATTTGTAGTTACAACATGTTGTATCAACACAATTTGCATGTACTTCAGATGATAAATCGATTCGACATGGGTGTTCTAATGCAAGTGAAGTTGGTTAATACAAGTTGTAACTACAAGGGGAGCGGGATAGCGCAGTGGTTAGCGTGTTCGTCTTCGGATCAAGAGGTCCGGAGTTCGAATCCCGCCAGGGGCACGGCAACTTTGTCTGCAGTACAGAACAGTTCTACACGCAGTAAGGTTTACGTGCAATGCTACACTGAATTTCAGCGTAGTACCACCCATGGTTCACTAGTTCCAGCCGTTGCTCGCAGGTTTCACCACAAAGCATAGCCACATTGCGTTGCGAGCTTTCTCCCTGCCATAATACTAGCAGCCGTGATATAAGTGAAATACTCTTGAAA
>OW388304.1:31556647-31716647 GCA_936450465.1 Gibbula magus | reverse complement strand
TCACCAAGACTTCATCATTCCAACAATTCATTCGTCACAGCTTTATACGAGATTATACTTGACCCTTGACCAAAGTAACCCCAGAGAAACTCGGCAGACTAGGAGCCCCATAGCAGTAAAAGGGTTAATAGTTGTTTGTTTATTTTTTCCTGTTATAGCAATATTTGTGATCTCTGTATATTGATTTAAGTTTGTTTTTACCTGTTACACTTGTATATTTCTGAAGATAGGCACTCCGTTTGTTTACTCATTTAGGTAAAATGTTTGTTTTCATGTGAATGTATGTAATTTGGATATTTTATTTTAATGCATATCCTCATATATTACAAAATATGAAAATCATTTTGAATATATTAAGCTGAAGCAAAAGTTGACTTTTGCATCATTTAAACATTTCGTTTCATGTTAATATCCAGTAAAATCATAGTGCTTTTACATGAATCCAAAGCCATTCATAGTGCTGAATTGTTTCTTTACTTTTAGTCATCAAAATTTGTATTCATAATTACACTGTATTCCAGATTTTACAAGTTAGTTCAAACATATCATATCATCATAAATAAATGTCGGGTGAAAATGTTTTTTGTTTTTTTATAGATGTACAATATTGTTTAATAAAATGATCTGTGATGAAATTTCAAGTAATTCTAATAAAAGAATTTGTATTCAAATTTTACATTCCAAATATTGTTAAACTGTTTAAACAGATTATTAAATCAATATTTTCATCCCATCGTTGATCAAATTACATTCCTTTAGATTGTTTTATCATCTTTATGAATGCATCTCATAATTTTGGTAAAATGAAAATTATTTTTAAACAAATATTTTAATGTATTTTTACATGTGTGTATTGTGTATAGTTAAATATTGGCAATATATACTCTACATACAAACTCATGAATCTCATTCATTAAGTTGATTTATGTTTTAATGACTTATTTGTCATTTGGTGAAGCCTTCGGATGGCAAGACATTCACAGAGTATTTAAGAATGTGGACCTTGGCCTGCTCAAGCTGTAAGATTCTGAAATGTTACTCATTAGACTTTGGCCAATTTTCAGTGGCGATCTAGAGAGGGGTGCAACGGTTTCAACACCCCTTTGTAAATATAAATTTGATTGACCCCGAAGGTGAACCCCCACTTGTCAATAAGTAGGCCCCTCTCTGAAAATTTCAGGATCTGCCTTTGGACTTTAACCAAATTTGGATCGTTCCATTTGTTGAAGAATTATGATTTCAGTAATTCAGCCACCCAGGACTGGCTTGACACTGGTTAGTTTAGCAGGTAGAGGGTTAATATGTAATATAACATCCGACTGAGTGTTTAGATTAAGCATTGAAGATAACACATGAATGGAATATTACATTTAGGAGGCAGCTATTATGTATAATTTTCAGTGAATATTAATTGATAAGGTTTTGCTGTGAGGGGGTTAATTAGAAAAATATGTTTTGGAAATGTAAGAGAAAATCTTATTTTGATGAATTTTACTTTTACTATGTTGTTTCCTTTTTGACAACACTGGAATTGACCGTTCTTGTAACTCTTTGAGTAATGGCATCAAGTGTTGGAACATTCGGCAAAATATGTCTATGTTATTAACCTGAGGAGACAAATTTGGTATATAGAATTAATTTTTTAATATCAACAGATGCTGAGAATGGTTCCAGATGGTTTATAGGCACTCCTATCGGTCTTTTAGCATTCTTGATGCATAAAAATATACTTGGGATCTTGCTTGATCTCATAGCATCGTAGGGGTTAAAATACATTACTGGCACATTAACCCCCATGAAGCCAGGATATTAGACATGTTGGACCTATATAAGTCCAATAGCATCATAAGGGTTAAAATGAAATGTAGATGCAATGTGACTCCAAACGATCAAATTATGCATAATTGTGTATGCAATATAGTTGAGATTAGAGGCTGCTTGTGCAGTGCATTTCTTCGTACAAGGTGCAAAACTATCTTTACTAATACTCTATAACCTCTCAATGTAGCTGAGATTATTGTGAAATACTGAAAATGAAAGGACACATTGAAAACTTTAATTCTCATTTTCAGCAATTAACCTATTTATTCTGTCATGTCTGCAGTTATTTGCTTGGTATCTTATACACATGTCATTGATCTGTTTAGATCATCATAGAACTGGTCAATTTTGAAACCTGTGCTGATTTTAGAATTTGTTGTCACAATTAAATGTTTTGTATATTGAATTCTAGTATTATTGTCATCTATTAGCAATGCATTAACCCAAATCATAAACTGCACTTTTATGTATCTGTCATTCATAACAAAACAATCATTGGAAATAAAAAGGTGTAAATACTCATTTTCTGTTAATTCCTTTCTACATACACAGAGGAAATGATTGCTGCTTATGGCTAAATTATTACCCAGCGCCTGGAGGAAATGAACACTAGATATCTGTCTCGGAGTCATCCTGGTAACCTTGGCTCACAAAGAGTGCCCTGGAAATAACTGTCTCTTTTAATTAACCTCATTGCTTAATATAGAATGGAATAGCCAGAGTGTTATCTTTGAATCGTTGTTCTAACGTAGCACGTCACTGGATAATCTGATCAAGACATTATTATCCCCCGCCACAACGAAGTTGGCGGGGGATATAGAAATGAGCTCTGTCCGTCTGTCCCTCTGTGCGTCCGGGCTTTTCCATTCCGGCCTCAATCTTCAAACTATTCAATTTATTTTGCTGAAACTTTGTACAGGTATCAACCAAGTAGTCTAGATGTGCCTTTTGCTATAAAGAAATTTGAGAATTTTTTTTTTACGAATGCAAACAGTCTGGACTTAGAACCAAGAAGAGGGAAAACTATATTCCGGCCTCAAACTTCAAAACTTTTCAATATATTTTGCTGAAACTTTGTACAGGTATCAACCAAGTAGTCTAGATGAAACTTAGAATATGGAACAATCATCATGTGTCATTGTACCTTTTTGCGTTTTCAACTTCATCGAATTAATTTTTTCTTTGAATTTTTTTTCCAAACTATAGCACATGAGACCAACCTCAATGAACCTTGTCATTGTGTCTTTGTGTTAGTTTTCTACTTCTTTGATCTTTTGCTCGCCGCTAATGGCTGCGCTATTGCCGAGGCGGCGTTAAGCAATAACTCACTCACATTGATCTTTTGCTTTGCCGTTTCCTTGGAAATGCATCTAAGAATTTTGTTGTTTCCGAAACATAACTCAAGGCAATAAGACCAAGCTCGATGAAACTTGATAGAACAAATATGGTTGGTCACTGTGCCTTTTCAAGTTTAAAACTTGTTTTTGGCTGTTTCAATGGAAAAACATCTTAAAATTGTGTTTCCAGACCTTAACTCCAAAGATGTATGATCAAGGTCAATGAATCTTGGCATGGGCAAAAACAGTTATTTCTAGGACACACTGGAAATCGTAAAACTTAGTTCAATCAGACTATCAACGTGTTCAGGTTAGAACTATCACTTATGAGTTATGAGTTATAACAATTTTCAAGAAAGTAAATGCATTATATATTAAAAATCGATATACAAAATTCCTACATGGCGGGGGATATGGTGGACTCTGTCTGCTTGTTAATTTTGTTAGTAAAACAAGGAAAGAATTTTGAATGGTTTCAAGCATGTCACAAAATGTGAGGATGAGTTGAGCAACAATAGGGGTAGTTTATGAACGACAGTGTGACCTGCTTAAACATAATCGTCTCATTTCACCTGGTGGATGATGGTACTACTTCAGAACTAGTCCCACATTCAAAGATTATGTTTTCATTTATATCAGTCTGTTGTGCAGTGCAGCTTACCAAGAACTAGTCACACAGTTCAAAGATGTCTCTGCCAATTGTTGAATTCCACCATGGTTTGACTATCCAGATTTAGACTGACTCACTGGATAGAGATTGTTTGTGATGCAAAGCAGGGAAAGTTAACCGTGCTTGATCAGAGTTTGAAGTAATGTCTTTGGTAAACTTGGATTTTTTTAATCTGAGAGCTGGTTTAGTTGCCCGCCCACTGCAGCACAGCTTGGGTACAGCAGTGCAAAATGTTGAATATGCACCCATGAGTAAATTGGTTGAACGGATGAGAAGATACTCTAAAATATTAAATCTTGTGTATGTTGAGGAGCTAGACTGTGCACTGCCCACGGCGGTGAGAATGTTAAATGGGTAACAAGTCAAGTCTGCAATGGAGAAAGAGCATGCTCTCCCCATAGAGTAGTCTTCCTACTTCCTTTCTATGTAATCTGTTTTGATTGGACAGTTTTCGCTGAAATCTTGGACACTGTCCATTCTTGGCAGTGAATAAATGCAACATCTGTCTTCATTTCTTTCCAATCAAAACTCTTCTAACATAAGTGGATCACACACATTTGTGAGAGTCTAAAATAATGTGGATCACACACGTTGTGAGAGTCTAACATAAAGTGGATCACACACATTATAACATTCTTAAAGTATAGATGAAATGACATATGGTCAAAATCGGATTCATTAAAATGGGATGTCAATTTGACAATTGCTTTATTTTAAATTTCTGAAATCGGTCCATAAATTACTTATATACGGCTTTTTTAAAAAACGCCTTATTTAGCCCCGGCGACCAGAATGAAAGTCTGCAGGGGTGTGGCCCCCGAAGGGATGACTTCTGTGATGTATTAGGAGGAATCTGATTTTCGGCATTCGTCATAATTCAACGTAATTTTGCAAAATTTTGATTGTTAATTTCACAAAGAAATCTTCAATAAACCAACTTAAAGTTCCCATTATCATATATCGAATGTTTAGATATCCAACTAGGTAATTCTGCAGATGACAATTACACAATTATTACATAAACATGTCTTTTTGGCGATGTAATACACCTCATAAATTCATTTAGCGGCAGTGATAATCATCATTAATTAACGAGACACCGGCGGAGTAGCTGTCTAGCCGGCCCCGTCTGTCGCTTATCACAGTCACGCCTCGGTGAGCATTTACAAAATGAATCGCCCTACTGATTGCGCTAGTGTTAAAAGGGTGAATTTAAATCGTTTTAATTATCAATTGTAAGTGTTTATTGTCTTGATTTTCTGCTCAATTGATTCCGATGTACAATATACGTAGAGTTAATCATCTGTCATTCTTGAGAAAAATGCATTTCATCAGATCTTTAACATAAAGTTGATCACACACATTGTGAGAGTCAATCTTCCTGACAGATCAATTGCTCTGTTCGAAATATCATCACTGATTGCACAACTATATTTGATTGCAACCAATCAGAATTCTCTTTTGAGTGCACAAGAAAACTGTTAAATCGGAATAGAGGTTACATGGGAAGAAATAATAGAGGGATGAGAATGGAATCATCCGTAAACCGCAGGTGATAATGACGCCATTCTTCACTTGTGACATCATAGTGGATCTCTCCGGTAACACTGCAGGTTTTGCTCATGTACAGTTGTAATTAAAAGTTGTAGAAGAATTCGGATACAAAGAAATAAAATAGAGCCATGGGCTCTGTAGCTCAATCAGAATTTCATTGATTTATTATCTTAGGTTGAATATCTAAGTTATCTCAAGTAATACATTGTTAACAAGCAAAATAATATGGGTTTTAGATCATGACCCCTGTGACCAATATTTGGAGTCACAGGGTCACCAATCCTACAATCAAGAATCACCTTTGACCAAAGTATCTCTACACAACATTTCACCTTTCTAGAGCTTTACATATAAACTGGAGAAGAAGATAAAAATAGGTTTTTTGGTCATGATCCGTGACCTATATTCGGACCACAGGGTCACAAAATCTACAATTTAGAATCCCCATTGGCCAAGGAGTCTGCACACAACTTTTCAGCACTCTAGACCTTTTGGAACTGGAGAAGAAGATGAAAATAGGTTTTTAAGGATGTGACCCCTGTGACCCCATTTGGAGTCACGGGGTCACGAAATCTACACTTTAGAATCCCCATTGGCCAAGGAGTATGCACACAACTTGTCAGCACTCTAGACCTTTTGGAACTGGAGAAGAAGATGAAAATAGGTTTTTAAGGATGTGACCCCTGTGACCCCATTTGGGGTCGTGGGGGTCACGAAATCTACAATTTAGAATCCCCATTAGCCAAGGAGTCAGCACACAATTTTTCAGCTCTCTAGACGTTTTGGAACTGGAGAAGAAGATGAAAATAGGTTTTTAAGGATGTGACCCCTGTGACCCCATTTGGGGTCATGGGGTCATGGGGTCAGAATATCTACAATTTAGAATCCCCATTGGTGAAGGAGTCTGCACAAAACTTTTCAGCTCTCTAGACCTTTTGGAACTGGAGAAGAAGATGAAAATAGGTTTTTAAGGATGTGACCCCTGTGACCCCATTTGGGGTCATGGGGTCACGAAATCTACAATTTAGAATCCCCATTGGCCAAGGAGTTTGCACACAATTTTTCAGCTCTCTAGACCTTTTGGAACTGGAGAAGAAGATGAAAATAGGTTTTTAAGGATGTGACCCCTGTGACCCCATTTGGGGTCGCGGGGTCACAAAATCTACAATTTAGAATCCCCATTGGCCAAGGAGTCTGCACACAACTTTTCAGCTCTCTAGACCTTTTGGAACTGCAGAAGAAGATGAAAATAGGTTTTTAAGGATGTGACCCCTGTGACCCCATTTAGGGTCATGGGGTCACGAAATCTACAATTTAGAATCCTCATTGGCCAAGGAGTCTGCACACAATTTTTCAGCTCTCTAGACCTTTTGGAACTGGAGAAGAAGATGAAAATATGTTTTTAAGGATGTGACCCCTGTGACCCCATTTGGGGTCACGGGGTCACGAAATCTACAATTTAGAATCCCCATTGGTCAAGGAGTCTGCACATAAAATTTCAGCTCTGTGGAGTTATTGGTTCTGGAGAAGAAGTCGAAAAAGCGAAAAGTTTACGGACGGATGGACGGACGGACTGACGGACGCTGGACGGACGCTGGACGGACGCTGGACGCCATGCCATGCCATAAGCCCATCGGGCCTTTCAGGCCTGATGAGCTAAAAATCCCATCCAGCTATAACTGGGATAACGCTGTGTTTCAGGGCATTATCATTTGCAGAAGCCCAAGGCCCGACAAACAGCGGTGCCCCGTTCTGATATAGCAAGAGGAATACGGCATTCTTTGTACCTTCTACAACTATGACTTAAATTAAATTTTTGGGTTAGCCTTTGATTTAAAATTATAGAGTGACATCATCATAGATAATGGTTCATAAAATGTCAAGCATATCAATAAAATGGGATATTTTAAAAATTACTTCAATTTCTTAATACTATTTGAAATTCCTAAAAACATTTTATAAGCATGTACTCCTTGTAATTTGAAATGTACAGTGTATCAATAATATAATGTTTTTAATTAAGTATTTCAATATTGGCCCAGTTACAGGTTCGTCTCGGGCCAATACAACAGACCAAGGACCTGTAACTCGGCCAATACGGAATTACTTAATTAATGACAATTTTATTAATCAGTTCTTTTCATTCTATTTGTACAACACTAGAGACATCTCATTTATATTGAAATAATAATTATAAACAAGAATGGTGAACAAATAGCACGGGTCAAAGTTGTGAAGCGACAGCTTCGGACTTTCACCAAATGTGCAACTGCGCATGATCAGACTCATATTGGCCCAGTTTGTCTCGTATTGGCCCAGTTGTCGAATCATATAGTCTAGGCCGTAAATGCCATAACATTGATAGTTAATCAATAAAATGCTTTAAGGATAATAGTTTCAGACAGCAATAATTGCTAAGAAGAAAAGAGTTTGAAAAATAAAGCAAACAAAAGTGATATATTTCTATATATTTATTCTCAATGCAACATTAGTGTATGGATAACAAAAAAGTTAAACAACCTGCTTCCATCAAGCAATAGATATTTTCCTTGCGTGAAAATAAAATTATTTTCAGAAATATGATCAACAACCATGATACCTGATGATATAAGCAACTTAATTTCCTGACAGCCTACAGAAACTCCACTTCACTTCTTAACCTTGTACCCCCAGATGAATTAAATGTTTGGAGTAGTTATCATTAGTGTTAAGTCAAACCTTGGGTTATTTACTGTATGGAAACTGTCCGACACTGTCAATCCATTTAATCAAATGAGGGTATCTTTTTTGCAGATTTTTAAAATGCCAAACATTTTTCAGCTGTTAAAATATCTGCAAGTCCAAAATCACCCCCTTTTTTTAAAAGCTACTGAAAACTGTGACTTTATGAAAACAAATGCTCTACATCCATGACGTAATGCCACTGAAAATATCTGTAACCCTATTTCTGTCAAATTTAAAGCACACCAACCAAACAGAGTGGGCAAATTTTCCAAGAACCCCTAGAATACTGGTAAAGTGGTAATGTTTGGGACTAATTGTTCAGCAGAATAAGGGTTAATATTCTGCCTACTTGTGTATTAAGCTTAACCATTTACCTTTGTAGAATTATAGGACTTGTGAATCTGGATAACTACGGCTATGGTGGTAGCTAGAAATATTTGAAATATTTCTCATCATGCTGATAAAGGGTTAAGAGTGAGTGATCCAATATGCATATGCCCTATTTGACATTTAAGTCATTCACCAGATGAATAAGTAAACATAATTTGGAAACACAATTGAAATTCAAAAGCTGTAAAATGGAAAAAATAACCAAAGCAAATCTTTACCATTACGTTACTCCTTCAACCACCATTGAAAATTTTAAAAATAAATATGAAAATATCTTATGGCAACATTTCATCAATTTTAATTCATTCTTTACAACATACAATAACCATATTTCCAAAACCAACTACAAATATGGAAAGAATATTAAAAGCAGCTCTTCATTAATATTACTCCTTCAACCACCACTGAAAAGTTTTGAAATAAATATGAAATTGGACGAAACTCTGATGATCTGATGACAACATTTTAACCTCATTCTTGTCAACAAACAAGAACCATATTTCAATTTTTTCTGTGATTCGATATGTGCGTATTGTAAAATATGGTTATCTGAAAAATTTACACGACTATGATAGCGGTTGTTACTTTTGTGAACACAATCATTGTTTACTAGGGCATTCAACAACTAATAAGTGAAGTGAATAAATTAAACAAATTGTCTTTGAATGAATATAAAGTTCGAACAAACAATTAATTTAATACGAACTACTTCAAAGAAATCATACAAAAAAATTAAAACCGTAATTGAGTCTCATACAATCAATATATCAATAATATAACATGATCTTTACTGATAAATCAGTTAAATAAATTAATAGTCTGCTTTGGAAAATAACCGATAGTTCCATAGTAAAATATTGTACTTTCAATAAATAAATAATTCTAATTTTCTACAAATGTTAAAACTCCTAATGGCCACTAACAAAACAGTACACTACAAACAAACAGAAGTCTCTCAAAGGATGACCGGCAATAAATTAAAACGTAAATGGATATTTCGGATCCCACCATGGAAGAACCCGAATGTTCACGACAGGATCGAGATCGACAATCATCTCCGCAGAATTGGCACTCCCTTCCTGCAGGGTGGAATCAAACAACATCCGCAGCCGGTAGTACCGCATCTGAGAGCTGATCGTCAAGTAAACTTTGCTCAGGACCATCCCCATGACAACTGGAATGGAGACGAAGTTTTGAACTGTGACCTGAAGAATTCGGCAGCCGTCCTCCGGGTTGTAAAAGAGATCGCTGTAGCCAGGTAGCATGTCGTCTTTTGAGGCTATTCGCCGCGGTAGGAATGGTCGAATGGGTGTTTGTCCCCTGCTGAATTTGAAACAGAAATTCCACATGTTTTTGATGGGTTGGTGCCAGGACAGGATGCAGCGATGTCCCTGCAAGCCGTGAGGTTCGTTCTCGAAGGGCACCAGAGGAGTTGTTTTAACAGCTAGAGGGGGGTACAGGTGGAACATAGAACGAATAACTCTAGCTCTCAGTCCGTGGATTCTCTCAATGCTGTTTGGTCGAAGATCCTCGGGAAGCTTGACAGATTTTTCAAAATATCTGAAATGAAATGTTGCCACTTATTCTTGTGTTATTATACAAATTATTGCCATAATTGTTTCGTGATACAAACAAGCATCTATCAAAATTAATCAAAAGTGATAAGAGTTATCTCCCCTAGATCACCAGTTAAATGGCAACCAAACCTAAATTTTACATTATACACTATAAACAAACATTATTTAATTATCAATCTTCCCATATTTCAAATATTTAATGATGATAATGACGTTGGATTTGTATAGTACTTATACTCTGATGAAACCGCTAAGTCGACCATTATAAATGATGTAACAGGAGAGAGTATAGAATTTAAGTAGTTATCATATGCATGCGCAAAGTTGCTTCACTCAAACAAACAATTATCAAATGCTATAATCAGCAAGTAGTGACAAAAGCAAGCCTGCAACAGAAAGATAGATGAGAAGACGCATTTGTTGCTATAGTGACTGTGTAATTGACAAGCTCACCGCTAGTTACTGTGTTCTACATCATAAATTCCATGGAATGCAATAAAGTAGAATCTGTCGAATGACATCATAACCAGTGGCTCAAGCTGATCTAGGTGTGTTTGAAACCAAATAACATCGGACTGTCGTCATTCAAAATTATTTCTCATATATCATGCTGCAGATTTCTCTAGCGATATCATTTATATATGTTGAGGTGAGGTGAGTTGGGGTTTAACGCCGCTTTCAAGACTATTTCACTTATATCACGGCTGCTAGTATTATGCTAGGGAGAAAGCCCTAAAACGCCATGTGGCTATGCATTGCGGTGAAACCTGCACATGGGTGGTACTATGCTGGAATTCAGAGTAGCATTGCACCCAAAATATGTGTAGAATCAAATGATTTTGTATAAGAGACATAATATACTCAATGTAACTTTAAAAGGAGGGTTCTATCGGGGTATTTTTCGAAAATTCGAGAGGATATTCCTGTTTACACATATATGTTATTAACACATGATTAAAACACAGTGAAATTGAAAGATACTAATGACAGTAATATTTTGATGACTTTATATTCCACAAATTGATAAAGGCAAGCGCACACATGTTGAAAAATAAAAACGATGAGAAGCCATTCATCTGCGCTGCGAGAGGGGGAAATTTTACTACAGTCTAACAACTATCATTTATTAGTTTTGTTATGTGTTATGTGTTATCTGTTATATGTGAATTTTCTATCATTGTATATGTTTTATTTTTTAGAAAGTGTAAAATTAGGTTAAATATAGCGTGTTTTCATTTCACGTAATGCCAAGAATCCAAAATGGCGGATGCTGTTGATAGATCGGTGATAGAACTTTCCCTTTAAGCTGCAGAAGATAATAACAAACCTCATATAGAGCTGCCTCCAAAATCCGATGGTGTACACCAGGGAGCAGGCCATACGACACGTGGCGGCGAATCGGCCCACATCGTTGGGATGGATGTGCTGAGAGAGGTTGTACCAGAGATCGTAGGGGTAGACTAGTCCCTTACTGTCTTCCTCGGACAGGGACTTGGTCTTGTGGCGTCTTCGTCTTGTTGACTCCACCACCTCCTCTTCTGTTAACACATACGTATATTCATGATTGTGAGCATCAAGATTTACGAAATAAATATCTCTCATCTAACAGTTGAGTCGAGATTGCTTGATCATTTTATGTAGTTGACACCATTGTACCAAATTCAAATTCTTTGATTAAAAAACTTCATCAATGTAATGTAATAATACCGAATGCAATAATGGTGGATCTGGAGGGAGGAGAGGGTTTGTGAGGAAGGGGATTTGAGCCCCTCACAACTCTCTCCATTTTGAAAAATGTGCATGTAATTATGATGGACCACCTGAGTGAACCAGCCCAACCCCCTCCCTTTTCAATATGTGAACCCTCTTTGAAAATAGTGTCATACCTTCTTCTTCCTCTTTCTCTTCATCGGAGACTAGATGAAACTCATCCAAATCTTTCTCAAACCAGTTCAACTCGTCAGCAGGTCGTGCTCCGGCCATAGTTACCGTACGTGCTGCAAGGAGGTAGGATTGAGTGTCACACATTGATAACATCATAGATACACATGAAATTTTAAATAAAGGGGTAAGCAACTTGAGAAATTTGCATGCAGTGGCAGTTGTTGATCCTGGGGAGTTCAACCCACCACTCCCATCCCCTCCCCTCATTTGAAAATTGTTGTATATGTTAATTCTATGATCCCCCCTCCCCCTCTTCAATGTATGAACCCTCCGTCCCCTGCAGTGATACAAATAGTAGTATATTTAGTGCAACTTTAAAGGGGCAGTAGCACGTTTTTTCGCTCAAATAAGTCAATGAAATGTATTTAAAAAATAATTTCACCAATCGTAAAATAACCTTTTCTTTTCCTAAAATCAAGTTATAAATGAGTGTACATGGCTAAGAAAAGCCATTGGAATCATTTTTGTCATTCGAAATAATAAAATGTGTTCACAATAAAATGGCCGCCATGCAATTTTTGCTTTATACGCAACACCGTTATTACAACTACTGATAATTGCTTTGTGTAATAAGATGTTATACCCTCTAAAATAAATTTAAATGGCACAAACTATCATTATAAATAAGAAAATTGAAAAAATAAATTTTGCAAAAAACGTGCTACTGCCCCTTGTGTCCTGACTTGTCATTAAGGTTTTAGACAAAGCTGATTCTGTCGGGAAGAATTCCTTAACCCTTAACATGCGGGCGACGGAATTATCCGGGCGGGCTATAAGCGATTCGTAGGTACCTCAATACGGATCCCGGTTACAAGACTTAGAATAATTCACGGCTGTCTAAGTACTGTCCTATCCCCCATACCGGGTCACGAGTCGATTGTGTCCGCGACCCGACCCATGAGAATGGCTGTATTTACGCATCGTGACCCGACATGAGAATAAAGCTTTGTTCAGTGTGTGGTCGGAATATCAAGCAAAATTCACACCAATTTGCGTGTGCATTGTTGACCCGTAACGCATCGATAATTAGCTTTACAAAAGGCCAATTATGTCGGGCTTAGCCCCCGAAGCATTAACTCGCTTGAGGCTATTTTCACCCACGTGTTTGTATTGCCTCGGGTTTGCCTCGCCCGAGACTGCTATCTGCCTCGCATCTCGCGAGACGGGGAAAAAAATCGCTAACTCGCCTTACTCCCGCACTTCATATCATGTGAGCGAATTGTTTGTTTTCAAAAAAAAATACGGCAAAATAAAGGGGAAACAATGGACTACATTCCCATATAAAATTAGAAAATCTCAAAAAAATAATAAAGACACAGCAAGCGCCGTGAAAAAGGTCATGTTTACACTTCATAAATTTTGAAACAATCGGCGATTTTCACAACTTCTAAAACATTTATCAAGGCTAAAATACTGAATGCATTTTCATAATTTTTATATCACAATAAACCGAAAAGAATAATCTTTTATTCTATATAAAATGCGCAGATTTATTCACAGAAATAAAGATACAATTTTACCTTTCTGAGAGGCATGTGAAACCAAACGGCACACAAACTAATCAACATATTTTCATCAGTTATGGTTCGAGGTTAGCGTTTATTTGAAAAGTCAAACAACATAACCATATTTGGGTTGACATGTGCTTATTTGTCAACTGGTTCGAGATTATGATTTCTTGGAAAAGTGCGATGAACGACCGTTTGCAATGCCGCATACATGTTGTAAGTATTGACGATTTTATAGGTGGAAATAAAGACAAACTTAACATAGCTATAGAATTATAACCAAAGGTCGCATTCTAATAATTTTTATATCATTGTGAAGCTAGACATCTTATCTTCAATTCCGTATATAAATGGAATTTTTTTCGTTTCGTATTTATGATGTTACGAGGCCCGAATAAAAGACAATCTTTCGAAAGTAATAGAATAAAAACGAAAAAACATAGAAAATTCATTCAAAGTTTCGAGTGTGAATTAGCCATTTGTGTACGGGTGTCGCTACTTGAATTTGTATTGAACGCCCGTATATAGTCCTTATTCGCCATGTAGATGCGGTATATTTTGTAAAAACGATACCGGAATCGCCGCCTGGAAATTCCGCCGGCAGAGCTAGTTAGTGCCAAAGCCCAAACTACTGCTGCGAGCTGCGAGCCTGTAAATTCCGCCACAGGGGCTAAAAATGGTAAAATATATATACGCAACGTAAGGGTTAACCCTGAAGATTCAAACTGCCACATCGATCAAGAACACAGTTCCTCAGCTTGGATGTAAATGACACACTTAGACTTAGAATTAACAACCCCATACCTTATCATGTAACCTTCAGCTTGGGTCATGTGATCCTTTTATCTGCAATTACTTCGGTGTAACAACGACTATAGTTTGTTATGTCACTCTATGAGACATTTGATGTACATGGTTTCATTTTGAAGTAAACACTCATCAAAGTCAATAAACTTTACCTGACTTTGTTATAAATTCTGTTATAAAATCATATACAGCCAAGTGTCACAGCTTCATAACATCTCAATGAACCCAAATGGAGAGAATGGAAACAATGAACTGGAACAAGCTCATTCTTGTCAAACTTTTCATGAATCTAGAAGTGTTTGACGTAAGCAATCAAGAGTCATTATATTACATTGATTCCAAAGCAAGTTGTTTGTATAAAGTGATATAAAGCAGAAATGAAGTTTCAAATATTTACAGAATGTCTCTGTAACGTTTTAAACATGGTGAGGAGAAATGATCACAGATTTTATGTCACTTAAAGATCATCTACACATTTAGTATTTTTGTAGAGATAGAGTGTGTTACTAAATTGCAGTGAAACCTCCCAGCATTTGTTGGAACCAGTTGCCAGGTGGTAATACTACATTGAGTTTCAATGAAGTATTGCACCAAAAACTAACTGTAAATGTACACATCTTTACAGCAGAACATAAACCCTGAACCTCTTCACCAAAAGCAAACAATCTCCCAATTGCACCCTTGACTATTTCACAATAAGCAGATTAGTTGAAACAAGATATGTTTGTTAAACATGGATGCCCCCGGATATACAAACGTTATGGCCAAGGTTAAAGCTTTGTGAATATGTCCACTGCGGCAGATCAAGGTCACAAGGTCAAATATGATGACATCATCTGAAAGGTCTCATCACAAGGTATGCACATGCCAAGTATGAAAGCCCTAGCTCTGAGCAATCCAAAGTTATGGCCAAGGTTAAAGTTTTTGTGGACAAACACACGGACAGACAGGTGAAAAACAATTTACCCCCGGAATCTCCGATTCGGGGGCATAAAAAGTTCACAGTCTTACATTTTGTTGAAGTCAACTTTAAGAGTTGGTCAAAATAATTACGCCAATTGAATTTCAAAATGCTGAATCTATTGTCATGCAAAACGTAAAAGGTAAAGAAAAAAGTTGAAGAAAATAATATGTGAAGCTTGAAAGAAAATTATTTTGTACATACTCTCTTTTTCAATAGCCTTGGCAGCTCCCTTTTTGATTCTGAAAGTGGCAGTACCCCCACCGCTGGCATCCGCGTAGTCGTTTAGCGTCACATCTGAAAGTGGGAGTGATTAATAAGTAAATGTAGGAGAAAAACTAATCAAACTTATTTCTGGTACTTAACCCTACACCTACTAGTCCAATAATATTAGGGATATCCAAACATTAGTCACTGGTCAATACATTTGTTACGGAGTTGTGATTTCTGTAAATCAGACACTGAGAATGATTAGGCAATGATTATTTATCGGCTAAAGGATAAAAATTTAAACTCATAGGAATGAAGAAAACGCTAATTTCATCATGTAATATGTTGCACTGAAAATATGTATTGGAGATTTACTCCTTATATTCAAGAAAGGAGATTGCAATATTGAACACATGAGAGATGATAATTAATACATAGAGATAATTATTATTTTTGGAATAAATCTGTTATTATTGTGAGCCTTTGGCTAGTGCGATCGACAAGGCGTGTCGGTAGGTCACACACTGACACATCAAGACTTGCTGATGCTGTTGGTCAACAGCGCACTGACGTTTTGAATGATTTTTTAAAGAAAATCTACAGTTATCTTGACTTTGTTTAAACTATAAATGCACTGTACTATATCAAATGATTTCGTGTTTTCGAATATCCATTCATGCAAGGGGAAATACGCTGGTAAACTCACGGTTACGCTTTTCAATGATTCGTAAACAGTTTTAGGATTCGCATGAACAGAGTGGAATTTTGCGAAAGTAGTTGGTGTATTTGACCTTTGACCTGTTTTGCATATTTATCAGTTTTAGATACCAAGTTTATCAGATTGCTTTATTGCATTGATAACACCCTACATTATATGATAATGATATTTGCTGCACCCAATGGTTACACAGTTGATAGTAAACTATGCTTCCATAGTTATGGACTTGCAGTTGAAAAAGCAGTTGATAGATAGCCGAGACACTTATTACATACAGTTTCAACAAAATTGATGTTAAAAAGCCATCGAGCATGTTGATAGACATACCGGAAAATTGCCAAAAAATCTATATAAATATTTACACTTGATTTTTCGCAGATTTTTCTGACCCCAAATAAGCAGAGAAATCTAAGCAGAGCACATCTTAGCAAAAGGTGTTTTCCAGTCTAAAAATAGATCAAGAGTCAAGACTATTATTTTTAGCATTGTGGTTTACTCACACACTACAAACAAAAAGAGAAACACAGTTTATGAGCAGTGTTGTTCCTAGGTGATCTGCTGAGGGGGTCAATTTGGCCATTTCTGAACAAGTGGGACCCTTTGCAATGGTAAAAGTATCCTACTTCTCGTTGAAATAAGCCCACTTTGGCTTGTCTGCCAATCCTATTTCATGTTTATGAAATAAAATACGTTTAAACCATTTAGAGATAAACAAGATTTGTTGATCAGTTTCTGAATATAATGAATATTAGATATGAATTGGGAAGCAAGATTTGGAAGCTCTCTCAGCATTGCCAACTAGTGGTAGTGTATAGTACAGTACTTACGACTAGCTAAGTAGCTATCACTAGGGGAAAATAACAAATCTTGGCTCAAAAATAAAAATGGTTGAACTTACCTTCTAATATTATGCTTATAGTTTTAAATATGTACTACCGGTATTCATGTTAAATCATATTTATTAGACATTTTAATCTTCAAAATGTATTTTCACGATTGTCAATTTCCTACTTGACATGAAATTCATTAATTTTGACTTTTTATTCATTGAACTTAAATCTTAAAAAGACATTTGAAAAATGAAATCTGTCTTTGAATTTCCTGTCATTCACAAGTTAGTAATAGGCTGAACATTGAATATTCATCATGCAGGTGAAACTTTAAAGTTTATAAAGAACTTGGACTACAGCATGGAATTGATTTTTTTAACCTAAGCCTACTGTCAGTCTATGATGTCATATTATCTAATAAATTCATTTCACCTCTGTTTTGTTTTGACACATGTGAAATACACTCATCTGTGAACAATTTTTTGAAGTTTTCAATAAAGGTGACATAGTCAGGTAGAGTATATATTTGATTTTGATAAAAACGATTATATTTTTATTTTTTCATCACTAAGAATCTATCATGATTATTGTCTACAGCTTCCTAATATATTTTTTTTTACAAAGCTATGAACAGTCAATGTAATAAGATAACAGCTTTCATAAATAAGTTGACAATACCCTTTTTTGTTTCGCCATCATTCCTAAGCACAACAACCTCCATCGAAGTGCTATAATGGGTTGCCCAAATATTGCAGTTATTGCAACACATCACGACCTTTGACCTAGGTCATGTTTACATGACTGTCACTATATTTAAAACAGACATGTTGTTTTATTTTGTTTAAAAAAAGATTGACATCGAAATTATTTTGCCATTGTAATTAATAATTCTTTCGTTAGTATTAATCTGACTAGATCGAAAATGACTTCATTCCGATACAGAAAATTCCGATGAATTCGATGTCGAACCGGCCCAGGACCAGCTTGCCAACTCATACTGCAAACTCACAATTTGTCTGCAACGATTCTTACCACTAAATGTGCTGAATACCGCTTTCTTTTGCTGCCTCCCTTTTCTACCCACCCTAGGCATGATGCTACCGTGTTGTCACCAGATCTAAGCGTCATATTTATTGCTTTTGACCAACAAATATATGAGATATGAAAGAAAAATTGTTGGGGGTCCCGGCGCCATCTTGACAGGTGCCCGTAAGCGCACTCTATCGATGTACCGGCATTTACCTCCCCTGACCATTGAATTATGGGTATGACACACTTTCTCAGAAGAAAATGGCTCCTCTTCTGAATGGGTTTCAAGGATGAGGTGCTGTTTGTAAGGCCATTCTCAGGAATACGGAAGGATTTCATTCACCCAGATGAAGCGGAAGAGATATTTAGATAGTTAATTTGGTGACTGCATTGAAAAAAGAATGATCAACCGATTCGGCAGCGAGAAATCGCTCGCCGAAAACGCATGAGTAAGTTGACGTCTCTAGTGAAGACATTTACTCATGTAGCAAAGTACTTTGTGGCACCTTAGGTTCTGCCGATTTTATGGCATAGTTCTACACAAAATCTTCCAAGATGATGTGCGACGTGATGCCCACTATCGCCGAGGATGGCTCGAACGATAGGGAGTCACAGGGATCAGGCGATGACTCCAATTTTGAACAGTTGATGGTGAATATGTTGGATGAACGAGATAAATTGATGGAGAGTTTGCGAGAGGCACAGGACCAAGTGGCTATGACAGAAGCTAAGCTACACGAAGTAGAGAAAGAACGAGATGGTTTAACGAGGCAGGTTCAACAGACTCAGCCGCAGGTAAGTCGCTCACATTTTAATATACCGGCTAGACTGCATCGCCGCCGAATCTTGGATGATCTTATAGGATTAGTGCATTCTGAGGTGTTCCGCGGCCATCTTGTATAAATTAAGACACTACTCGCTTACAAAATCACCCTTCCTACGTCCCACCCCCACAATAGGCATATTTAACCACATGTTTTCCAGTTATTTTGTCAAATGCAACCCAGATCCCAAGAACTGCAATGTACATGGCCTCTGTTGGAGCAGGGTGACGTTTACCCCTTATGATGTCATCGTGTCTCGTTCTCGGGGATGCAGTCAATAATCAGTGTTTCTTCATCGCTATATTTCTGCATCCAGCTATTTAGTGGTATCAGTCACTCCATACATGAATCAGATATATGACTGGCACTGACTAACAGTACGATGTACCCTTGTGGGAAAAATGTTAATCTATTGATTATTTATTTATGAAGCTTCTATCTCTGACCATTCTTGCATTATGAATGAAGGAACCTCTTGGAATTGGTCTAGCACTCACACTTTGAATTTGATCATTCACTGTCCCTCCAGTAGGGAGTTTGTGCGGGAGAATGCATTCATAATAAAATATTATAAGCAGACATTATCAACACAGACTTCCTGGAAATGGAAATCAAGATTCCTTAAAATAGTATCTTATTACATAATAAATCTAAAATTAGACATAATAAATAAACATGTGGATCAAAGCAAAGGATTAAGTCAATCCTATAATATGAAATAAATAAAATCAATTATTAAAAATATCTTTAATATTTAACATATTTTTTTCTCACAAACTTATCAACATTTTTCATACTTCCATCTGTCAAGAAATTAACAGGTCGAGATTACCATCTGTTGATTTAAATGAATTTCTGTTATTCAAGGCAACAGCCATGAAGTCTGACCATCATGTGTTATTCTAGGTTAATCATTACAGGTAATTGGAATAATTAACTGTGATTCTGTGTGCACTGAAGTGTGAAACATTTGCACCTGAGTGATGTCTAGCTGATTAGTTTCACCTTACCTTTCATCAAAGCAAGATGTACATGTCACTACAGAGAGATAGCTGTTAACCACATGCTAATTTCATTTGACACAAGTTGATATGGATTTCTTTGATCACAGCTAGAATTCAATTAATAGTCAAAATAGAAATACAATATGTTGATGGCATTAAGTTCAGGCTTTGACCATGCATTTCAATATTGCAGTAATAAAAATATGTATCCATAATTTTGTAAGTGTTCCTTGCTATATTTCCTGGTATGGATATACTTCTAAAAATCAATTTAAATTAATTACCGCTCAAAATATTGATCTCATAAAATCATCTTTCAAGCTATTATGAGTATTTAAATAGAACAAATCAATGAAACTTACTTTGATTAAATTTTCAATATTTAATTCACAAATGATCTATATTAGTCAGGTTTATATTGAAATAGACAAGTTAAAGATCGCTATGTATTTCATGTCGTCAATATATATTGGCCCTTCTTTGAGGATGGTTTTATCAAGATGAGAGATACTCGAAATAGACAAGGCTATTTGATGTAGACACGTTCGATGTGTGAACATAGGTAGAAGAATCACTTTTATATTTACGAGCTTATAGGGAAGGTCAAGTGGTGCTGAGTTAATGATGTCTTTACCTGGACAGCTTCGAAATCACTGGGTAGAGAATATACGTTGTTAAAAAATAAAAATAAATAATGCTGAAGTGCATTTTAAAAACTTCTTTGACACATGTTTTGGCCGAATCTAAATTAATTAAAGCTGGGTTATTTTTACCATAATTTTCCCTCTCAACACATTAAACACTTATATTTTGTTTTAAATTCTTTTTATCTATAATTTCCTAATTAAAATAATTAACTTTCATCAAATATTTTGGCAGAAATTACACAATTTCTGTAGGTCTTTTTGTTTTTGAACACATATATCTTAGGCAAAAGGTCAAAGTTATGCAATGACCTATATTTCTCTCTTGTACATATAAACATGCACACGTCCCTGTCAGATGTCAATCAAACTGGTATGAAATAAGACATTGTGAAAAACTCATGAAGTGAACCGAAATGACCCTTTCTTTTGCTTGTCTTTTCTCTGTGTGTAGATAAAAAATATCTGGGACAGATAATTTAACGAATAAGAAAAATGAATGTATAATTTTATGTCTAAAGTATCATTTCTACCAGTTAAAAAATTTTAAAGCACATAAGTTTTATTTGTAGAATCCTTTAAATTGCAAGTATATATATAAATATACATATTATATATTCAAACTTGCATCGTCCCTATGGTTTTACAATTCCGTCATCTAGTATATCAAACAGAACATAAATTGAAATACAACACAACATTCCCTTTTATTTCCTTGCATTTATGCCATATCTTTGCATAATAATTTTCAGGTGTGTACTGTAAGGACATATCCATTATATCTATGAAATTTTATGTAAATGTGAAATGAAAAATATGTTTTACTTACATCAACAATTGTTAACCCTTCACCTACAGATCACAGAATATTCTGGGTAACCCTATAGGTCCCTTTATAGCCAGTTGCCATTTTCATTTTGTTTGGTAAGAAATTGCGAATCCTATCAATTGACAACTCAGAACCACAGCATTAATTGAATTACATTTCAGATGTTATGGAATTGGACAAATCCATATACAGATGTTTTTTGTTAAGAATGTTCAACAATATAGTATTAAAAACTACATTTTCAGAAATCACATTTATCAACTGTAGCATAACTAAATCACTATGATCTATATCCATAAAATCATATGTAAATACGCGGAATAAGCGAGAGAGTGTTTCTAATTGTCAGTATGTCTGTGAAACTAGCGCTAAGCCTGGCAAGATTAACAATAGTCAATACAGGTCAGTTTGTTTTCCTCCTTCAATGTTTGCATCTGTTAATCGTAGATTTGTATTCGGACATTCCCAGAATTGTAGCCATTTCAGGTATTTTCTAACGAGAAGTAATTTCTTTACAATATAGGACAGTTAAAATGGGGTACAATTTTCTGATAATCTCCAAGTCTATGAATATTTGCTACAATGTCAATTATATTTTATGAAATCATATTCAATAATGCAACAGATGTATTGTTAATTTTGAAATATTTAACATAAAAATAATCATTGTTTGTGAACTGTTGCAAGCAATTATTCATAAAGGTTTCCTCTTGTTTGTTTGTTTAGTATTCATTGTGAAAGTTGTCTAAACAGACCAAAAATGAGGTTGATTTATTTATTTGTTTATTATTACTCTTTCTTTCATTTATTCAATGTTCAAATTTTCATTCATTGTAACTTTGATTAATTTGTTATTTTATTCATTCTTTCATTCATTCTTTCATTCAATCTTCAAATAAAATTTCTAGATATTGGAGTAAAAATTAAAATTTCTAAAGAATGTACATATTTGATGGATTTCATAAATGATAAACAGTTTGGAATTCTACCAGTCCCACCATTAATGGCTATTTTTTTCCTGCAATACATTTCCTCAATCTTAGTGATGCTTCACCAAATGTAGGTCTCCTCATCAATAACACTACAAAACAACACCCAGCATCTCTGACGAGCACTTCTACTCATTCATATAATTCTCATAGCTGTCAAAATGAGTAAAGAATTCTATCAAATATATCTCAGGGGATTCGTCCACGCTGTATCCAATATTTGCCGTCATCTCCATAAACTGCAGTCAGCCCCCATCTCCATAAACTGCAGTCAGCTCCCCATCTCCATAAACTGCAGTCAGCTCCCCATCTCCATAAACTGCAGTCAGCTCCCCAACTCCATAAACTGCAGTCAGCTCCCCATCTCCATAAACTGCAGTCAGCTCCCCATCTCCATAAACTGCAGTCAGCTCCCCATCTCCATAAACTGCAGTCAGCTCCCCATCTCCATAAACTGCAGTCAGCTCCCCATCTCCATAAACTGCAGTCAGCCCCCCTATCTCCATAAACTGCAGTCAGCCCCCCAATCTCTATAAACTGCAGTCAGCCCCCCATCTCAATAAACTGCAGTCAGCCCCCCATTTCAATAAACTGCAGTCAGCTCCCCATCTCCATAAACTGCAGTCAGCTCCCCATCTCCATAAACTGCAGTCAGCTCCCCATCTCCATAAACTGCAGTCAGCTCCCCATCTCCATAAACTGCAGTCAGCTCCCCATCTCAATAAACTGCAATCAGCTCCCCATCTCCATAAACTGCAGCCAGCTCCCCATCTCCATAAACTGCAGTAAGCTCCCCTTATCTCCATAAACTGCAGTCAGCCCCCCCCCCCCCCCCCCCCTTATCTCCATAAACTGCAGTAAGCTCCCCATATCTCCATAAACTGCAGTCAGCTCCCCATCTCCATAAACTGCAGTCAGCCCCCCATCTCCATAAACTGCAGTCAGCCCCCCATCTCAATAAACTGCAGTCAGCCCCCCATCTCAATAAACTGCAGTCAGCTCCCCATCTCCATAAACTGCAGTCAGCTCCCCATCTCCATAAACTACAGTCAGCTCCCCATCTCAATAAACTGCAGTCAGCTCCCCATCTCCATAAACTGCGGCCAGCTCCCCATCTCCATAAACTGCAGTAAGCTCCCCTTATCTCCATAAACTGCAGTCAGCCCCCCTTATCTCCATAAACTGCAGTAAGCTCCCCATATCTCCATAAACTGCAGTCAGCTCCCCATCTCCATAAACTGCAGTCAGCTCCCCATCTCCATAAACTGCAGCCAGCTCCCCTTATCTCCATAAACTGCAGTCAGCCCCCCTTATCTCCATAAACTGCAGTCAGCTCCCCATCTCCATAAACTGCAGCCAGCTCCCCTTATCTCCATAAACTGCAGTAAGCTCCCCTTATCTCCATAAACTGCAGTCAGCCCCCCTTTCCTCCATAAACTGCAGTCAGCCCCCCTTATCTCCATAAACTGCAGTAAGCTCCCCCTATCTCCATAAACTGCAGTCAGCCCCCCTATCTCCATAAACTGCAGTAAGCTCCCCCTATCTCCATAAACTGCAGTCAGCTCCCCTATCTCCATAAACTGCAGTAAGCTCCCCCTATCTCCATAAACTGCAGTCGGCCCCCTATCTCCATAAACTGCAGTCAGCCCCCCTATCTCCATAAACTGCAGTCAGCCCCCTTATCTCCATAAACTGCAGTAAGCTCCCCATATCTCCATAAACTGCAGTCAGCCCCCCATGTCAATAAACTGCAGTCAGCTCCCCATCTCCATAAACTGCAGCCAGCTCCCCATCTCCATAAACTGCAGTAAGCTCCCCATCTCAATAAACTGCAGTCAGCTCCCCATCTCCATAAACTGCAGCCAGCTCCCCATCTCCATAAACTGCAGTAAGCTCCCCTTATCTCAATAAACTGCAGTCAGCCCCCCTTATCTCCATAAACTGCAGTAAGCTCCCCATATCTCCATAAACTGCAGTAAGCTCCCCTTATCTCCATAAACTGCAGTCAGCCCCCCTTTCCTCCATAAACTGCAGTCAGCCCCCCCATCTCCATAAACTGCAGCCAGCTCCCCATCTCCATAAACTGCAGTAAGCTCCCCATATCTCCATAAACTGCAGTCAGCCCCCCATGTCAATAAACTGCAGTCAGCTCCCCATCTCCATAAACTGCAGCCAGCTCCCCATCTCCATAAACTGCAGTAAGCTCCCCTTATCTCCATAAACTGCAGTCAGCCCCCCTTATCTCCATAAACTGCAGTAAGCTCCCCATATCTCCATAAACTGCAGTAAGCTCCCCTTATCTCCATAAACTGCAGTCAGCCCCCCTTTCCTCCATAAACTGCAGTCAGCCCCCCTATCTCCATAAACTGCAGTCAGCCCCCCTATCTCCATAAACTGCAGTAAGCTCCCCCTATCTCCATAAACTGCAGTCAGCTCCCCATCTCAATAAACTGCAGTCAGCCCCCCTATCTCCATAAACTGCAGTCAGCCCCCCTATCTCCATAAACTGCAGTCAGCCCCCTTATCTCCATAAACTGCAGTAAGCTCCCCATATCTCCATAAACTGCAGTCAGCCCCCCATGTCAATAAACTGCAGTCAGCTCCCCATCTCCATAAACTGCAGCCAGCTCCCCATCTCCATAAACTGCAGTAAGCTCCCCATATCTCCATAAACTGTAGTCAGCCCCCCTTATCTCCATAAACTGCAGTCAGCCCCCCTATCTCCATAAACTGCAGCCAGCTCCCCATCTCCATAAACTGCAGCCAGCTCCCCATCTCAATAAACTGCAGTCAGCTCCCCAACTCCATAAACTGCAGTCAGCTCCCTATCTCCATAAACTGCAGTCAGCCCCCCTTATCTCCATAAACTGCAGTCAGCCCCCCTTATCTCCATAAACTGCAGTCAGCCCCCCATGTCAATAAACTGCAGTCAGCTCCCCATCTCCATAAACTGCAGTCAGCCCCCCTTATCTCCATAAACTGCAGTCAGCCCCCCATCTCCATAAACTACAGTCAGCTCCCCATATCTCCATAAACTGCAGTCAGCTCCCCATCTCCATAAACTGCAGTCAGCTCCCCATATCTCCATAAACTGCAGTCAGCTCCCCATCTCCATTAACTGCAGTCAGCCCCTTTCTCTATACACTGCAGTAAGCTCCCCATATCTCCATAAACTGCAGTCAGCCCCCCATGTCAATAAACTGCAGTCAGCTCCCCATCTCCATAAACTGCAGTCAGCCCCCCATCTCCATAAACTACAGTCAGCTCCCCATATCTCCATAAACTGCAGTCAGCTCCCCATCTCCATAAACTGCAGTCAGCTCCCCATATCTCCATAAACTGCAGTCAGCTCCCCATCTCCATTAACTGCAGTCAGCCCCTTTCTCTATACACTGCAATCAGCCACAACATAAACTAATATACAACTGCCAGGACCAATTATTTTACCTTTTTATATTTGGAGGGTAGGTAAAGTGATTATAAACACGGACAGGAAGTGGTATCTAAACAGGAAGATGTGAAAATGATTCTCACTACCTTAATTTGAACTCGCATAGACCTTTGTATTTCCCATCCATGATCCGCCCACATCCCTGGAATATTCTGATATAGCCATCAGTCAGTGTTCATTATCATCAATTATTCCCTCTGTAAACAAGTAGTAATTCGTAAATTGGCCACTCAGAAAATCTTGAAACTTATGAATTCTGCATCTTAGTTATGCAAGCTTTCTTCATGAATTAAACTAAATCATAGTAAGAAATTCCTGCCCCATGACTGTGTGAAAAATAAGAGCATTTGATATAGTCTAATCCTTATTCAGCAAGTCTAGATAAATTATTAGTCTATAAGGTCAATACCCTTTAAAGTTATCGAACCAAACTCCCTCACATACATTTCAAAGTATTACATATTGTGTCAATTGCTTTTTCCCTGACAAGTAATTAAAGCCTTTGGTATTTGTGCTAAGAGATTTGTTCATTGGGAAAGTTGATATCTTGTTGTAGATAGTATAACAGAATTTATGGAGATATTCAAGTAAGGCAATGCAAGTTTTATAACTGGCGAGAGTGATTGAACAGCTGAGAAAGTTTCTGTTAATGATCTTGTGGGTATCTGTTTACACTAACATTTACTTGTACATGGAGGGAGGAATCGCCCCATGATTGATATGATAATGGTAGGTTTCACTGTGACACATAGTCACAAGGGTGTTGCATGCTTTCTTTATTTATAACTATCGAGAGTGATTGAGAGTTTCAATAATTGACATTTGGATGTCTCTTTACATTAAAATTTACTGAAAATATGAAAAAGAATAATCACTAGCCTCAGTATTTGATAAAGGATGATTAATATACAATTATAAGTAGACTTGAGACATTATAGTTTTCATAATATTGACCAGGAGTCTAGCACTTGAACGTTAGCGCGTTTGGCTTCGGATCAAGAGGTCCGGAGTTTGAATCCCGCCAGGGGCACGGCAACTTTGTCTGCAGTAGAGAACTGTTCTACACGCAGTAAGGTTTGGGTGCAATGCTACACTGAATTTCAGCGTATCACCACCCATGGTTCGCTAGTTCCAATCGATGCTCGCAGGTTTCACTGCAATGCATAGCCACATGGCGTTGCGGGCTTTCTCCCTGCCATAATACTAGCAGCCACGATATAAGTGAAATACTCTTGAAAGCGGCGTTAAACCCCAACTCACTTACTCACTCACTCACTCACTCTAGCACTTGAACAGTTTGAGAGGGGTTGTAGCACGTTTTCTTATAGAAATAAAGAGATCTCACAAAATGGAAAATAATTGTTTCTATTGCAAAACTATCCTGTTTTATCAATAAATAGAGTTCTAATACAAATTGTTTTGGTTCGGTTAAGCAACACAGATCCATTTCCCTTCATAGATGATTAAATGGTGTACACACTAAAATGGCCACTAGAAATTTTTGTTTTATATGTGACACCGTTTTCTACAAGTACCGAGAATCAGGTTGTTTAATGGGCTGTTTTACCCTTTTTAGTAAAAATATACTGCATAAATCTTTATAATAAATGGCAAATTTGAACATCCAAAAAATGCCAAAAAACATTCAACAGTGCCAGGCTGTTTGCCACCTTGTCTGTTGTTTCTCATCTCTATGAAGGAACATCCAGTGACAGCTTTTCATCTCTCTTAATATTGTTATTAAAACATAATATATTGACCAGGAGACTGGTGGACAGTCTAGTCTAGCACTTAAAGTGATAGCAGCCTTGTTCTCTCCCTCCTCTCCTGTTGTTCCCAGCTGAGTGATATTCCATGATAGGGTCTAGTGATAGCTACACGTCCAGCACCTGGCAGTAATTAATGACCATCACAGAGAGGTGTGTTCCATTGTCGAGAGGCCATTCTAGACTTACTTCAAGACTTGATTTGCTTTTCTGAAATATCAAATCAAAAGTCTATGTACATAAAATTAGTCTATGAAATTTAATAATTGCTCAATCTTCATCCATTTGATTTTCTTTTCTTTAAGCTTTTAGTTCAATTGAGTTTGTCTAGACTTACTAAATAGGGTCATAGACTGTATAAAAAGCTGTTATTTTTACACAGAAACAGTGTTCCCATTTACCAGTAAATACTGTTATTTTACCAACATTTTCAAAGATCAAAATCAACGATTGGAAAATGGATCAATCTTTGAAATAACTGGTACTTTGATATGTTACAATTTTATTTTTGGACTGATTCTTAATAAATATCATATGTGATTTAAATGGATTATGTTATTATTGAAAAGATTGATGAATATTTAAAAATCATAATATCAGATCTATAATTGTGACGTTCTTTTTATCTCATTCTGAACCCAAATAACACTGTCAAATATCAAATATAGAAAATAAAGAGAAAACAAAAGAGTTTACCAAAATTAAAACAACAACAACTAGAGATCCTCTTGCTAATATATTCATAAAACAAAAAACTTGTCTTAGATGATCTTAAACTTGTTTAAATTCCTAGTCAACTTAAAAAATGTAAATTAATTTTTCTCCAAAAAAACTTAAAAGGAAATGTTCCGTACATATGTTTTGCATTATGCTAAGAGAGGCCAAGCTTTCTTATATCCTAAACTCAATTTAGTTTTATAAGGTCAACATCAGGTACAGGTTTGCAGGAACCTTTGGGGCAACTTCTGGCAGCAATACACAGAAAATCAGAATGATTATTGATGACAACTTATACCTTTTGACAGATTTTCTTTGAAATGAATAATATAGGTCTCAAAAGAAAATTTTGTGTGTGAATATTGAGTGTCAAGAGTGAAAATAAATGCATATAAAAATCAAAGTTATCCTTATCAAAGCACTAGCCATTCGGACCTGTTAATTTCGTAAAGCTAGCAAATACATTCCAGGATTATATCATCTTTTGATTCAAACTAGTGTTTGGGACTACAGGACATCAAACTAGTGTTTGGGACTACAGGACATCAAACTAGTGTTTGGGACTACTGGACATCAAACTAGTGTTTGGGACTACAGGACATCAAACTAGTGTTTGGGACTACTGGACATCAAACTAGTGTTCGGGACTACAGGACATCAAACTAGTGTTTGGGACTACAGGACATCAAACTAGTGTTTGGGACTACAGGACATCAAACTAGTGTTTGGGACTACAGGACATCAAACTAGTGTTTGGGACTACAGGACATCAAACTAGTGTTTGGGACTGCAGGACAAAATATTTTAGTAGCCCGGCAACTTGTTCAATAGCCATAGGTTACAGTAACAGTACTAGTGCTAATTTCGAAATGATGATCTTAATGATAAATGTTTGAACTAATATATATATAATTATGATATTCCTTAGGAATAAAAACCCTTCAATGAAATATATTTAGTTTTTGCAAGACGTTAACATTATTCTCACAGTCGAAACCAAAATTGATAAATGAATTAAACTAAAAATGAGTATTGTTGTAAATTTCCAATTTGTTTAGGTACTATAGATGAATTTGTTTAACATTGTTAAACACTTATTCTCTTATTGTCATTATCACAAACTGACAACTTTTATCATTACACTGTTATTCTACAAAACTCCTAGATATTTGCGTTTTCAGGAAGTATGAATTCAAAATTTTTATCAACAATTTAAGATGTAAATCAACAGACGTAAATCAACATGTGATGTTATTAATGTTTTTTCCAAAATATTTTTAACATTCTTTGATAAGGAAACATAAAGTCATTTTTAACATGTCTTGTTTAATTAGACAAAGATGTCTATAGTTTTTCTATAAGAAATATCCCATATACAAGAGACTTTGCTGCTTGACATTTTCGTTGTGCAATTGGAATAATAAACTCGTGTAATTGACACGCCCCCTTGTGTTTGAACTGTTTGTGGTTTTAAGCACTGAAAAGGAAATCATATGTTGAAAGTTCACTATTTTGTTTGTGTTGTGTAACTGTTGTGTCAGAAAATAATACCAGTGCGTCTTGATTAAACAAAGCTATGTTACATTTTAAGTTGAAACAAAATTTTATTGTTTGACATTATTCTAGGGTTGAGGGTAAAGTTATCTGTTTAATGTAATAATTCAACAATTTCAGAGAAACATTAAACAAATAGTTTTAAATTCTTATAGATTCAAAAACTTTAAGAAGGTTTTTAGTTTATTAGATGAATTTAGAACTGAATAAATTATGATTTGAATGAGGATTAATTATGTATGCAAAAGCATCTGATGAAAATGTAAAATAATTGTTTCACAGATATATCCCTTGATATCCTTTCATTAGAAGAAATACTAGATTTTAAAATCAAAATCTTATCAATAAAATAATATAATAAATGAAAACAGTTTAATATATTCTATTCTAAAATGTTACAATCAACAGCTAATTTTATTTAATCATGTCAATTAATAAGCAAAAATAATCATATAAATTTCTGAAGTGTGAAATTATATTTCCGCTATACTACTGTTATGAAAGCCTGTCACAAGTGTAATGTTATTGCTTTCAGTGAGTGTGTTGTTGAAATACAGCTACCATGATTGCAACTGAACACTGCACTTGCATTTCCTCTTAAGTTTAAAGCCATCTAGCCTTTGTCAAAATCTTCTTCTTTTTAAAAAATTGTTTTGTTTAATTTAATTTATTTCAGGCCAAATCTCAAAATTTATTTTTTGTTCTGTTAAAAAGTTAATGTGGTTTTTCAGGTAGTATGTACTACAATTATGATAGAAGTTTAAATACTTTGTCAGAGACTTTAGAATGTCTACATGACTTTACGTTCAACAGCTATTCAACCCTGTTCTCTTTGAAAAATGAAATCAAAGCTTTGTCGTCTCTGTGTGGTAGGGTTAACTGTACTTTTACTTTCATTTCCTGGGAATTTGACAATTTATAAATGGGTTTTTATTTATGACGTATTGAAACAGGACGTTGGGATTAACTTAAATGTAACTTTCATTTTGAACTAAGTTGTTCATTGTTTATCAATACAAATAGAAAGTTGAGTTTGGGTTCTTTTTGTAAATATGTTTTGTATGGCAGTTCCAAAATAATTTCTACAAATTGATTGTATTTTAATAGTTAAAAACTACTCTCAAAAATAGCAAAGCAATTTTGATATACCATACATTGATATGTTGTTTGTTTGGATGACATGTGATATAACAGGTTTAAATGGCATCAAAATCCCAAAGGGATTAACTGATCTCTACTTGAAACTTGTTGATAACAGGTGAGGGACCAAAAAGACACTGTGACAAACTTTCAACCCGGATAATACTTATCATAAATAATTAGATGTGAAATTTGTCTTCATATCCCAATTTCTTGTTGAATTGATGTTTTGATCCTTAGCAAGTTATAAATCACACCAAATTAAACAGTGTACTTCATTGTATAAACAGTTCTGTAAACAAATAGGCCAACGTGCAGTGCTATTCTATTCTAACTTGGGAAAGTGAACGAGGTCACAAAGTATATTTGATATAAGTGTTATACATTCCTGGTGTGTTATGATTTTCCTGACCCATCCTTCAGAGTTAAGGGGGTACAATAGGTAGGCCCACTCCCCTTCGTTCATAACAATCCCATAAAGGTAAGTAGCAGACCTATATAGGTGTCATTTATATTAGCGTTAACAGAACACCTTAAAGAAAACCTGGAAATAATTTTGAATGCCATGGCAGGGGTAGAAATTAACTTCAAACATATGGTAGCCTGCAGGGCTAGTCGTTTTGATTTCTACTAGCCCAATACAATTATCACTAGCCCGTATCTTCTAGTAATCAAACAATAATGAAATGTTATGTTTTAACTACAATGGCAAGTATTTTCCCTACTTCAATCATTCACATCTGATATCGTTGCTGAAAAAAACAAGAATCTCTAGTCATATTTTGAGTATTTCATAAGGATTCAGAAATATTTAGAGGCCAACAGGGCTAGTAGCAGCTAACATTTACTAGCCCGGTGTCATTTTTACTAGCCTCGGGCCGAAGGACTAGTGTTAATTTCTAGCCCTGCATGGTTAAAACCAGTATAAACATGTAAAAATGCTTTTGATTACAAATAGTTTAGAATTCTTAACCTAAAACAATTTGTGCCGGTGTTGATTTGAAAAAGACATCAAATTTGAAATTTATAAAAATACTTGCAGTGCCAAAGCAAAACTCTTACTTAACATTTCATATTTCAAGAAATCCAACCTATTTTCAAGTGTATAGGGCTAAGAAAAGAGAAAATGAAAGAAACAACTCTGAAATCTAATCATTTGATTCGTAGTTATAGTGACAAAAATGAATAACACAAAATTGTATATGATAAATAACAGGCAAAGAAACATGGTAATGAAATCAAGAAATAATTCTCGAAAAACTGTGGATTGGCAATTAATAAATTAATAAATTCACCCAGCTTGTATATTCATCCCCAATCGCCAAATATATCTTAATATTAGTTTCCAATGAAAATCGAGTAACATCATTATGCATGTTCAGAAACCGAAACTGCACGTCCCATTTACACGCGTACAGTAGTTATATGACCTATCCAACATTATCAACCCGTATTTGTCATTTTGTCTGCTATAAAAAAGATTCTAAAATTACTAATTTGCGCACGTCAATCGCGATGCACTGTCCGGTTTTCGATCAGAAATCACTACTTTTACCTTCATATCGTCAATATACTAAGTCGACTATCCACAAAATGATAGTTTCGGTACCAGTCGGTACTTCTCGATAACACCATTTATAAAGTTTGGAATATGTGACCCCAACAACACAATGGATGTACCTTAAAGTATTAGTACTGTCAAAATGAATCATTTTATCTCCAGGCATTTCTCATATTTCTACCAAGGGCCAAGAAAACTGGCTATAAAATAAAGAAATACAAGCCAGGTTAGGTTACTTTGTAAAGTAAACCTTCAGATAGGCTGTGAGTTAGCTGAAACAATAGACATGCCCAGTATGTGAGTTGGTGCTTAACTATCCAGCTTTATCAGGAAGCTCATCTTGGACAGACAGAGTTATCTCCCATCTCTACATCTTCACCAGGCCTGTCCTCACAACAGCTGAAAGGGGAGAATGGGGGAGGGGGAGGGGGAGAAGGAGGCTTTGGAGGTGGAGGGGGTAGCTTATGGTTTGGAGGGGAGAGGGTTTTGAGGACAGAGTTAACATGGAACTTGACAATAACCGCTGACAATTTTACTTTGAATGAATTTGGGATGTTAAAATTAAATGAAAAAAAATTAAAAGACTTGCAAATGTTTCAACAGAAAAAATTGTTGTTGTTGCTCTTCTGTCCTTCTCTCAGACTTTTGGGAATCACGATGTGACAGGATCTGAATTTACTTATTTGATAATCCAGAATTAGTCCTGTCCCCATGACTAAACAATAATATCCTTTCCATAGTCTAGATCCTTATTCAGCAAGTCTAGCAAGTCTAAACTAAGCACACATGGAACTGACAGTATTAAAAAGATATAATCATAAGGATGAATGTACAGTAATTATAAATATTCTATACACTAAAATTGTATTGTCCAGAATACTTTATACAAAGACTTGTGGATATCAAAAAAAGTGAATCATTTTATTTTACATGTATTTCTTATTTTCTTCTGATTTCTTGTTTGCATCTGACGGAATCTGTGATCACAAGAAAGCTTTATGAAGAGAGCATGAACAGATGCAAGAAAGAATCCAGAATCTGTTATTCTGCAGTGCAAATACTATGGTTCACTGATGTCCGCAAGTGCAGAATATTTTCTGGGGGTCGCACAGGTCCAAAATTTAGACGATATTCCGAGGTGTTGTCTTCACTCAAAAAGCTTCAGGACAATTAGCCATGCAGGAGTTGTTATTTGAAGTGTATGAGTTGGAAATAAGCAAGACTGAGAGGGATATTTTGTCAATTTGAATGACCAAATGAAATAAAAACGTCAAGAAGTTGCCAACCTGGACCAAAAATAACTATTACTTATTAATGATATTCTGGGCTACGATTTTGTATTGGTAAAAAATTTACTAGTGCAGTGTTGTTCCTAGAGGGGGTCCTGGGGACATTTGCCCACCTTTTTGGCAAGGTGTCCCTTAAAATTTGAAGAAGTAGGATACTTTTACCATTGAAAAGGGTTCCACTTGTTCAGAAATGGCCAAAATGCCCCCCTCATGAGATCACCTAGGAACAACTTTCCTTCTGCAAGATAAAAATGTTATGAGCAATTACACAATTTTCTGTGATTGAAAGCAGTGCAGTTAGAATTGTTCAAGAACGTTTCCAATACCAATAGGATAGAAATTGTACAAATCGAACAAGGAAAGAAAACTGCAATGTGTACACATGTGATGCAGCCATTGTTTAGGGTGATGCAGGTAGAAATTTAAAGAATATTTTAAGTTCAAGTTAACTACAGAGCCTTAGATTAAAGAGAAATACAAGCTTTAATCAGTATTCATGGATAAATTTAAAGAATTTAATTAACAAACAAGACCAATTATTGAATATTATGTTATGATAAACTTTGGTTATTTAACTGCGACTTAAAGGGGCAGTAGCACGTTTTTTCGCTCAAATAAGTCGATGAAATGTATTTGAAAAATAATGTCACCAATAGTAAAAGACCATTCTCTCTTCGGAAAATCAAGTTAAAAATGATTGTACATGGTTCGATAATGCCATGGGAATCGTTTTTGTAATGCGAAATGATTAACTTGTGTTCACAATAAAATGGCCGCCATGCAATTTTTGCTTTATACGCAACACAGTTATTACCACTACGGATACTTGGTTTGTGTAATAAGATGTTTTACCCTCTAAAGTTAATATAAATCACATAAACTATCAATATGAATAGGAAATTTGAAAAAATAAAATTTGAACAAAACGTGCTACTGCCCCTTTAAACCCACACTGAACTCATGTAATCTTATACTTAAGAGAGCTCTATTAAGTGAGTTCCAAGTACAATATGGCCTTCAATCATATAACATGATCAAGACAATATGATTATAATATTATTAGAAGAACAAATAATCATACTAATTGTTAGAAGGGGGGGAAAAAAATCAAATTTGCCTAATAACATTACATCCATAGCAAACAAATATTGAAATTACATCAAGCAAATGTATTTGGAAGTTCTGCTTTTCAAGGGAGGTTACTCTTTCATTACTTAGTTGTAGCAATGATGCAAATTTATAAGTGTACTTTGTCACACCAGAAATAATGATTTCTTTTTTAATTGACTTTAAAAAAAATTCAAATCTACATTCACTTTGTCACTCTTAATTCTTCGAGGTCACGGATGGTTTCACATTCTTTTGTGTTTGTTACCAAATTAAAGCTATTTGGAAGTGAGACTTGAATCAAGCGACAAAAATTCAATAATTGCATTGAATTGGCTGTAATAGCATCAAGAGTTTTCAAGCTTCGCAGAACAAAAATGTCATATTTTGACAAGTATCATTTGCTTTTGTTGTGTCGTTGAAGCTTGACGGTTTTATAAAGATATTTTTTTGTGCTCCTTCAAGGGTTATTTTCTTGCAGACTGTTGTTGAGCCTTTTGTGAAGAATAGATGTCAAAGTCATTTGCTGCTCAATATGTAATTTTGTGACTTCCCGTGTAATTTAATTTTGTCCTGGCTAATATTGGGGTGTTTTGTAGTATTTGTACATATTTACGGGAATAAATGTGTTGTATTATTGAATAGAGGCGGAGTTTTTTCATTTTTCAAAACTTCAGAATTTGTGATTGAATGTAGTTTTTGTAAAGTGTGAATGATTGAAATATTTGGTTGATTTTAAAACGTAAGGTGATTTTAATATCTATTGAATCCCAGGTAATAAGAAACAAATTTCTAAAAGAATTTTGTAAAATTCCTATTTCTGCACTTGTGAAACTTTAGTTTTGCCGTCTACTGAGATTAATCTTAATTCTAAAAGCACCATCATTATACAATATTTATCAAAATATCCATCATTTGAGTATAATTAAAGAAATGAGCTAGAGGTAACAAATTAAAAATCTATTGATCTTCAAACAAATAAAATGGTCTTGAATAGAATTTTCTTTCTTCTTTAAGTTGAGTTCAGAAAACATTACAGTGACTTAAAGTAAGTCTATCACAAATTTATGTAGCAGTTAACCAAAGCTTATTTAACCCCTTCTCTGCCTATGTATATAAAGTGGTCCCTACGGTAGGTATCGAATAATTTCCAGTGGCAACAGGGTTAAGGGGCAATTAACCGAAGTAACTATGCATTGGTATGCCCTGCCTCTCAAGAAGTAACTTTAAACTCTTACAGGGAAATCTTGACGTCAAACATTTAGCTATATTTAGGGCCCTAACGATATGAAATTACATTGAGTGTTTGTTTTCTATACTTTCTTGTTTTTGGTTTTGATAGTATTAGGAGTTATGGAATGCAAGTATTCTGTTAATTTTGTAATTGCAAATTTGAGACTCCTTACCGTATATATTGATAGAAACAGGGATCACCCTGGAGCAGAGTGTCAAAGGGAGAATAATCTCCCCTTTGCCTTCACAATGGGATTTTCAGATAAAGCAATGGGATATTTCAAAATAATAATACTGATTTTAAGAATTTTAAATTTTTGCAATGGGATTTTCTCCCCTTGTCAGTATTTATTATGGGATATCTTGGTACATCAACGGGTAAATATCCCCAAATCCCTGCCTAAAGTGATCCCTGTAGAAATGTTGAGGAAAATGTCGTTAAGTACCTTAAATATTCAATCATTTTTGCGACTGAACAAATATGTTTAATTGAGTTCCTTAGTTTCAAAAAGATCAAAATATCTCTTGAAATAATAGTATTGTTAAGTCATAGAAACTATGTATTGTTTTCAAATATCATTTATTTACATAATGATATATGGCAACAGCCCCCTTGATGTACTAGAAAGTTTAATAATACCATTTTTCAATAGTTCAACATGAAAAAAAACAACCTTGTCAAATAAAACATTCTGTCTGAAAAACTGTTTGGTGTCTTGTTTAAGAAAATAATGAACAAGGGACTGTTAGAGTCTAAGCAAATTCTCACCCACAGAACATGCACTTCATAAATTAGCTGAATACACAATATGATGTTTTACACACTTCTCATCTCCAGTTAAAAAGAGCGAAATCGTCTGTCCGTCACATTCTAAGGTCGTGTAAATCTTGGTTGTAGCCCATGCATGCCTTGACATTTCAAAGAAGTAAGTAGTGAATACAGATGTTCAGCATACCTCGAGGCCACCGCTTGAGGTAATGTTTGAATTATCTGACCTCCGACATTGACCTTTGACATTTCTGCCAGGCAGAGAAGGCGTGAGGTCATTTCAGGGTAAAGAGACTGAAGCTAACGTGTTGTACGTTGTGATGGGGTTGTCTTTTGATCTAAAGAAATATATTTTTTTCAAATGAATTTAGTTTTAAGTATTAAAGATTATTTTTCCTATTTTGGACAAATTGCAATTAATGTCGAAATTATTTTTTCCAATTTATTATCAAGTTTGTTTTGTAATCTATATTTGGTAAATGTTTAAGGGGTAGATTATTATTTCATTTGTATATCTAATAAATATCTGAAAACTTTTATATAACTTTTCAATCAAAATATTAATTGCACTTATTTTAACAGGCAATGCACAGGAATAAAAACTGAATGAAACACTAGTAAAAGGGTTGAATAAGATTGACAGAGTTCTGTCCCTTTGATCATTGGGTTAAGTTCGGGGAAGAAAACACATGTTGTTGAAATGATTTAAATTTAAATAATTGTTGTGAATTGTGACAGTTCTAGTGCTATTGTAACATTCAGAAGATATTTGGACGAATTCAACATTTTTGTCTCTTTTTTTTATAAAATCTTAGATGAATTGGCAGCATTATAATTGTGTATACAATAAGAGCTTTTAATTCAAACTCCTTAGACAGCAAACATAATACACATGTGCAAGACCAAGAACTTAACATTAAGAAAAGAAAAGAAAAGAAAATTTTCTTTTTCTATGTAAAATACAACAAATCAAAGATAACCGTTTTGGGAGGAGTATAATTAAACTAAATAATAAAACCAAAGCTGCTACACAAGCCTGTGTAAGTTTAGTAAGTTTTGTTTCCATATTTGTACTGTTTTAATGTATTCAAGTTTTGAGCATTAGTTCACACTATAGATCAGGACAGGAGTTTCTAATCCAGCGTTCTATTTCAAGATAGTCTATCTTTATTCCATGACTGAGTTGTGGCTTCTGTAATAGTGGCTACTTAAAGGTGCATCCATTGTGTTTCATAAAATTTTATTTGGCTTTAATACGTTCCAACACATCATATGTGCTGTTTACAATACAAACAAATTCACTCAGCTTGCATATTCATACCCAATCGTCAAACTTATCATAATTACTAGTTTCCAATTTAAATCGAGTAACATCATTATGCATGTGCAGAAACCGAAAGTCCACGTCCTATTTACATGCACAGTAGTTATATGACCTATTGAACATTATCAACCCAAATTTGTTATTTTGTCTGGTTTAGATAAGATTCCAAAATTACGTTTGACTCATTGGCGCGCACCCACGCTGTGCATTGTCCGGTTTTCGATCAGAAATCGTATCTTTCACTTTCACAGCGTTAATATACTAAGTCGAGTATCATTAAAATGGTATTTTTCGGTAACAGTTGGTACTTTTCGATGAAATAATACCATTTATAACGTTTGCCATATTTGACCCCTAACAACACAATGGATGTACCTTTAAAATGGCTTGACACAAATTAATTCAGCAATTAAAATTTTAAAGCAAGTTATAGTCAGAAGATAGTTGAAGATTTTATATCAGTGGTTTCAAGAGTTGTCTCCCTTGGATTGTAACTTTCATTGCAAGTAACAGTATTGTATGGAATAAGCTTGCAAAGCAGCCAGCCCGAAAATATCGATGGAGAGCACTTAGTTATAAGATTACATCAATAACCTGGAATTAAAGATTCCAAATTATTAGTAATTAAAAAGATAAAGTACACAATCTGCTGATGAAAAATGTATTCCAAATGATTTTACAAAATCAATTTGCATTCTAAGTAAATCTAACAAATTTAATGATGTAATAAGTTTTTAAAAACAATACCATTGATCTCGTTAGTTGTCGACCATGCACTTTTCAAGAGAGACAATCACAAGTCCAGTTTATAAGATTACCAACTTCAGAGTAAGAGTACTACAATGTAATATAAAATTGTTAGTTTTTATCAAGCCCTCTCTGCAGGATTTCCTCCCATTATCAAAGATGTAAAATTAAGTTAAAGGGACACTACATGTTTTTCATTAAATTTCATTTAGATTTTAAAAATACAAAAATATCAAATGTCCTGATTTACGTCCAAATCATCTCACTCTACTTGCATATGTATCCCCTAACACCAAATATTTGACAATAACTTGCTTTCAATGAAACTCGAGCAGCGGTTTAATACACAGTGAAAAACCGAATTCATGCGACCAATTTACAAGTATACAGACCCAGTTATATGTTCCATTGAACAGTACCAACCAAATCTGTCTCTTTGTCTGCTTTTCAAAATTACGTTTGAACAATTGACGCAATTCAACGATTGAACATTGTCCGTTTTTCAATCTGATCACGACTAAACATCTTAATAATGTAACTTTACTGAACAGATTGGCACTAAAAGGGTAATTTCAACAACAGTCATTGCTTCTCGATAAAATAACACCCTAAGCAACATTTGGCCTATGTCACTACAAAAGGAGTGTCCCTTTAAGCTTTAGTCAATTTCCCATTGATGGAAATAATTTTATAACACAAGGTTGTTCGTTAAAAAATTCTTTGAAATGTGAAACTTAATTAAGAATCTTCAGACATTTTTATGTGTAACTTTTGAGATGTCAGTCTTCATCTTTTTGCTGAGTAGACAGTTTTTAGCCTGTTCATCAAAAAAAAAGGTTATTGGGAATAAACAGTGTAAATGTACCATCGCTGTGGCGAAAGGGAGGTGCATCATTCACCAGGGCTAGAAATTAACACTAGTCCTTCGGCCCGAGGCTATTAAAAATGACACCGGGCTAGTAATTGTTAACTTCTACTAGCCCTGTTGGCCTTTAAACCTTTATGAATAATTATGAAATACTCAAAGTATGAGTAGAAATTCTTGTTTTTATCAACAACAATGGTACAGATGTGAATGATTGAAGTAGGGAAAATACTTGCTATTGTTGTTAAAACATAACATTTGTTAGATTATTAAGAGATACAGGCTAGTGATACTTGTATAGGGCTAGTAGAAATCCAAACGACTAGCCCTGCAGGCTACCATATGTTTGAAGTTAGTTTCTACCCCTGATCACTGTCTTGAGGATGGTTTCAATGGTCATTTAAAAAAATCTCACCCCCAAACCCCCTCTGGATCCGCCCCTGCAGTTATAAATAAATGCATTCACTCAGCATTTTAACTTGTAAGCCTCGCTAAAAGTCAAAACTCTCACAATGACGCTATCGATCTTTAACGTTCTTTATAAGAGTCGTAAAATGAAAATTGACGTACCTAGACTGAAATGATCAAACGCTTTGTTTGGTCTCGTGTAATAGCAGGAATTATTTTGGGCTTAAAGGATCCTTTGAGCACTAGGCTGGGTCGTGCTGACCTTGGAATTCGTAATTATCGTTGATTTATCCCAGTAAAACTCAGTCATGTACATACAAACCAAAATGTCAGCACCAGTCGAATAGAAATCATTAAAAAATGAAAGTTTATATTAAAATTTAATTTATTTTTTGCAGTTTCAGATTTGTCAGTGTGATATTTTAGATATTGAATTGTTTTTTCTTGAAAGATGTATATCTTTCATATGTCTATACTTTTAAAAGTTAAGAAATAATTATTTTAAATATTACTTATAATCCCACGCCACAAAATTGAAGGGGATATAGATTTTCTCAGAAACTGTTTATAGATAGAATAACCAAATTAAGTGTGAGTCTTGAGGGCATTATGTTATAACTGGAACACTTGTTACTGTGACCTGTACCTTATAACAACAAATTTTGATGTAAAATTGTCTGATGAAGGGAGGCGAAAGCGAAATGTAACCAATAAATTCATGATACCAATACCTGAGTCTCCTCATTCGTTGGATGGTTACCCCCCTGCTTATACCTTGATGGAGTTTGAAAATAAGAAGCGTGTGATTATTTTCCCTGGAGTTATTGCCCTTGTTGTCTTTTTTCGACTCTGTTCCAGGTATCTTCGAAGGGGATAGCTTTTCTCAGAAAGTTTTTAAGATCAAATCAGTTGTTTGGCTTGGTTTGTTTGATATCGAAACCTTGATGAAATAAAAATGAGATGTGCACAATTATTTCTTCTTGAATTATTGCCCTTATTCCTTCTTCTTGGTTCTGGCAGGGAAAGTTGATGTCTTCTTGTTTCAGTTGTATTCAATCTTGAACAAATAAACTTACATTTTGTTGAATTTTCATCTGTTAATAGTATTCTCCTGACTAAAAATGCAATTTTATGATGTCAAAATGATAAAATAAATCAAACCTTTTTAGCTCATCAGGCCTGAAAGGCGATGGGCTTATGGCATGGCATTGCGTCCGTCCATCCGTCCGTAAACTTTTTGCATTTTCATCTTCTTCTCCAGTTCCAAAATGTCTAGAGAGCTGAAATGTTGTGTGCAGAGTTTTTAGCCAATGGAGATTCTAAAGTGTAGATTTGGTGACCCTGTGGCCCCAAATAAGGGCCTCACAGGCAATGAACTAAAAACCTATTTTCATCTTCTTCTCCAGAACAAAAAGACCTAGAAGGCTGTAATATTGTTTACAGACTCTTTAGCCAATTAAGATTTTAAATTGTAGATTTGGTGACCTGTGGCCCCAAATATAGGCCTCACGGGTCATGATCTAAAAATCTATTTCAGTCTCATCATTAAATAATATAAACCCTGATGAGCTACAGAGCCCATGGCTCTATTTTTCAAGAAACCAATAAATGATGTCAAAATAATAAAATAGGTAAAACTTTTTAAAAATAATTTCTTATTGATATTCACACCAAAAATATCTTCAAAAATAATTGCCTAAATTGTACAACTTTACAAATATTGACGTTTAATTGACAGCTCAGTAACATCAGAATGGATTTTAAAAATATATCTTATATAAATAATTGTCTTGTCAAGTTACAGTAAACTTGACGATGATGTAGAATATATTAAAGTCTAGAAGATCAATTTCTGCGGGTGATATTGACGCTTAGTAAAAATAGTTTGTTGTTACAGGTTACATGACAGCTTGTAGGAAATTTGAAAACCTTTTTCAAAATGCAAGTTAGTTTTGATAACAAACAAAGTTTACCACATTTTAAACATTCTTGGAAATTGCATACGGTTGATATCAATATTGGAACCAGCTTTGGAACTACCGGTTTGGTAATTGACATGAGTAAGAAAAAATATATTCAAATGAACGATTTGAAGGGTTTTAAATGTGAGTTTAGTGATAGTTATATAACATGCATGATTAACCCTTGAAAGGGAAAGTTCTACCAATCTGTCGGCAACATCGGCCATTTTGGTTTCTTGATTAGTGAAGAATCATTTACAGGAAGTTAGAACATTTTAAATGTGAATAATTCGTAGGAGACCACAGGCTAAAGGCTGAATTATTCAATGCAAAACCATTCTTTGTGGCACATTTACAGGATTTATTTGATGGAGGCCACTGACTGAAGAATATCAGGTAATGGGTAAACTATAATGAATGTAAGATTTAAATAATGTAAAAAATTGTGAATGAAAAGTCTTCTTAATAATAAACATTTCGTCATGTGCATTTGAAACAGCAAAAAAATAGATGTTAATTTGGTAAAATTTTGGTGAAATTAATTAAAAACTGCACAGAAAATGTCCTGTTTTCAGACAATTACCAGCCTATTTCTCAGAATATGATAAGCCCAGGGAAATTAGTGATTGTGATAAGAAATTATTTATGGTCAGCTTGACCAATATTGACCACTTTTATCCTACAGGTGGTCATCTGGCTGTGAAACAGTTGTAAATAGCTGCATTCTCACAGAATCAATCACAGTTGTAGGGGAAATAGTCTGGAACAGAACCTTTCTGTCACCCGGTCGTTTTGATTAGAGAAATTGCAAATGGCCGCCACTTAATGGCTGATTAATCAGTTCAGGACTTGAATAGAACTCTCTCCTTCTCTCTTGTATTTTAGCTAGATCAGCATTCTTGTATGTGCCCTTTACTACAAGCTTTAGCTTTGGAAAAAGTTTGAATGCCAATTTAGAGGAAATATAAATTTGACAATTTAACATAGGGGTCTGAAGGGCTGTCTAAACAATTTCAAATTCCAATTTTGTACTTCCCAAGAAGAAAAAAAGGTAAACTTCTCACATAAATCTTGAGATAAAAAGAAGTAGTAAAAAATTATTTTGTTTGAATGAATTAATTTGTTTGTCATTTATGATGTTATGGCATGTGGTATTAAGTAAGAGAAATTACAATGGGGCACATAGTTTTTGATTTTCTGTAATTGCCAAGTTTTAGGGAAGTGTTTTTGTGCTTAAATTTATGGGTGCTTAATAAAGTTCATACTTTGGCATTATTATTCATAAACAAAAACAGTTTTAATGCGAATAAAGGTATGAAAAGATATAATTTTCATAGCTTGGAGATCTGAATATGACAGATGACATGAGATGCGGTAAAATGTCACTGACGATGATCCGATTTCTCTGTGATCACAACCTCCTTCGTTGAAACCTACTATTCTGACCTTTAAAACAAAGGCCTAAGCTCTGCAACAATATCCAAACTTGCGTTAGCTCGGGGCTACCTGCTCCCCTTCCTCCTTGATTGAAGATGGAGGAAAGAGCGACGATACTTTTATCTGCCTCTCGTATTTAACTGCACTCCAATTTAGCCCTGTACAGCTGTGCTGGAGAATGGGGGATTATTCACTAATCAATGATATTGACGTAACTCTATCCATCAACTGTTTTCTTCTCTTTGATGAACCGTTTATTTTTTTAGGCGTCATGGCCGCCGGTATTTTTTGCTGAACTACTGTTGCTTTCTTCCATGCAAGTGACCTGTGGTGTGGCTAAATCGTAACTGGTAGACCCAATACGTCATCCCCCTGCAAGCTCGATGTTCATTGGTTAGAGATGTGTATGGTTGGCATGGTGACCCAAAATGGCACAGCCCACCATACCAGCATGGATGCCGTCTGTTAAATTTTCATGATAGGTGCACTTAATCAAACCTTGCGTATTGATTGGCTGGTAGGCTGCGGAAGAACGCGCTCAGCACATGTGATATATATATACACACCAGAGCAATGTGTTATATCAATATGTAGTCAACATCACAAACAGTATTGTCAGTCAATAGCTCGCCTGTCTTTATCGTCTGATGTCAGGAATAACGGACAAACACAGAATAACGACTCTTTTATTCTCTGGATCATTACCTGATGGACCAATCACATGATTTCCTTGGATTATTTAAAGATACAAGTTTATTGATTCGCGTCTTAAAGATGACAGCATTACGTCCCTAATCACTTTTGAAAGTTTGTAAGGTATTGATAAAGTGTATTGCTTTAGAAATATGGGAGTTGAAATTGCTTGTGATCTTACGATTTCTGAAGTTTATTAATTTTGTGAATGATGTGATTTTGCACGATGGGAAATTGTTTTGGTGTTGTTGAGGCATAGCCTTGTGGTTTAAACTTTTGTGAGCTCTGCGGCAATGCTGCGAATTTTATGGATGTAGCTCTTCAATTTTGGAGGGAGATTTTGTCATACCTGTTCATTCCTTCGTCTCAATGGCCAACGGATTTAATGTGCACTTGGATTTACGTTTGCGAGGATTGGATTATGTTGCGTCATATTTGAAAAGAGAGGACCCTCGGCACTTGAGAAAGTTTATTCAAGTAAGTAACGAGACGTAAGATTTTTTTTGTAAACTACATTTTAATGTCAAACATTTATCATAAAGACTTAAATGACATTTTACTTTAAAGCTGGAAGGTTTTGGGTTTTTTCAGGATAAAAATGAATTTTATTAATTGATTCTGAATATGAATAACTTTTATCTCTCTCGATACTTACATTTTTGAATATTCCAAAGTTCATATTACCACAAATAAATAACTGTTAAAATTCTGAGTTAAACAAGTATGATTTTAAGAAAGTTTTTATGTTCACTTTCAGGATTTTCAATTTGGTCATGAAAAATCTTATCCATATTAATATAAACCTGAAAAGTTGAAATCCATTTAACCAAATTTACAATTATTACCATTTGAATCGTTTGTATTGGTACAGCATATAACTTGTATAAGAGGCTATTATTGTAACAAAGACGAAAAATTGCAAATGGCTGCTTTAGAGCCTTTCCATGGAGAGGCAGTGGATCTATAGTGCATTAGCTGATTGTGAACCAAACTTGTGATCTTTCCAATATACACACTTTCCCAGTTCATCCGACGAATATGAAGTTCGTTCCCTATAGAGTCGTCCAATGGGAAATGTCAGGAATGAAATATTTATGACATTGGCCTAGAAATTGCCATTATTAGAGAGAATTTACTCCTGTTGTCGAAGGCTGTACTTCACATATTTGGCTATGTTTACCTACCATAGTGAAATTAGGTAACCGTCAACATGTCATGTTCATAATCCCCAAGGAGCTGAGAACATGGATATTAACCAGTGAGAACATGGATATTTAACAGAATGCCCCTTTGCTGGAGAACTGTTGTATCTGAGAGACTATCTAGATTCTTCTAAATAAATTAGATTTATTGAACAAAAGTTTCAAGAAGTTTTTACGAATATTATGTTTTTTTTGTCCTTGAGTTTTAACTTTGTACAAAAAATTTCACTCGAGGCATATAGAAACTTTCTCTTTGATAGGATGACACATTAATAATAATTTTTAAAATTTGAGATTTTAAACTTCTTGAACGGATAATGATATAATATATCGATGCCTGTTTTCCTTGACATTAAAAGATTCAGGCTTTTCAGAGAGTTATTGGCTGGATCACTTCAATGATTTTGAGAGAGAGTTCTTTATGCTAGTTTTTCTGAAGGTTTTTGCTACCTTAATAAGCTAAGCTTCCAGACCAGGTGTATTAATAAGGTTACTCTAGCTAGCTTGTGTAAGGTCTTGCTTTGTTTGCTACGCATGCATAAAAATCACCCTGAATTTAAACAATTTGAAGACTGTTTGTAGTTTCTCGTTTCGTTATTACAATAAAATATTTGTTTGTAACTGAGGCAGCAAATAGATTCAAATTCATCACGGAATATATTCCTTTTGACATGAATGTTAAAATCTTCTATTGTATTTTGTTTTTATCCCTCGCTATGTGTCTAGCTCTGTCTGTCCATCTGTCCTTATATTTGTATGTACGAAATGAAATAACTAGTACTTTTCGCTGGATTCGTTTCATATTTGCATACAGGTTCACCAAAGTGAAAACAATGTTCCAAAAGAGTTTTGCCAACTTGACCTTCATTTCAAGGTCATAGCGAGACTTTGTCATTTTACCCTTGTCAGTGGGATATCTCAAGAACCGTTGACTGGATTCTCTTTATACCTTACACACAGCTTCTGACAAAGAGTTGGTTACATTTTGGTGACCTTGACATTATTTTTTTACATGTGACCTTGCAATGTAAGTTTGTTCACTGGATTCTCACATAATCTTACACCACTTCTAGGGGAGATTTGTTTTACATTATAAGTCACCTGAATGACAACTGCGTGTGTTTCTTTCTATGAGACAAATCACAATGGCCGATAACACTGGCCTGTTTTGATATCACCGAAACTTAACTACATACTACATACATGCAGTAAGGTTTGGGAACAATTATATATAGAATACTAAACTCAGTCCCGTTTGATAACATGTTTATTAAACGAGTGGATGGTTTGGTATTTTAACGAGCGAAAGCGAGTTAAATACCGATTCCATTCACGAGTTTCATAAACATGTTATCAAACGGGACCAAGTTTTGTATTTTATTTATTACTCAATGATTTAAATAGCGCTGAATTGCAAGAAAATCGTTTTTAGCGACGCTCACTTGCAAATAGGTCGCCCACTATTGCAGTCGCACGGTTAACATTGTGATGTCAACCAAAAACGATTATGATGTCAGGCTCTCATGACGTTACAGCAGCACGCGGTGGTATGTCACCACGGTTGAGAAATAAATATATTTAAATGCAGGGAAGAAAAGTTTTCACAGGTTTCATTCTATTAAATTATCACAGTTTTGTTGCAGGCCATCTTGCAATAATGATAGCAGTTGTGATAAAAGTGATAGCTGGAATGTTGCTCAGTTGGTAGAGTACCTACTCATCCGGGAATCAGGGTTCGATTCCTGGTCACATCATACCAAAAGACGTTAAGCAATGTTATCTGCTTCCTTGCTTGGCGCTCAGCATTACACGGATAGAAAAATGCTTTATCTTGCTCTGCACTGTGACTGCCCCATGTCAAGGGCACCAAAAGAATTTCCAATTGACATTGTAATGAGAACAATAAAGTGTTATTATTTAGTATTAACCCTTTACCAGTAAGTTTTGCAATAATCAGCATATGGAATACCCTTTAGCCATCAGCCAATGTTTGATTTATGTTCTTTCTTTAGGAGTTATGATTCCTTTAGATTGACAACTCTGAAAGGTTTTGCGGGATACCACAGTGGTTAGCGCGTTCGGCTTCAGATTAAGAGGCACGGGGTTCGAATCCCGCCAGGGGCACGACAACTTTGTCTGCAGTAGAGAACTGTTCTACACGCAGTATGGTTTGTGTGCATTGTTACACTGAATTTCAGCTTAGTACCATCCTTGGTTCGCTAGTTCCAGCCGATGCCCGCATGTTTCACTGCAATGCATAGTCACATGGCATTGCGGGCTTTCTCCCTGCCATAATACTAGCAGCTGCAATAAGTGAAATACTCTTGAAAGCGGCATTAAACCCCAAATCAACTCAACTCAACTCTAAGTAAATCAGAATTTAAACCATTGAACACCGTATAACCTCATCTCAACTCGCTGAATGTGGGGAAATAACTTTATTTTACCGCCTTTGTGTTTCCATGCACGATATCGTGCTAAGTTCTCGGCTATGGGACAAGTCCAGTGGGGGACCAAGAATGGAGGGGTCCAATTCTGGATCTCTGGATCTCTGGATCAGCTCATCCTCGATAATCCAGCGCTATTGTTCCGATAAATCTACACACAAGCGCTGGAAAACAGTAAGGGTATTTATCCCTAACCTAGTTACCTCCCTTCGCAATGACTCAGCGAAACGCTTGCTTTCTAACAACCAATGAGATCACTTGAAATCAAGGGTGAAATAACAAGCACTCTCGTGTCAGGATCTTGGCTTTCGCAGATGATTGGGAACGCCTGGTAGCACAGGGATTTCAATCATTTACCTCCACCTGTTTTGATGGACATGAATACACCCTTCTTCTCGTACAGACTTCTTAAAACTTTCTTTTGAGTTTCTGTCAGGTTTTCTACGCTGAATTTGTTACAAACTTTATCGTAATCGAGTGAGTCGGCCGCCGCCATGTTTGTTTCTATAAACAACGGTAGTGATGCGTTTTGATTGGTCGAGTTGTTTACGCAGATAGTGTCTGCGTTTCGTTTCTGATTGGAAAACATGGACCCAAGAGGAGGTAACTAGGTTAGGGATAAATACCCTTACTGTTTTCCAGCGCTTGTGTGTAGATTTATCGGAACAATAGCGCTGGATTATCGAGGATGGGATCAGCTATGAAGGCTATGGTTTGCATCCCGTCAGGAGCTCGGCAATTTCGTCTCATCAGCCAACTCACCTCCAACAATGTGGTAGAAGATTTCGAAGTTTAACTTTTCATAAAGTCTGCTTTAACATTTACCAGCATAAGCTTGGAAGTTCGTTATTTTGTCAAAATTAAATATATCTCTGAAACTGAAACATTGACCTTTAATCTCTGGGATTATATTATTAAACATCATCTGTGTATGAAATGTCAACAAAGTTGAGACAGACTGGGCTGATAATGATATCCAAATAGTCAATATCATTAAATATCAGCAATAGGTAGACAGTCTATTTTAATTACAGTATACATTTAATAGGAATTAACCCTGCGGTAATGGCAAATCTGACAAAAATATCCACAAATGAATTTAATTTTGACTCCAAATGCAGATTCTTTTGATAGATGAAAAGTGACCTTGAAGAGGCCAGTATCTTTTATCCAATACTTAAACCAATGTAAATTACACAAAATTGACCAATGAGACGCCAGCATGTTTTTGCTGCGTACATGATTTTGTTGTTTGACAAAGCTCTCTTATCGAGATCTGTTTTCTCTGTGTACGATAATCGTGTTACTGTCATGAATCTTTGATTCTCAATGTCCCAAGGGCTGTGTTTGGTGAATAACTCGTGTAATTATTTAGTATTTTACATTGTCGATCTTTATTGATCTGTTGGAGATAAACAAACGGAATTGTTTTCATCTAGTCAAGAGATTGCCTACTTCACACCTAGGTATGATTCTACAGAGCCTGTCGTTTGACACTGGTTTCTCATTTCAGTTGGTTAAGTTTTAATCAGTTCTAAAACACTTTAGACATAGACCTGTCACGAATGAATGCATCTACTGATGTTATATTAACTTGCCATTTCACACATTGGTTTCTGCTTATAGAGATTGCTTCGAAGCATGTGCGTCCTTAGTCTGTCATCCAGACCCTAGAGCAAAATATTCAATTGACGAACAACCCAGTCTAGAAAATTATAGCAAGTCTAGATTTCTCAGCTCTCAGAAATTAAAGCATCTTTATGGCTCCATTTGTATTTGAATTGTTTGTAAAATGGTGTTTTCGTGACAAAAAAAATATTCCTGCAACTAAATGTAAGTCTAGTGCGTCCTGTTTCAACTGAGATACTTAAATCTTAATGAATTGCCAATTCCTTTTAACCAAGCTTGTTGTTATATAGATACAAGACAGATAATGTGTTGAGTTTTTGTGTCCTATTTAAAGAAATTAAGACTTAATCTGTTATTTCAGAATGAGATATATCCAGAGATATCCAATGGCCAGTATCCAAACCATCATTGTTATCATTCCCCACTTACCATTCAGCAGCGTATGTCTGTACATCTATGGGTACGAAATGGATCATTCTAGAATTATCACTGGATTCTTTTCATATTTTGTGTATAAGGTTACCACAGTAATAGTAATATTATTAAGGTGTGTCTTTGACCTTTATATAAAGGCTACAACAAGACTTTTGCAAGAACCATTCAATGGATATACTCTTCATATTTTACACGGATTATGAGTCTGAATGCTATGCTGGTTGTTTCTGGTTGAGCCGATCCAAAGATGTTTTCTAAGTGCCATAGTTATGTCTGGACACTCAGATCAAAGCTAATGTTCCTGACCTCAGGGTTCCAAGGGGTCAAGTCATCCATCCTAGGTTGAATACTTAACTTTAATACTTTGACCGTTTCACACAATGCACACAAACTAAACGGTGGACACTTTGATGGAACTGTCTCTTTAACACTAAATCTGTTGATTGATTTGTCTCTAACCATTCCTGAGTGCCTGAATTACAGGAAACAATGTGCTATCAAAGGGAACAATCCTGGATTAGCCAAAAAAAATCTGGAATATTTCTGCAGGTAAAAAATTTAACTCCTTACATGATGATGGATATTTGTATGGCGCCAGTGTCCACCCACTAATGTCTTCTCATCGCCCATTAAAACTATGTGCATTAACAACAGGCAATTTCAGTTGTAGACTTTTTCAAAGCATAAAGTCTTAAAAAACGTCTTTTAAGAGTTCAGAGAGTTTAATGTTGAGAAACAAAAAATTTATAATGAAAACTTCTCTCAAAATGATGAGCGATTTGCTTCGGGAATGGTCCTGATCCTCGGAGCGGAGAGCTCTGGTAGGCACAAACTGGTACAGGAGAGTTGTCAATCCTTTTGTTACGATTTCAACTTAAAGTGCTTAAGTTTTTGTCTCTGCACACAGTAGTTTCCACTTTCAGGCTCCGAGGCAATCAATTTGTCATTCGGTTTGCCCAAATTGATTCTGTCAGTGTGTCAATGAGGATCAATTTGGATCAATGAGAAATGATGAATATCATGGACAATGTTTACCCGAGTTGGAAATATGTTGTTTTAGTTAAGGTCAAGCTTTTGTTTGTCAAATCATAACTAATTTATCATTCTAAGCCATATTGTTCTCTTACCAATACAGTCATATCACAGAACTCTGTCTGCTTCACAGATGGGGTCATTGGGCCATTTGGCCGCCATTTCGGTTAGGTGTCCCATTTTATTGCTGAGGAAACTTTTACAAGTTGAGACTTATCAATCAGCAGGTCTAGTGTTAAAGGGGCAGTAGTACGTTTTTTACAAAATTTATTTTTTCAAATTTCCCATTTATAATGATAGTTTATGTCATTTAAATTAACTTTAGAGGATAAAACATCTTATTACACAAACCAATTATCTGTAGTTTTAAAAGCTATGTTGGGTATAAAGCAAAAATTGCATGGCGGACATTTTATTGTGAACACAATTTATTATTTTGTATTACAAAAACGATTCCCATGGCTTTACCGAAACATGTACACTAAAATTCATTTTAAACTTTATTTTCCGAAGAAAGAAGGATGTTTTACTATTGGTGAAATTATTTTTCAAATACATTTCATCAACTTATTTGAGCGAACTCCCCTTTAAAGAGACGTGTCTATCAGAGTGTCCATCATTTAGTTTTTGTGCATTGTGGGAACTGACAAAAGTAGAATATTCAATTCATAATTGCTAACTGTATTCACTTGACCCTTCAAATCTAAATTAATTTCCATAATGACCGTTGGTCGACAGACTTTAGATCTAGATCAGTGATATTCAAAATGGATATTCACTGTAGGTGTGACTCATATAACCCTTTCTTCTTCCAATACTCAATTGTTAAGAAGTAACAGCTACGTTAGACAGATCTAGAACAGCTATTCATGATTGACATTTACTTCAAGTGTCATTTTCTGTCTTTGTTTAGCGAGACTGTTTTTAGAAAATCTTTTCATGATATATTTCCAGGGTTTAAATTGGTAGTATCAGGGAAGAATACAGGATACAGGATTTTGCCTTGATGCATCGCGTGAGACACCATTGTAACTCAACTGACAACCACAAATTTTTTCTCAAGCAAAGCATGAGGTATCTCTGGGGGTTGTTGAGTATAAGGTGGCATATCAGGGATCATGTTTACAGTGATATATATATATATATATATATATCATTCCCTGGTTTTTACATTGTGTGGGGCGGGATAGATCGATCAGTGGTAAGCGTTTGGCTTTGAATCAAGAGGTCCGGGGTTCGAATCCCGCCAGGGGCACAGCAACTTTGTCTGCAGTAGAGAACTGTTCTACACGCAGTAAGGTTTGGGTGCAATGCCACACTGAATTTCAGTGCAGTACCACCCATGGTTTGCTAGTTCCAGCCGATGCCCGCAGGTTTCACCACAAAGCATAGCCACGTGGCAATGCAGGCTTTCTCCCTGCCATAATACTAGCAGCCGCGATATAAGTGAAATACTCTTGAAAGCAGCGTTAAACCCAAACTCACCTCACCTCACCTCACCTCACCTTATTACACTGTAGAGTCAAGAAATACACACCCTCTTAGATTCTTCTCGCCGCTAATGGCTGCAATACGGCAGGAGCGATGTTAAACAATAACTCACTCACTCACTCACTCTTAGATTCTTAGTGCAGACTTTGAAGAGAGGAGACAATGTTCTATGTGCTTGAATTTGTGCTGGAGGGTACGGTACTTCATTCATTAGTGGGTGGTGAATTTTGGGGGATCTTATTCGGTTAATCAGAGCATATATTCTTAGAGTGTATCAATTTTGATCACAAAATGGTGGAGATTAGAGTCGTAAAAAATTCAAACATTCATGTTTGATACACGATTGTGGTAAGCTTCAATACTTGTGATTGACATAAACTACAAGTATCGTTCCTATAGCTCTCAATCCTTCTTTCTGAATGTTTGTTCAGAAGCATAATATTTGCGGCAGCCATGTTTGACACAGCAGAACTAGACCAAACGTTCCTGTGATTGACAACTTGCTGGAATCAGATCTCTTAATGTGGCCAATCGGGACGCAATCGGACCAATTCCACACTGAAGCTCTCTTGTCAAGGAGACCTGTTTGTACAAATCTGGCAAACTCTCCAAACACTGACGGCATCATCAAACATTGACACTCTGCCTAATCGCTAACTGCTTCCTCCTCCCATATTGGTCATTATTTTATAGTTAGCGCCATGCTCTCGTAGTCTGTTCTTAGAGAAACAATCACGCTATCAAACAGCAGCAATAGCCGTCCAGACAAGTGTTTTTCTGCAAGATTGCATGTTCAGCTATAATATCTGATAATGGTGAAATGATTATTTTGTTGAATTTTTCTATTTGAAGATTTGCTCATGCCAAAAGTTTTTGAGCGGATTTTGTGTTATTTGAGCCATTGATCTTGATAAGTCGTTGTTTTTCAAAGATACTCTATGCAATTTTCCTAATAAGAAATTGTTTTTCAATTTTTATGAATAATAATAGATAAATTACATAGAAGTTACATTTTGGTAAAATGAGATAGAACTTAATTCTTCAAAATGTCACTATTTAGAAATATAAGAAGTTAATAATCCATAAAATTATTGTAAAATAAGGATTCTTAAAATTTGAGTTAAAATTTAGAAATCGGAAATTTGACATGAATTGATATTATGTTAAAGATGAAATTTTAGTCCTTGTGTTTGAATTGTTATAGAAGTTCATACATTTGTAAATCAAGTTTCTATAATAGATAAATGATCTTGTATCATCTTACTTCGACTTCTCTTTCAATCACTTTTGAATGAATTGAAATAACCAACTTTCTACCGAATTACTTCCTTTTGTACTTTTGTGACACAATTGACTTTTGGAAGAACAAATATTTTATTTGTAAGGTCAAAGATAACAAAAATAGCTTTTAAAAACTGCAACCTTGTGATGAAGTAAGACAAGACATACATCTCTTTGATTTCTCCGAACATGTGTCTAATTACAAACTGAAACACCTGAGCGTCCTGTCAGGTGAGATATCCAGGTAAAAGTCGCTAACCTGCGTATCAGGTAAATCAACTCTCCTTTGATCAACAAACTAAGGCTTAGTGTAATTTCATAAGGGCACCTGAGCATAGCAATATTGATTCGGGTTCATCATTTGGGTGGTGGTGTTCGAACACCTTGATCTGACATTGAACATTCAGATTTTATGGTTACGAATATTGTATTGAAATTACAGACTCAAGTTTATTTGTTAACTTCAAATGTTTTATATTTTCATAATTTGACGTTTAGGACTTTTGCTGTAGAAGAGTTGAAATTTGATTCTGGTTCCTCAATTTACCAATTACAGAACAAAACAAAAGATTATTTTCAAGGACAACAAATCTAATCGACATATGTCATCGCTCAACGACTTTCAGTGCCACAGTCCCTAGTTTGGAAGTTCCAGTTGATGCTCCAGGTTTTACTGTAATGCATAGCCATATTGGTGTTGCAGGATTTCTTTCCGTATTGAAACTAATCACTACCAAAAATGAAATATTCTTTAAAACAGCATAAAATTATTTCATCTCAACTTTGAATGTAGTCAATTGATAATTTTTTTACCAGATATGCAAAGGTGACTGAGTTTGAGAAGATTGATGCGCGATAATCAAGCCTTGAGAATAGAAAAGGATGAAGTTCGAATAAAACTAAGTGCGAGGCCATTAAAAACAAACCAACCGTAGCCAAACTCTGGCCAAGCCATTGTCTTTACCTGAACTTGCCACATGGTCAATATAACATGAAAAGACAAAAAGGTTTTCTATATTGGTCTAATCCCTTATATTGATAAGCGTTGGTCAACTATCCGTAAAGATAGAATGTTCACGTGGGTTGGTTAATGGCCGACAAGTGATTATGAATGTTGACTTATTTTACTCGTTGGTGTGACGAGATGATTTATTCCAACTGAATTGATCAGAAGTTGATCAGATTAAAGGGGCCGTTCTGTCGGCAAAATCCGCCATATGAAATGAAAACACGCTATATTTTACCTAATTTTACAACTTTTTTAATGATAAAAGTCTTTAAGATATACACTGATAGAAAGTTCACATAGTAACACATAGCGTGTCATAAAACTAAAAAACAATTTGCTGTTATGCTGTAGAAAACTTTTTCCCCACTCGCAGTGCAAATGAATGGCTTCAGTTCTCATTGTTTTTATTTTTCATCAAATGTACGCTTGTCTTTATTAAGTTGTGAAATATAAATTAATCAAAATATTACCTTTATTAATATCTTTTAACTTGACTGAGTTTTAATCATTTATTAGTAGCATATTTGTGTAAACAGAGATATCCTTTCGAATTTCGTTTCCACAAAAAATACCCCGATAGAATCCTCTTTTTAAGTGTATTAGTACTTTTACATGTAGTGTCCTATACATGAAGCCCAATTGGTAGAGTGTCTGCTCACCAGGATTAACATTCGGGTTCCATTCCTATCTGTCAGTGTTCAATGCTCGTCGATTTTTCTTGGTGGCTCAATTCATATTTTACTTTAATCACACCTTTTTTGCTGTAAATTGCATGAAGGGTGATATATCCAATTTCAAATTTAGGTTCTAGATTTGACACTGGGGTTAACTGACTGGTCCTGGACATTTCACATTGAATCAAAATTTGGCCAGGATCAAAGATCTACTTCATTCACCAAGGAGGAACAATTCCTGAACTCTCCCAGAGCATTGGTCTCATTTAGATGGAGAATAATCGTTCAATTCTAACAGAAAATGTATTCAATGGTTTCTTAGACGGACAGCATTGTCTATACTTTGCAATGACTTATTTCACTCTATTCTACTTTTACTTCCTAATCATGGCTGTCAGCTACTGTTGCTTCTGCTAATCCCAATAATTATTGTTTAAAGAGCAACAACACCAATCCATTAATGCTTTGGATTTCGTTCAACCCAAAGTTAGATGCATTCAGCTTCTTTCTGAAATGTCCCAGCTCATGTCTGCTTTGACAGATGATTGCCACCATTTTGTTTATTTATTGTTCACAGAGTTGAAATTGTCAACAATTTGATCTTATTTATGGTTTGTGGCTTTGAGAAAGCCAAAGGTTATTGTTTTTAGGTATATTTTTCGGCAGTGATAATTGTTGTTGAAGCTGAATAATCACTCTCATAAAAAAACAACATTTCAGTTATCAGGTGTAAATCCAGCCAGGGACTCGTCTTATATATATCAGATCGAACAGAACACTTGCATCGTGCAATTCTGATCTTAGTACTTCATGTCAGGTGACATTACTCCAACCAATCAGGGAAGAGGCTAGAAAACCATCGAACCAACTTGAGCTGACATACAAAACACTGGATTCAGTGCCATATCAAAGAAGGCCTCTGATTGGCTGAATTTATTGAAGTTAAAAAGTCAGTGAGGTCACCTGGCATGACCTCTTCAGATTCGACCAACGAGGGGCGAGCGTTACTGCAATCTTATGTAAATGAGATTGCTGCTGTAGAGAACTATTCTACATGCAGTAAAGTTTAGGTACAAAGCCAAATGAAAATTCTGTGTAGTTTCTGTCTATGGTTTGCCAGTTCCATCAACACTCTCAGGTGAATCTGCAATGCATTGGCAGGATTCTTCAAACACTCACTGCCTGATATAATTGTAGGACTCTTGAAAGTGGTGTCAAACCCCAAATCAACTAACCTTATCTCAATCACTCCGTCGACAACAAACTCCATGCACTTACTTTACATCAATGTGTTTATGTGAGATTAAATCATGTGGTTTTATGCTCCAGAGAAGTGAAGTGTATCTATTGTTTGTGCGGACACAGTGTGTGATACTGTTGTCTGACTGACAGCACTATTTGCCGATGTAAAGGCAGATGTGATACGCTAATGACCCGTGGAGGATCAATACGCAAATGGTCTTTTGACGTTGTCAATAATTCCACACTCCCTGACTCCGAAATGACCGATTCAATCTTTTAATGATGCCCCATAGGGTCATCTTGCTTGTTTGTTCGAGCAACGCTGAGGCAGAATCTGAAAATATTGGAAAAAAACCTTTGTAAAAAAATATTAGTTGTCATTATTGGTAAAATTTCAGGTATTAAAAACTTTTGAAATAAATTGAATGTTACAGCTGTTATGACAAAGTCAGATTTTAGATTTTTAATGCTGACATATTGGAAAGAAATTAAGGCAAAAACAAGCAAATTTGTCTACCGGGTAATTCCTGAAATGATTCAGTTTTGTAATTGATTTAATAAGTTTAGTTTAGAACTTAATTTAAATCGATTCGAAGAGCCAGCAAACTTTTGATATTTTGCATGTAACAATGAGCCTTTTTTAATTGGCAGACTTAACTTTAAGTTTTGAATTGTGTTTTTGTGAACATGCATGAAAACATTTAAAGAGCTTATAATTTTATTATTTTCCTTCCGGACCCCTGCTAAGTTTTACAAAAAGGGTTGATTTAGATATAAGCGAGTGGTAAACTGAGTTGTATTGTCTTATTCTCCTACATGGCTAGAATTTACGCTTTACCTGCTCTTGCAAAATCAATAACATTAATTAGTCAATATTCTGAGGGGCAAATTTACAGGATTCAATTCAATGCCCTAAAGTGCTAATCCTGAGCCATTTCAACTAGCCTACTGCATCTACGGGATCAAACCATCGTCAAATAAAGTCGAAACATTTTACTTACGCAGCAACTTTTTCACTTGCCATGAGCTACTAGACTGGTGCTAATTTAAAAAACAGCAATTTGCTTCAAGGTGTATGTTTTATTGATATAAAATTATTGCTTGCAAAGTATAAAAGAGTCGTCAAATTTTGTTTTTAATAATGGCTTTTAATAATTAGAAATATATTGTTCAAATTTCTTCTATTATTCTCACTCAGAATAAATTATATACATACTGGACCTTTAGGATAATCATGTAAAATGTGTATAGATTTACAGTTCAAATTTTCAGGAAAAAAGTTTTTAAGGTTTGATGTAAATTATGTTGCTATTTTGCATTGTAAATTAATTCATTGATTTGTTTGTTTTACAGGAATTAGCAACAGTAAACAAGGAACTTAATCAAACAAGGGAACGATTACTGGAACGGGAAGAAGAAATATCAGAACTTAAAGCAGAAAGAAATAATACACGGGTAAGTACATCGGATTTCAGTTGATGAAAACATTTCATAAAGTTTCTATGGGAAAAACTTGTCATTCTGATGCTCAAAGACAAACAATGTTGTATAAGAATACATGCCATTTAGATTACATTATATTTGGAATCACACTATCTACAATGCCAAAAGTTCTTGGTATTTTTTTCGAGAAAGATCCCTCGCAGGATTTGAATCCTCACCCAGGATTACTTGTGGAGGCTCGTATATGCCTCTGAGGGTAACTGTAACATCCTTTGAATATATATATGTTTGAATTTTAAAGGGACACCGCATCGATAATAAAAATCAGATATGTGTATCTACCTATGCTGATTAACATGTCTGCTAACAAGTCACAGACACCGGATTTCAAACAATTGACATACTTGGTAATAAAAACTACTGCATGCAGACAGTGACGTGAAGTGTAACTCATTAGCAGACACCCTAATCAGCTTAGTGAGATAAAAATGAGACTCATTTTAGACTCATTTTTATCCTCGACACAGTGTCCCTTTAAGATGCTCGCTGCTGCAGGCTGCATATCAAGCCCAAGGGGTGTTGACGTATTGATACGTCAATGACGTTTGACCCCTTGACATGCATACGACAAAAGTCTGTGACAAAGTTCCCTGATTTATGAAAAAGTTAACATTTTCCGAATGAGAAATCAATGGGCTTTCACATGCTGTAATTAGTATCCATATACAATTTTATTTTATTGAGAAATGATGAATTAAAAATATTGAACGTATTTTCAATCACAAAACTGCCTGCAGGTGCGTGTTTGACGTCATAATAAAAATGTTACCTACTCGATTCAATTGGTTGAAATTCTATAGTAAGTGCATGCAAAATGCATAACTTTCACATCACTATGTTCAGAATATCCTAATCTAGCTGATTTACAAATTTGGACATTGAATTTATTTCTGTTAGAAAACAATCGGAGATTTGCGAAAATGTCGGCAAATGAAAAGATCAACGATTACTTTTTGAAAAAAACGTGAAAATAAACAAAGCATTTCACTTACATATTTTAGAATCTCAAAATCTTCCACAAATAAATAAAAATGTGTCAGTGCATTGTTTGTCAATTCTTGTTTCCAAATATAGTAAGTTATCCAACGTGTCATCAATAGCAGTGCCAAATCGGCCATTTCTTCAATTCACCCCATGACATATTCCCGCTATTTTCCCATGTTACGCGACTCAAAGTGAACGTCAAGCTAGCGGAAGCTGTATCTATTTTTAGAAATGGTCGTCGATCTAACCATAGAGTGTTATTAATTGTTAAAATTAATCAAATTGACACTTAAAACGATGTAGTTTTATTAAAATCGATCAAAAATTAAATAATGTGGTTCTAATAATTATTTCACTAGTTCGTAGAATCTCTGTTGATGACCCGATAAATTTTCATCACTTTTATAGCTTTCAGACCACTACTTCTGTGTTTTACTCAAACTACTCAGATGATACCCACATTTTTTATGATGGTGGGTTGCATGACCCATGTTTAGGTAAACCTAGATGCAACACTGAAATTTCATATTTACAAATATTTGTTATTTGGTCCATTGTAGTTAAAATTGTATTGAAAACTATAATTTGACTCTTTTTCATTGTGACCGACAATCAGCTAAGCAATCCTTAAAGGGAAAGTTCTGTCGCCATCTTGGATTATTTTGCATTATGTGAAATGAAAACACGCTAAATTGTACCTAATTTTGCAACTTTTTGAAAACTAAAGACTACACTGATAGAGTATTCACATAGTAACACATAACATGTCATAAAACTAATAAACACTTAGCTGTTATGCTGTAGCAAAATTTCCCCCCCTCGCAGCGCCGATGAATGGCTTCAGTTCTCATTGTTTTAATTTTCAACAAATGTACACTTGTGTTTATCAAGTTGTGAAATATAAAGTCATCAAAGTATTACCTATTTACCATCTTTCAATTTTACTGTTTTTTATCCTCTTGAATTTCGTTTCCACAAAAAATACCCCGATAGAACCCTCCTTTTATGCTGTAAGTAATAAATGATGTGTTACTGAATTGAATTATTCTTGTGCTTCATAAATGAACACTTGCCGTCAATATTTTTCAATGACTTGTCATGAATGTTTCCTTGACAACATCAATATGAAAAATATAAATCAAATCTCAAATTTCTAAGAATGTCAAAAGGTGTTTTCAAGCGTTGTTACTATGGCGCTATTTGTTTGAAAAATCAAAACTTGCAGTGGTAAGTAAAGGTTTCGCTGAGCCAAAGGATTTTTTTTTCAATAAAAATAAAAAATTCATGGCTCTCGGTACAGAAATAGTATTATGTTGCACCAATCCAAGCACTTAAATACCTGCCAAGCACTTAAGTAAAGATTTCGTTATTGAAAGATGGGATTTGCCAAATACAACCAAGGGAACTTGATATTATACGTTTGTAAGATTCTATACAAAATTCTAAATGCGTTGTTTCCAGCATGTTAGGCTTTAGATGAGATTATATTGATTAATCGATCCGAATATATTCATACAGGGTTATGAATATTTGCAAATGTCTCGTAATTGATGAATCCTTGCTTGTTTGTGATAACATTATGTTCACATATCTTCATTGTTTGTGTTGGACTGATCGTAAAAGCACCAAACAATGACAATATGACAGTCGCATCATGCGCTGAAATTCTTGGTACTTTAACGGTGCTTTCCTTATGTGAAATTGGATTATTGGGAGAAGAAATATTTGATATTCTTCATGTGTCAATATTTGTAATGAAGGATGTTCTATAAATATTTCTCAAGTGACGTGCTTTGGAAGTACGGGTAATCTGGGGAAACAATGAAATAATCTATACAACAAGAAAGAATAGTGTTATTTTCAATGGAATTGTTAGTTAACTCTCTACCAGTGACTTCTTAAAGAAGCATTTTAGAAGTTGCGATGATGAAGAAAGAAAAAACAAGATTACGGATAGTTAACGTCTTCATTGCAATGACCCCAGTGGTGTGTTGGTTAGCATGCTGGCCTGTCACGCCAAAGGCCTGGGTTCGAATCCTGGTTCCTTCCAGGGGCATGGCAACTTTGTCTGCAGTAGAGAACTGTTCTACATGCAGTAAGGTTTGGGTGCAATGATACACTGAATTTCAGCGCAGTACCATCCATGGTTCGCCAGTTCCAGTCGTTGCTCGCAGGTTTCACCGCAATGCATAGCCACATGGTGTTGCGAGCTTTCTCCCTGCCATAATACCAGCAGCCGCGATATAAGTGAAATACTCTTGAAAGCGGCGTTAAACCACAACACACCTCGCCTCGCCTCGCCTCGCCTCGCCCCGCCCCGCCCCGCCCCGCCCTGCCCTACCCCATAAATATGCATGTCGTTATTATTACGAATCCCTAATTATTGAGAGACAACCCATTTTGATACAGTGTCAAGTCCCAAAGTATTCCAATTGTTGTATTCCTTTAACCCTTACGTTGCGTATATATATTTTACCATTTTTAGCCCCTGTGGCGGAATTTACAGGCTCGCAGCTCGCAGCAGTAGTTTGAGCTTATTCACTAACGAGCTCTGCTGGCGGAATTTCCAGGCGGCGATTCCGGTACCGTTTTTACGAAATATACCGCATCTACATGGCGAATAAGGACTATATACGGGCGTTCAATACAAATTCAAGTAGCGACACCCGTACACAAATGGCTAATTCACACCCGAAACTTTGAATGAATTTTCTATGTTTTTTCGTTTTTATTCTATTACTTTCGAAAGATTGTCTTTAATTCGGGCCTCGTAACATCATAAATACGAAACGAAAAAAATTCCATTTATATACGGAATTGAAGACAAGATGTCTAGCTTCACAATGATATAAAAATTATTAGAATGCGACCTTTGGTTATAATTCTATAGCTATGTAAAGCTTGTCTTTATTTCCACCTATAAAATCGTCAATACTTACAAATTGTATGCGGCATTGCAAACGGTCGTTCATCGCACTTTTCCAAGAAATCATAATCTCGAACCAGTTGACAAATAAGCACATGTCAACCCAAATATGGTTATGTTGTTTGACTTTTCAAATAAACGCTAACCTCGAACCATAACTGATGAAAATATGTTGATTAGTTTGTGTGCCGTTTGGTTTCACATGCCTCTCAGAAAGGTAAAATTGTATCTTTATTTCTGTGAATAAATCTGCGCATTTTATATAGAATAAAAGATTATTCTTTTCGGTTTATTGTGATATAAAAATTATGAAAATGCATTCAGTATTTTAGCCGTGATAAATGTTTTAGAAGTTGTGAAAATCGCCGATTGTTTCAAAATTTATGAAGTGTAAACATGACCTTTTTCACGGCGCTTGCTGTGTCTTTATTATTTTTTTGAGATTTTCTAATTTTATATGGGAATGTAGTCCATTGTTTCCCCTTTATTTTGCCGTATTTTTTTTTGAAAACAAACTATTCGCTCACATGATATGAAGTGCGGTAGTAAGGCGAGTTAGCGATTTTTTCCCCCGTCTCGCGAGATGCGAGGCAGATAGCAGTCTCGGGCGAGGCAAACCCGAGGCAATACAAACACGTGGGTGAAAATAGCCTCAAGCGAATTAATGCTTCGGGGGCTAAGCCCGACAAAATTGGCCTTTTGTAAAGCTAATTATCGATGCGTTACGGGTCAACAATGCACACGCAATTTGGTGTGAATTTTACTTGATATTTCGACCGGACATTCACACAGACTTGTTATCGTGGCTATCTGCGAGATGTATGTAAACAAGTTTTCATGTGGCGATATACGGACACACTTCGTCTCGCATTTCGCCTGGGGGGCAAATAGAATTATTACTGACCCGGTAAATGCACTAAGTCCAACGTACGGGTCTCGCCAAGGGTTCTAACATTTTTCTCTATGAGCCTCCCGGATAATTCCGTCGCCCGCATGTTAAGGGTTAAAATATTAATTCACCTGCTCAAATGTTAATGTTTCGTCCCGGCCCAAAAGTAAAAAAAGTTAAGAGGATTTCTCAAGCTTTGAAAACTTCAGCAAATCTTGATTTACTCAGCTCTGGAATTATGTCTGAGTCACTTTTATCTATCTCGTTTAAAATATTAAAAAGTAATTTTCACTATAATATCTTTTTTATAGGACTATTTGTTAGTCTCTTTATATGTCTGAAAGTCTCCTACCTCGATCTAAGTAATAAAGATAAAGTATTACCCAGCAAGAACAGTGTTGAACATTCACATTTATCTTCAGTGCCAAAATATGTTGTTCAGTCATTGTCTTCATTACGAGCCTCAGGTTCAATGTCGACCCTTAGAGTAAATTTCATAATTAGTAGAACATTTGAACATGAATTTATAATTTAAGAACATCTAGTCTTTTAAGGGCATTTAGGGGGCGGGATTGCACTGTGTTTAGCATTTTTGGCTTGGCAAATTTGTCTGCTGTAGAGAATATTCTACATCGGAAAGGTTTGCATGCAATGCAACACTGAATTTCAGCGTAGTGCGACCCATGGTTCTCTAAATCCAACCGATACTCGCATGTTTCACTGCAATTCATAAACACTGCAATAATACTAGCGGCCGTGATATATATATACTCTTGAAAGTAGCGTTAAACCCCACCTCACTTCAAGGGCATTTAGAAGTGGAATGTGTAAGTAATATTTTCATTGTAAAAACTTGTGATGAAGGAGTCATATAGAAGGAGTCATATACTATGAATGTCATGGATATTCACAATAAATATTTTGTTATCCTGAAATTCTTGTTTTCTGTTCCATCTTCTTCTAATTAATTGCTGATCCATTATTTTTCTGTGAATTCTTTGTGCATCTGATTAGCTCTAAAACACCTGCTTTAGTGCAATTAATTGATAATAAATAAAAAAAATTAATTTAAAAAAGTAATTTAGTATAATTACATAACAATTTAAATTTAACATAAGTATCAAAAAGTTCTCATCAAAAGGCCCCAATGTATGAATCCAAGTCGAGATAGCGCAGTGGTTAGCGCGTTTGGATATGCAGAAAGGTTTGGGTGCAATGCAATGTACCAACCATAGTTCGCTAGTTCCAGCTATTGGTCGCAGGTAACTGGTTTCACCACAACACATAGCCACATGGTGTTGCAGGTTTTCTCCCTGCAATAATACTAGCAGCTGTGATGTAAGTGAAATACTCTTGAAAGCGGAGTTAACCCCAAATCACCTCACCTCAAATGCTATCCACATGTATAGGAACAACTCCAGAAAACCGCCAACAGGAATGATTCTGTTAGGCCCCCCCCCCCCCCAAAAAAAAGAATTTGTTTCTGGTTTCCGCCCGTGTCAGTTTCAAACCCACGCCTCAGGTCTTTTTTTTTAGGTTTTACAAAAGTAAGGGGCAGATAACTCTAATGTTTTAGCCTCAGAAAACATGACCATAGAAAATGTCACTCGTTTCTGATAGACTATTTGGAATAGTTACACATATTTAAGAGGGTTTGTGCGTTATTTATATAAATAATTATATAAATTTTGTGTGTTTATCTCTTCATTCAAAAAAAAAAATGTCGCAAATTTTTTTTTTTAAATCGCGTCATCACATCATTTTTGTCAGCCTGAAAAGACCAGGCCTTAGCAATGTTTACTATCATCAATTAAATGTGTGCCTCAGGTGCTAAGCTAAAAATACAAAAACACACATCAATTTGCCAGGATAAGTACGTTTGTTTTTGCAATTAATTCTTCTTCTCTATTTATTGATAATGTCAAAACCACTGATTAACTTCCAAATATTTTTTTTAATGTCAAAACAGTTTGAAATGTCAAGACTCATTACCTAATTCATCATTGGGATAGGTCATTTTCTTTTGCACATATACACATAAGTCATAAGAAGTATAAGATTACTTGTTCCAGTCCTTCTAACATCAAGTTGAAATACAGATTCAAAACCATTTGTTTTTCAAGTAAGCAGACTTTGATGTTTGAAATTTTTTAACTTAACTTTCATACGGTAACTAATCAATCACATGATCAAACTTTTCAAGATGACCAGTAAAACAAAAATCTATTTGACGTCTACTCATTTTATATTCAGTTATTCTGACGAATTTATTAGGCGATTTATTAGATGCATAAAAAGTTTGTGTAATGGTAAATTGAAACAAGAGAAATGTCTCTTCAAGAATGCTTTGTTCTTGGATTACCATGGTAACAATGCCAAATCATGCCAGCAATTTCTTCCTAATTGATCCGAAAGCAACTTTCATGGTGTTGTTGACACACAAAAACTGTTTTAAGTTTATGTATTATTGAAGAAGCCTTATTTTCATTGTGCGATCTTTAACCCTTAACTTGAGAATCCCGGAATTATCCGGGCGGGCTATAAGCGATTCCGAGGTGTCTGTATACGGATCCCGGATACAAGACTTAGAATAATTCACGGCTGTCTCACTACTTTACTAGCCCTGTCAACGGGTCCCGAGTCGATTGTGTCCGCGACCCGACCCATGAGAATGGCTGTATTTACGCTCCGCGACCCGACATGAGAATGAAGCTTTGTTCAGTGTGTGGTCGGAATATCAAGCAAAATTCACACCAATTTGCGTGTGCATTGTTGACCCGTAACGCATCGATAATTAGCTTTACAAAAGGCCAATTATGTCGGGCTTAGCCCCCGAAGCATTTATTCGCTTGAAGCTATTTTCACCCACGTGTTTGTATTACGTCGGGTTTGCCTCGCCCGAGACTGCTATCTGCCTCGCATCTCGCGAGACAGGGAAAAAAATCGCTAACTCGCCTTACTCCCGCACTTCATATCATGTGAGCGAATTGTTTGTTTTCAAAAAAAAATACGGCAAAATAAAGGGGAAACAATGGACTACATTCCCATATAAAATTAGCAAATGTCAAAAAAATAATAAAGACTAAGGCTGTGCAATATTATTGCAATACCAATATATTGCAATACAGAGTTGTGCAATACACGTATTGCAATACGAATTTCATATCGCAATATATTGCACCAACAGATATTAGGTCAAATTTATTCATTTATCTTGTAAAAGGCACATTTATTGGCCTAACTTGTATTAAGAAAATTATTTTGAAGTGCTAGAATGTGTGTTGAACTGTATCACAGATGATCTTTTTAAAGATCTGAAAGTAATTGTATCAAATGTGTCAAGTTTAAACTGCAAAAAGGAATACAAATTTGAATGTAGAGTTCATTTAGCATGTTGAAATATCATAGGCACTAGTTAAAATGGTGTTAAGAGAAATATCTCATTGTCAGAAGATCTTGCAATATATTGTGGTACGTATTGCAATACATAACAGTTCAGCAATATGTATTGCAATACAGAAATTGAGGCAATACACAGCCCTAATAAAGACACAGCAAGCGCCGTGGAAAAGGGCACGTTTACACCTACAATCCCTTTAACAATCGGCGATTTTCACAACTTGTTACACATTTATCACGGCTAAAATACTGAATGCATTTTCATGATTTTTATATCACAATAAACCAAAAAGAATAATCTTTTATTCTATATAAAATGCGCATAATTATTTCACAGAAATAAAGATACAATTTTACCTTTCTGAGAGGCATGTGAAACCAAACGGCACACAAACTAATCAACATATTTTCATCAGTTATGGTTCGAGGTTAGCTTTTATTTGAAAGGTAAAACAACATAACCATATAAGGGTTGACATGTGCTTATTTGTCAACTGGTTCGAGATTATGATTTCTTGGAAAAGTGCGATGAACGACCGTTCGCAATGCCGCATACATGTTGTAAGTATTGACGATTTTATAGGTGGAAATAAAGACAAACTTTACATAGCTATAGAATTATAACCAAAGGTCGCATTCTAATAATTTTTTATATCATTGTGAAGCTAGACATCTTGTCTTCAATTCCGTATATAAATGGAATTTTTTTCGTTTCGTATTTATGATGTTACGAGGCCCGAATTAAAGACAATCTTTCGAAAGTAATAGAATAAAAACGAAAAAACATAGAAAAATCATTCAAAGTTTCGGGTGTGAATTAGCCATTTGTGTACGGGTGTCGCTACTTGAATTTGTATTGAACGCTCGTATATAGTCCTTATTCGCCATGTAGATGCGGTATATTTTGTAAAAACGGTACCGGAATCGCCGCCTGGAAATTCCGCCAGCAGAGCTAGTTAGTGCCAAAGCCCAAACTACTGCTGCGAGCTGCGAGCCTGTAAATTCCGCCACAGGGGCTAAAAATGGTAAAATATATATACGCAACGTAAGGGTTAATTGTGAAGTAAAATTCTAAATAATTGCACAGGATTTTGCAATTTAAATGTTGGGCTTCAAAATTATTTTGAACTTTGGCCAAATCCAAATGTGAAAATTGTCAGTGAATCTTGGTCGTTAGATATTGTTTACACCTTAGTGACAATTTCAATATCATGATATCATTAAGAGATATTAAAACGAAGATTAGTTGTCGAATATTATTTACAAGTAATAAATGTTGATCCTTATACCAGGATTATTTGTGGATCGCTTTGAACACGGCCCTTTGTGTTGTGGATTTAGCACGATATAAGTATCCTCATTTTATTATTATTATTAAGTAGACAAAAGTCTGACTCGTCTCTGTGTCATTGTGACCTAAATACAGTGCTACTTATACAAATACCACAGGTGAAAACTGCTATCACAGAAAATGTTTACCGTGTCAAATTTATTTGAAAAGGTTTCAAACTGTATCAGGCAAAAGATTATTCTTGTTTATGTCTTGCTAAGTGAAAACAACAGATTATCATAATACCAGCAGACGAAAAGAATCAAATTTTGAATATGCTGATTCATCAAGTTTTACATAAACACAGGCAATTAGGGATGAGTTGAATTGCTGAAATTTGAGCCTTTGGATTACAATTGACAAATGTGAAACCATATTTCAAAATTAGAATTGAAAATGAGCTTTTCAGAACTGGGTTTGTTGAAACTTTAGTCTGTTCTGAGTAGATTTAGATCAGAATTTTTAATTTATTAATAAGACGTCTCCAAAAATATCTGTATACATTGTCTTGATAAGCCCATTTTGAACATCTGTAAATTCTATGAAATATTTCTTACATTTAATCAAACCTTATTAATACAATAAAAAAACAAATATATCGATGTCAAATATATATTTCAAAATATTTCTTTCTTACAGTGAAAAGACATCAAAATTATATTTCAAAATATAGTTTCATCAATACCGTATACAATAAATAGACGCCAAAAATAAATTTCAAAATATTTTATTAATCATCAATTCCTTATACAATGAACACGACCTCCAAACTATATTTCGAAATATTTCTTATTTCATCAATTCCCCATTAAATTCTTAAAACGTGAAAACGTCCATTTCTGATCTTGCAACAAGAGCAGGCATCAAGAATGACCATGGTAAGAGCCAAATGTCAGCCACTGTAATATAACAGTGTATTGAACAGTGTAAAAAAATAAAATGTCATTCTTCATTTTCTTCCAGCTTCTACTTGAACATTTAGAGTGTCTAGTATCGAGACACGAGCGGTCACTAAGGATGACGGTGGTCAAGCGACAAGCATCCTCGCCAGCTGGAGTGTCCAGTGAAGTCGAAGTCCTCAAAGCTCTCAAGTCTCTTTTTGAACATCATAAAGCCTTGGATGAAAAAGTAAGATATCTTATCTTTTATACATTGCTTCATTTATTATTATGCCTTAAAGGGAAAGTTCTATCACCGATTTATCAGTAGCAACTGCCATCTTGGTTTCCCGGCATTTTGTGAAATGAAAGCATGCTATATTTAACCCAATTTTAATTTGTTGTAATAATAAAACATATACACTGATAGAATATTCACATAGTAACACATAACGTATCATAAAACTAATAAACAATATGCTATTATTGCCGTAGCAAAGTTTTCCCCACTCACAGCGCCAATGAATGGCTTCAATTCTCATTGTTTATATTTTTCCACAAATGTGCACTTGTCTTTATCAAGTTGTTAAATGTAAGTCATCAAAGTACTAACTTCATTAATATCTATCAAGTTGACTGTGTTTTAATCATGTATTAGTAGCATATTTGTGTAAACGGTGATATATCCTCTCGAATTTCATTTCCACAAAAAATACCCCGATAGAACCCTCCTTTTAACACAACCTGTTGCATAGATGTTATATGTTTACAAGTGCAAATATTGCTATTATTATTATATTGCATTCATTGTTTCTTTGTAAATTCATTATCTATTTCGTGATCTTTGGTAATAGGCTCATCTGGTTTTCTTAATTACTGTTGCTGAATTGATAAAACTTAACATGTTATTATGAAGATACAATGACTAAAAACAATTTAAACCTGTCTTGAACTCAACAAATACCCCGGTGACTCAACATATATCCTGGTAATCTCACCTCTTGAGGTAGAAAAATTATATTTTCAGTCACATCATCTATGTAATCATACGCACACACGCACACACACGCACACACACGCACACACACATACATTTATATATGATAAATGCTATAACTGTGTTTACAAGAATTAAAATATACATGTATCATATCAAACTTCTTTTATGAGGATACTTGCTACCTTTGGTTGCGATATGATATGAACTAGGGGTGACTATTGACCCAAAGAGACTATTGCGATAGCGATAGTCTATTGCCACTTACTATTGCGATAGCAATAGACTATTGTAACTCACTATTGCAATAACTATTGCGATAGTTTTTTTTGTACAAATACGCAATAATCAGCTAGATTTCTTATAGGTTTTAGTAGAAATGTTAAATTGATGTAAGGACTATGGAACCAAAATCAGTAAGGAAATCATAAATGAAAAGACTTTTTGTCATTTTGCTATTTCCTATCTCTAGTTTTTCCCTTTTGATATTCTAAAATTAAAAATCTTGAATTAAATGCAGTGAGGCTTGTGGAAATCATTCATAATTAAGGGAAATTCAATAGTTTCGATAGTAGCGATAGTGTTTTTGTATAGACTATCGATATAGTACTATTGCCAAGCCAACTATTGCGATGCATCGATAGTTCGATGTATTGTTACACCCCTAATATGAACAGGATATTTGTCAAGTTAAAACAGACAAACTATACAGCCTCTGCTAAATACTAACCTTTGTGGTTATATTTCAAATTACTCAATGTGAAAATTTACATGTTAAAACATGTTAGAAGCTTATTAACAGTTGTTTCGTAAACTATGAGTCATTCCTAAGTTAAGAAAATGAGTTCCAACAAGGTGACCTTTAAGTCTTGGTGAGTTTATGTTTTACCAAGGAAGATGAAGATTTGATGGGCAATTTGTGATATATTTGTAGTATATTTCTAATTATTTGGATGAAAAGATGACATTTTGTGATTAGAAGAAGTCTTCAAGCTTGTCGTTAGCGTAAATGTCATGTTCCATTTATGTGATTTCTTCTGGGAGTTTCTACCTTTTAGTTGAGTCATTCATGCAGTTGATGTCTTGTCAGTTAATTATTTTAAAACTTTTCTCATAATTTTAGACTTTAGTCTCTCAAGTACTCCAACATGTTGTTGTGAAATTGCCCCTGAGAAAGTCCTTAAATAGGCTTTTTAGCGTAAATAACATAACTCACTATAAGTATTGAACTGTGGACTAAGTACAAAGTACTTCGAAATATCTAAGTTAGAATTATAATATGAATGTTTTGTCCTCTTTCACCATTAGTGACACGCTTGTTCTTTTTCTGCAGTATTTGCATGCATTAAGCTGATGGACAAAATTCAAATTTAATTTATACCCGAAGTCTCTGCACTTGTAAATAATTGTGTGTTTTCTAATGCACTAGATTAATTGTTTAAACTTTCCTATATACCTTATGCTAGTACATATTGCTTTGAATATGCACTAGCATAAGGTAAGATAAAACTTCTAAACATCTGAAATATTAAAATTTTGCTAAAATTCTTATATACCTTGAAAGCCATTGAACCTTTTCTGTTCTTTGGTTTCAGATCAAATGTGTTCAAAAATGTATCACCACTTTACATTAAAAAGTTCATATTCCCACGAAAACGTTCATAAGTTGGACAAGGAAATTAAAAACCAATATTACATAAGAGGAAAATGCATTACCAATGCAATTTATGGTGTTATGCAGACCTACCTAATGTGACATTAAATACCTTTATCATTGCGTTACGTGCAATTAAAAACATTAATTCCACATTATCACGCGACTGATAAGCCCAAAATACTCTAGGCTCTTCAGACTATTTACCTGCTTGCCGGCGATATATGGATCAATATATGTTTTGTACATATTAAGGCTTTGATTGCATGTTCGTACTGCAAATGATGTCCACTCAACGCTATTGTCAGGGACACGTCTGAAAAGCCTATTAGTTAATTGCGCTATTAATGTATTGGTCCTTTTGATTTTAACAGAAATATCACCTTTATACCTTTAATCATTATTGCCAAACGTGTGAATTTCGACATCAAAATTGGAGCCATAATCCATAAGGTAGCTAGAAATTGCTGTGGTAAAATAATGAGATTGATTTCTATATTTATGGCACGTCACCCGGTGCATGTATAACGGAGTTTGTTGAATTTCTCAAGATATATGAACCAACTTGTTTACAAATAAATATTGATATTAATTAATACATCGCTGGAGGAGTTTTATAAAGTTTTGAGAGCTTCTCAAGTTGCTGAAGGTTGAACTTAATCTGGAAATGATGACAGTTGAAGCTTTGAAATATCAAGGTCATGGTACTTTTGAGTTCGCTTTGCTTCTTCTCACGGTCACATTGATCTCTGAAGGTCAAGGCCATGGGCCTCTGAAATTCTCAAACACTCCATGAAAATGTGATAGGTTCAATATTTTGGAAAGAACTCTATTTGTCTGGCCCCGAAAAAAAACTTCTAAGGATCCTTCTTTTAAGTTTCGAAAAGTTTCAGAAAGGGATAGCTCAGTGGTTAGCGCGTTTGGCTTCGGATCAGGAGGTCCGGGGTTCGAATCCCGCCAGGGGCACGGCAACTTCGTCTGCAGTAGAGAACTGTTTTACACACAGTAAGGTTTGGATGCAATGCTACACTGAATTTCAGTGTAGTACCACCCATGGTTTGCTAGTTCCAGCTGTTGCTCGCAGGTTTCACCGCAATACAAAGTTAAATCCCAACTCACCTCACCTCACCTCAGAAATCTGGATGACTTTAGCTCTTTAGTGAAATTTCGGATTGTTTAGGACTCCATCCAACGTGTCTGTGCTAGCATAGTGACCGCTGAACCTGAACTTGATAGCGCTCTGCTACACTGGCATAGGAAAAATAAGGAAATGCAGCAAGGCTTAAATTAGCCAGTGATGAAAATTGGAGCAAGTTAATGACCTGCAAGAAAAGTTGGCTAATGGCATTCTGTAGCTTGTTGTGCCTCATGAATTTGGTACCTCTCATAGATTTGATTCGAATAAGATTGTTGATACAGCTGCAAGTGACATTGAAAAGTTATTGTTTGACTTCAACCCTTCACCAATTGCCTCTGCAAACGACATCTCTAAAACTGGTCCTTTGATTTCTCTGCTCTTGACCTAGAGAGGAGCTGACTTGGAAGAAGAATGTATTTGCCAGTAACACTTGGCGTAAGTGCCAGAAGATGATCAATTATGGTCTTAGCGTTCACAAAACTACTGGGAATTTGTTCCCCCATCAGCTAGCGCCCATTTTCAAGACGTGAAAAGAGCATTCTGTTGAAGTGTTTCTCTTTCTTAAATATGTAGTTGCTTTGAAATTGGCAAAATAAAAAAAACTTGCTTTTAAATATATTAGGACCAAACCATTCTTCGTGTCTCAACTTGTTAACAATGGGAACCTTCAGAATTTTGCTATGTAGTCTGCTGTAAAGCGATCAGCGTGTCAGCGTGTCCGTCCCTCCGTCACACTTCTTGTTCTTGTCATTACTAGAACACTTGAAATGTTACGAAACTTGAAACACATAATCACTGTGTAAATCTGTCTTTATTACCCTCATTTGCATAATTTATGCACATTTTCTCACTTTTTCGACATCATTTACACGTAACACTACAAATAGCTATTAGGATATGCTAGCTTCACCAAACTTTTCACAGGTCAACCATGGTCCCTAGATGTGCCTATTATGGGATAGACCTGTATATGAACAGGAAGGTGAATATGAATATATGAGTCTTTTATCAAGCAAAGTAAGCAAAGGTTGCCTGCTGAGCTGCAGAGCCCAAGGATCTATTCTGCTTTCAAATTGACAATCTTTTCTTGGTCACTTTCACCTGTGGTGTCTCTTTCAAGATAAAAAAGAACGGGCAGAATGTTTTCTAGTTAGTCGGAGTGCCCCAGGTGCATAGTGTATCTGTCATTAAATTTACCAGGCCAAAAATATTCAATTAATTGGCATGCCAGAGTACCAACTCCCAAAGCTTCTTTGTGAGGGAAAATGTCAGGATGTTTATGTCATCATCAAAAATATCCTCAGCTTATAATACTACATAGATCCATTGGTTAAAGACGTATTCTGCCTTCTGCCTTGATAGAGATGGATGTTAACCCTCTTGCTGCCAAATGAGAGCAAATTTCACTTCCAAACCATTCAGTTGCCAATTTACAGTCATCACAACTCATCAACAAACGAATTGTCTAGCATCGGCCGTGAACTTATCTGGAAAAGTATTGCACCTGCAGGCTAAATGTCAATCTTGAAATCAGTTGAAAATAACTGGTATGGAAAAGGTTAATCTGAGCCGTGAGTTATTCTGACATATTCACCGTGACTAACAGATCCCTCTGCAGAGTTAAGGCTGTGAACTTCATCAATATTCCCGGATGAATAGCAGACAAATTATTCTTGTGGGAACATCTCCTGATCCTGGATGTAGAAATCACTTTCAAAGGAGTTTCATTAGGGTCAATCTTTGAGCTTGTTGAAGAAGGAATTAGTTTCAAAAAGGTTGCTTTCAACTGAGAGCCATCTCGATAACTTTGGTTAATTAAACCCATTTAGGATTAATCTATGTAACATTAAAATGATGGATCAATGCAAGAACGAATAAACTGTTCCCGAGTTACCGTCAGATTATGACCAGTTAAGCTGTAAGGGTTGAGTTATATTGTCAAGTGATGTCCAGTATATGAGGCCCGATAACGTCCAGTTTAAGTGACTTTTGAGTCGTGGATATTCTGGTCAGTTTAATTACAGTCTAGTGGTCAAGATATCTTGACCACAAGTTTCTCCATCATTCGGTATACTTTATGGACATTTAGGATTTCTAATTTGTCGGTGAACTCTTGGTCATCATCGACAAAATCTTTCAGACCGGACAGTGGACTACATATTGCCATCAATAGATATCTTTGATTTCCTATCGTGATGTCTTCCCACCGCGCCTGTTTGTGCTGACAGCAGACGACATAAGAGTTATCTCTTGCGCTACGTCAATATGTGGTCCAAGGTTGCTGTGTCAGGCACGATGTTTGACAACAGCTGTGAAAGTCCTGGTAGGAAGAATAAGTTATCATCTGATGAAATATCTATAATGATCATACACCTTTACCTACCGTTATTCATAACATTGCAAGGGCAGGATAGCACAGTGGTCAGCGCGGTCAGCTTCGAATCCACCAGAATCTTTGCAACTTTTTCTGCTGTAGAGAACTGTTCTACATGCAGTAAGGTTTGGGTGCCATGCTACACTGAATTTCAGAGCAGCAGTCATAAGTTCTCACTGCAATGCATATATGCAATGTTGGCAAAGGCTTTCTCCCTGCAATGAACTAGCAGCCATGATATACATGAACTTTTCTTTAAACCAGTGTCAAATCACAAATATCCCCCCCCCCCCATAAACTTACTTTGATAGCTACCCTTCTGAAATAACAACAATCAAGTCTTCTATATTCAACTATGTGGTGGCACGTGCCCCTGTGCAATACTCAACTGACTGGTATCTGTGAAGTTCAGCAATGGGCACAGCTTGCCGAATGGGTGACCCACTTAATGCCTGAATAAACTGAAGAGTTTGAAGGCTGATTCCCTGCCCTGATACATGAGTTGAGCGACCAACCGTGTCACCATGGACAAGCAAGTTGATCCCGTACCCAAAATATTGTTCTTAAATAAACCAAATATCACTATTTATTTGCGACTTTCAATAGGTTACATTTGCAAATGTTCAAGTTAGAAACTACTTTTAACACAATTATATTCTTCTTGAGACAAAAAGTCCATTCAAGATTGTTTCACTCGTTTGTTAAGTTAATGAGACTAAAATACCAATTAAGTCTTAATTACATCTTTAATTGTCATTATTCATTAAATATTCATGTTTATTGTTGGCACAAATTAGCAATAATCTTATTTCAATAAACAAAACTTTAATTATTTATGAAAAATATGCAAGAGTAAATCGTATGGAAGATAGCATTATTTTGCACTAATAAATTATACTATTTGAATATGAAACTGAACGATTAGTTAAAGATTACCAATCTAGATATTGATCGTTGATATTTACAGATGAAAATAGATGTTAATGAGATTCATTGATCAATATAGGGTGAGCCAGTTCAACCTAAGTCTGTAGGACATTTTAATTTAGAGTCACAGGTAAGGGGAGAATTCTAAACTAGCGATAATTTAGCTTAAGCTGATTTATGACACAATGATATTTTTATGAAATATTGATATTCAAGGTAATATATGTTTATATGCAGGCCTCAAAATAGCAACCAATTTGGTAGCATTTGCTCCCTATTTTTTCAGTTTGCTCCCTGCAATTTTCAGTTAGGAGCACACATGCTCCATGATTAATCTTGAGGTCAACTAATAAAATTACCGTAGTGTCGCGGGTATAAGTCCATATTTGAGCCTAAGACCACCCCCACTTTTAAGAGGATTGTCCTGGTTGGGCTTATTCCTTAGTTATAGCCCACCCCCCATTTTGACAGATGTTCAATGGTCCAACGATGTCTCTTTTCATGCACAGATTTCATTTCTCGGACATACAATAAAGTTTGATTTGTCATGTTATCGTCTTGTGTTATGTGTTCATATTCTTACTGTGACAGTTTAATTATCGTATATATTTTAATAATTGGATCCATTACATATATCTATAATATTATTTTATAACTTGGGTTATATCTTTCATTAATTATATTTGTGTAGACCTACGTAAATCAAAACACAACATGAACTTGGTACTTCCCTGCGAGCTGTCAAGTCTCGTGCAGTTACGATACCGTAATTATTAAAAAGAATATCAAACACCATAAACGAATAGGCTAAATGAATTTTCATTTTATGATATGGTAGTAAAATATAGATATGCAGTCAAGTTATTATAACATTCAAGTAGAAAATGGCATCTGTAAACATATCTGACAAAAATTTATCTCACGTGTTTAGTCATGACCGCCATATTTGGAGCGAACAACGTCACAAACTTTTTGTCTTTCAAACAATCACTTGAGGGAAACGATTTGAAGATAGTTGTGAAATAAAATATTTGTTATATTTTCTGTGTTTGTCCTCTTTTCGTATCATTTTGAAGTATCTAAATACTTCGATTCGAACCAGGAAGTAAGCACCGTATGTCTACGAGTCGCCAAATATATCAGCCAATGAGATTTTGAATCGATGACACACCCTTTTATCCACCAATGAGAGTTCGCATAAGTAATTAGCCATTCGTTCCGACGCAATAATCTGCCATCTGTTTCGTTATATTCTGCACTCGTTCTTGAATAATCGACCTTCAAAGTGAAAACATTTTGTTGATTTTTTGTCAACAACACAGCTTATTGTTATCGTTTTAATTCATGGTACACAATTTTTTTAATTCAACGGCAATAACAAATTTCACAGAAAAAGTTACTCGAGTATCATGGCTTCGCTGATCGTAGCTACTCACCTGAAAAACAAACACGATGTATTTGTGCGTTAAACGAATATAGTTACGATTTTATAAACATGACATAAATAAATATCGTGTTTATGTTATGTTATGAAATAAAACATCAAAACAATATCCTAAACAACATGATGTAGCCTAGTGACAGATCGTGTGTGTTAGAGAGTGACACCACGCTTGCGGGAAGGAAATTCCGTAATGACGATAGTCTTCTCTGATTGGTCGAGACTAATATAACAACCAATCATATTGTACTTCCTTTGAAAAAAAAGCCATTTCAGTCGACATGCATTGACGCTTCCAACACTGAATTGTAAATTGTTCATAAGCAAATTACGATATTTGTTCTGGAATTTATGACTAAATAACGTACATAATTGTCATAAACATTATTGACAACATCATAATTAAGCTATGTAATGATGAATAGCAAATCGGGACGTGTAACTTACATCGATGTTTGATGACGTGAGTAGCTAAATTTATTCCCAACATTTAAATTTTCCCGGATTATTTTGTCAGCTACGTACACAACTATCAACAACGCAACTCAAGAATGTTATATTTTTTATTCATTGTACACCATTTTAAACCAAACACATGGCATACAAAATTCATAAATAAAAAAATTAATGGCAATGATTTCATGTTTTTTCCAGTCGCCGATCATACAATTCTGAAAAACAAAAATGATGTTTAAGTGCATAATATAATTATCATATATATAAAAATAACATGAATGAATATTAATAATATTATGTTTATGTTTAAAAGACTTGAAACATCAAAGTACAATATTCTTTATGCCGGTAACATGCCTTGCCTATTTGTGTTAGTTCCGAGCCGCCATCTTGGATTCGGTCTCATGAGTTGGGGTCTCTCTCGTATACTAGCCCACCCCCATGTTTTCAAGATGTTTGTTTGCCGGGCCCCCTGGTCTTATACCCGCGAGAATACGGTATTTTTTTTTCATCAAATGTAACCATTATCCATTACAATTGCTTCAAAATGGTATTGAATATTAGCTAGCTTACACGTTTCTGTTTATATTCATTAATATATAGGTAATTTTTGGTAATCTAATTTTGTTTGTGTTCTTTGCAATTTTATTTTGCTGTTAGGAGCTTGCCAGCTCCTTGAAAAAATGTTTACTTTAAGGCCTGATATGTATATTTCATTGGGTTTTTTTATTATTTAAAACAGGCATTAACATAGTTTATCCAAAAGAAAACGTAACATGAAAATATTTCTATAAAAATAGTCAATACAGTTTATTTTTAAACACAGCTAAACAGATGTAAAAAGGTGAGCAGGTTCGTAATCAATATAACTTGTAAGGAGAACTCGACACTTCATGTTATTCAAACTTGTTGTTAATTGGACACAGATAAAGAATATTCTATTTCCAAATTGTAAAGTATCCTGAACAATATCGACTTGAGAGACTTTAGCCGACATAGACTTCCTTATACAAAAATTGATATGAAAAATGATTTGCTTGGGAAATTCAATATTTCATGAATATCCATGAGTTACCCCCAGAAAAAGATTCCTTTTATGTTTATGACTTTTACAAGCTGTCAAATGAAGAGCTATAATTTTCAAATGATAGGGATTTTCTTTTCCTTAACCCTTACGTTGCGTATATATATTTTACCATTTTTAGCCCCTGTGGCGGAATTTACAGGCTCGCAGCTCGCAGCAGTAGTTTGGGCTTTGGCACTAACTAGCTCTGCTGGCGGAATTTCCAGGCGGCGATTCCGGTATCGTTTTTACAAAATATACCGCATCTACATGGCGAATAAGGACTATATACGGGCGTTCAATACAAATTCAAGTAGCGACACCCGTACACAAATGGCTAATTCACACTCGAAACTTTGAATGAATTTTCTATGTTTTTTCGTTTTTATTCTATTACTTTCGAAAGATTGTCTTTTATTCGGGCCTCGTAACATCATAAATACGAAACGAAAAAAATTCCATTTATATACGGAATTGAAGACAAGATGTCTAGCTTCACAATGATATAAAAATTATTAGAATGCGACCTTTGGTTATAATTCTATAGCTATGTAAAGTTTGTCTTTATTTCCACCTATAAAATCGTCATGTATGCGGCATTGCAAACGGTCGTTCATCGCACTTTTCCAAGAAATCATCATCTCGAACCAGTTGACAAATAAGCACATGTCAACCCAAATATGGTTATGTTGTTTGACTTTTCAAATAAACGCTAACCTCGAACCATAACTGATGAAAATATGTTGATTAGTTTGTGTGCCATTTGGTTTCACATGCCTCTCAGAAAGATAAAATTGTATCTTTATTTCTGTGAATAAATCTGCGCATTTTATATAGAATAAAAGATTATTCTTTTCGGTTTATTGTGATATAAAAATTATGAAAATGCATTCAGTAATTTAGCCTTGATAAATGTTTTAGAAGTTGTGAAAATCGCCGATTGTTTCAAAATTTATGAAGTGTAAACATGACCTTTTTCACGGCGCTTGCTGTGTCTTTATTATTTTTTTGAGATTTTCTAATTTTATATGGGAATGTAGTCCATTGTTTCCCCTTTATTTTGCTGTATTTTTTTTTGAAAACAAACAATTCGCTCACATGATATGAAGTGCGGGAGTAAGGCGAGTTAGCGATTTTTTTCCCCGTCTCGCGAGATGCGAGGCAGATAGCAGTCTCGGGCGAGGCAAACCCGTGGGTGAAAATAGCCTCAAGCGAATTAATGCTTCGGGGGCTAAGCCCGACATAATTGGCCTTTTGTAAAGCTAATTATCGATGCGTTACGGGTCAACAATGCACACGCAAATTGGTGTGAATTTTGCTTGATATTCCGACCACACACTGAACAAAGCTTCATTCTCATGTCGGGTCTCGGAGCGTAAATACAGTCATTCTCATGGGTCGGGTCGCGGACACAATCGACTCGTGACCCGGTATGGGGTATAGGACAGTACTTAGACAGCCGTGAATTATTCTAAGTCTTGTAACCGGGATCCGTATTGAGGTACCTACGAATCGCTTATAGCCCGCCCGGATAATTCCGTCGCTCGCATGTTAAGGGTTAAAGTTAAAATTTTGAGAGAAACAGTTGTTTTGGTTGCTTTCAATACTGAAAACTCTTAAATTTAAATATGCAATTTTGTACAAAAATTATTGGTGGAGCAAATATGTTGAAAATCACCTTTTGTTGCTGAGTACGAAAAGGTCATCTTGCCGTTACGTTACCTGATCTATTGGGGTATTTTTTTATGCAAGGCTCCTCCAAATCCACTGATGGTCTCATCAGCATTCGCCTGGTATTGCTGTGAACCTAAAACAAGCTCAAATAGGGTTGTGTTGGTCATTGATGCAGTCTGATTAAAATCGACAGTTTTCCTTGGAATAAAAATTGCAAAATAGTGCATCTACCGGGATACGAACTCGTTCGTGGGTTTCCACGCCAAACTGTCTGAAAGCACCCCGTACACTAGCGTGTTCGGGCGCAATTCAGCTAACCAATCAAAAGATGCCCAACAAATGCTTTCGGTGCGAGAAACCAGGGGCAGATAACTCCAAACCGCTATCCTTTTGTCTGTTCCGAATGCTTTCAAAACCGCAACCGTTTAAATACTATGATGTGATTGGTCAGCTATTTGACTTGGTTTTGGCTGCGCTAAACTGGTTCTGAACACACGCCTATACGGGGTGTTCTCAGACCTTGTGGCGAGGAATCTACAGAACCTGTTCGTATCCCGGCAGATGCAAAATTTTGCAAATTTTATTCCTCGGAACAAGGTCGATTTTAATCAGACTGTCATTGATGTTGAATTGATATCAAAGTGTACCACTGCTTAAAAATGATTTACTTACTTGAACTTATAGCTTCACCTTGTGAATTCATTTACTAAAACATTGATCTGATGAAGTTATCGCAGCTCAGGAGGTAAGTATACAGATTTTGTAATGGTATAAATTGTGGATGTTGAACATCTATTAAGTATTATTTTTTGTTGACAGGTTCGAGAACGTCTACGGGTTGCATTGGAACGAGTGGCTCAATTAGAAGAGGAACTAGCCTCAGCAAACCAAGAGGTAAGATAAATACCGTATTTCCCTGGCTCAGTGCTCCACAACAGACAGGGAAGCCAGCGCTTAGAGTTACAACTCTACCATATTCTCAAACAAACATCTTAAAAACATGGGGGTGGGCTTTTAGACAGGAGATGCCCCAACTCAGATGAAAATTCATACCAACTGTCAGACAGTCAGAATAGGTTTTATGTAGGTTTTTTACACTTAACTTAAAATAATATTATAGATTTATGTAATGTATGACCATGGAACATCTGGCAAAGTTGGGGATGGGCTATAACCTGAGAATAACCCCAACCAGTACAACCCCTGAAAAGTGGGGGATGATCTAAGGCTCGAGAGAATACGGTAATATTTTTCAACAAATTGTCTCAACTGTAACACACCTAGCACTTATACCAGTTGCCTATTTCTAAATCTGCACCTGTTGGAGACAGACGCCTTCAAGGAAATATGCTATTCTCTTTATTATCTAAATATATGTTTATGGTCGATTCATCCATTTTCCAGATTCTCTCAGTGATGCTAGAATGATACTGGTTTCAAAGAAAGAGATAAAATTACTATGTGAGACAGTTCATATTATGATTTTAGCAAGCATTTATGCCGCATGTATGATGTTTCACATTAGTTCTTGTCAAATTGTCGAACAGGAAGAACAGATGTTGACTGAAGATTTGCAAACGATTGCCTACATACTCAGTAAAGGTTACAACTGCAAGCACGGCTGTATATGCAAATCTGTTTCAAAGAAGTGACATATCAGCCAAAAATATGTCCACTTAATTTCAAGAAGTAATGAAGCCTAGTCGTTTTTGCCAAACTATGTTTTATTGCAGGTGGAATATGTTGCTGGGAGCCATTATTGCAGGCTATTTTAACTGAAAGGGCTCATGAATGAGCAACCTGAAACCATTTTCAGTGAATTACATTTAAATCCTCCGCCCATTCATCAATTCACAAAGCTTTTGGGGAAATACTTTAAACCAGCAGTAATCCAAATGCATTTAAGAGATCAGCACATGCAGTGATTATATAATTATTCACTTTCTGCCTAATGGCTGCCATTTTGGTTGTCAGTCTAGAATGTTACGACTCTTCTGATTGGATATGGTTTTTCATTCAACCAATGAGGTTGCTATACTCTGTGTGATCAGCCATTGAGAGTGCTTGTTACATTTGATACTTTTTTCAACAAAATGTCATGACATTGTTAATTCTCGCTTGTAAAAGAGCCATATAATTGAACTATTTATTATCTTTTTCCATTTAGAATGTTTTGGAGAATTAGCCATGGATATCTAACATAACATGCCAAATTGACTGAGAGGCAGAACTTACGATCAAGAAAAAGAAACAAATCATTCAGCAACCTGCCACTGTCCCCCACACATGATCTAATTGGATGAAAGATATATTTTTAAAATGATGTCATTGAGATTATAATACTTCTGGTCCTTCATGTAACAAAGTCACCATCAATCAAAACGAGTAAATACATTAGACTTGGCATTTGAAATTCTCTATTGTTATCCTTGCAGGAGAGCGTGTTCCGGTTTCCTCTGAAGAACCGTTCTTGGGATTAAACCCCTTCGTTGTCTAGTTGGTATTCTTGTAAATTGGACGAACAGGATGGTTTGTGCACCAGCCGAAGTATTAACTTCTCCAAAATACCAAATATTTGGACCAATGTTGAAGTTTTACACACATACTGTTCAGCTTTCCAAATATTTCGACATTATCTAATTTCAAATTCTAACCCCTTTTGACGAGCTAGCATGATCTTATTTACTAGCCCACCATGTAGTTGACAAGCAATAAAAATTCATCTTGATGGTTAACCACATATTTGAAATTTAACACAGTTGCTACACCGATGACCTTTTCAAGCTAATTGCACTGAAGATGTCAGTGATCAGTTGAGACCCAACCTCAAAGAAGAAAGAGGTTTCAATAAACTTTTGCCAACTTTTTCTCAATGAATATTTAAAACTTAATTTCATTTTCTTTCAAAGTTCATGAAGTTCCTTTATTTAACAGGGATCTTCTCACAGAGAGGTGGCCAAGACTTCAATAACGTGTGCTCATTATTATGTCTGGTTTACCGTTCTTTTTTATGGGATTGACATTCTTATGTTCGGTCTAATATTGATGTATAAGAAGAAAGAATAATTACTTCTCTGAAAATCAGTTGTTTAAATAATTAAAACTCTTTTTAAATTTGTTTGCATATTCCCTATTCTCTTCCCCCTAAAAAGTCTGGGGTTTGAATCCCACCAGGAGCTCAGCAATTTTTTCTGCTTTAAAGTATTGTTATGTATGCAGTAAGGTTTGAGTGCAATGCTACACTGAAGTTAAGCACAGTGCGCTCCATTTTTCCCTAGTTCCAGATGCTCTCAGGTTTCACTAAACTTTATAGGCATTATGGTATTGTAGGATTTCTTTCTATTACAGTAATTGTGCATATGCATCTTGATTTGTTTGTTCCAGCCAACACTTTAAGGTTTCACTTCAATGCATTCAAGGCTTTCTCCTTGCAGTGGCACCTATCTCAACAGTGTAAATGGGTTTCTCTTGATACTGCTTTACCATCTCAGATTCCTTTTCCAAATTTTGCGGAAGTAGTCTTAACTGTTCACCTAAAATGTGAAATGAGAGACGGTAACACTGATTTGCTAATGTAATATAGGGTGCGGGATAGCGCAGTGGTTAGCGCGTTCGGCTTCCGATCAAGAGGTCCGGGGTTGGAATCCCGCCAGTGGCACGGCAACTTTGTCTGCAGTAGAGAACTGTTCTACAAGCAGTAAGGTTTGGGTGCAATGCTACACTGAATTTCAGTGCAGTACCACCCATGGTTCGCTAGTTCCAGCCTTTGCTCGCAGGTTTCACCGCAATGCATAGCCACATGGCATTGCAGGCTTTCTCCCTGCAATAATACTAGCAGCCGCGATATAAGTGAAATACTCTTGAAAGCGGCGTTAAACCCCAACTCACCTCACCTCACCTCAAAATTTGCCAAAAATAGTCTTTACTGTTCACCTAAAATGTAAAATGAGAGACGGTGACAGAGATTTGCTAATGTAATATAAAGCTCTTCTTTATCAGACACAAATGAACAGACCACATTTCAAATAGTCTTTAGATTAATTCTTCCTTAGGATGAGTCATCAAAATGCTCTTGGCTGATCAATTTGCTGTGAAATATCATTTGTCATCACAAAAGCAAGTTTCTTTCAAAGTTTCTGTGGAAAATCTAAACACTGAGTCATCTTTCTGGTTGAAGCCAAAGTTTTTGAATGTTATATACGTATCTACATTGAAGAGTCATGTTTATTGAAAAAATCAATAAAATACAGCAAAGTCACATCTTTATATAAACAAAGTCTAGGTTCAAATCCAGTCAGGGGCTTAGCAGTTTTGTCTGCAGTAGAGAACTGTTCTACATGCAGTAATTTCAGGGTGCAATACTACTGAATTTCAATTGACTGCAGTATCACCCATTGATATCAAGTGAAGGATCCTGGAGCTACGGAATCCCGCCAGTGGCATGGCAACTTTGTCTGCAGTAGAGAACTCTTCTACACGCAGTAAGGTTTGAGTGCAATGCTACACTGAATTTCAGCGTAGTACCACCCATGGTTCACTAGTTCCAGCCGATGCTCGCAGTTTTCACCGCAATGCATAGCCACATGGTGTTGCAGGCTTTCTCCCTTGCCATAATACTAGCAGCCGCGATATAAGTGAAATACTCTTAAAAGCGGCGTTAAACCCCAACCTGGAGCTACATGCTGGCCTTTTTGTCTCGGCGTTCGTTAATGTTTTGAGAAGTAGGATACCATTCCAAAGTGCCCAATCAGTCCCTCTCTTTCTCTGCTGCTTACCAAGAAACAACATTGAATTTCATTGCTTGTAGGTGTCACTGCAATGCATGACAGAAATACTGTTGCTGGTTTTCTTCCTGCTAAACATGCAACCCCATATAAATTGACCACATCGTAATTTTACAGATGTCAATATTCTGCTTGTTTCAACAATTCTACAGCTGTCCCTACTACCATTTAGATTTATAATTCTTATCCCATTCTGCCCGTCAGATGAAAATTATGTCGGATAACAAAATGCTGTTCAACACAAAGTCCTCCTGAAATTCATCTTTCTGGTTGTAGAAGTGATACAATTTCTCTGTTTCATCTGTCATAATCAGGCAAAGACCAGATCAAAATAATGTCAAATTTCAAAACGCTGTCCAAGATATTCCGAACACGAAGCATTCCGTCAATCTGACAGTTTCCCCTACCAAATATTAACATCTGAAAGGCGGATCAATGCAAAAAATAGCCGAGAGGTGAGGCTTGCCAATACATCATTCCCAAGGGAGGTAATTAAAGAACATAAATAGTCGCCACAAAAAAAATATGAATCAATGAGTCTCGTATAGGATAGCCTGATGTTGAATCATTAATGCCCAACCACTGACTTTATCTCGAACACCGTTTACCTAACACCTCGCATTTCTACACAAGATTATGCCCATTCAGCTAAAATCGGACTAAATATTTCCTGCGTAGAGATGGTTACTAACACAATGATAGAACACCGCCATTAGGGCTCGTATTGCTGAGAGGAAATATAATATTTGATGCTAATATTGGACATTTGTGAATCACTAGTCATAAAACCCTGACAAGATACAGTATAATATATTTTTATTGTATTTGTGACTTTGTTAATTTTTTAAAAGGTTTTTGTGTTACTGTTGTCATTTGAATGTTTTATTTTTATGCAATGATATTAAATTATATTTACATAACATTAAAACTTTTAAAATCTATAACCTATAGTGATAGCAATGAATGATAGCCTTATATTTAATCCAAAAAAGGAGTGGGATAACACAGTGGTTAGTGCTTTAAGCTTCAGATCAAGAGGTCTGGGTTCGAACTGCTTGACAACTTTGTCTGCTGTTGAAAACTGAGTTTCAGTGTAGTAGCATCCATGGTTCGCTCGTTCCAGCCGATGCTCACAAGTTTCAGAACTGCAAAGACATGCAGACTTTCGCCCAGCAATAATACTAGCAGCCTTGATAAAAGTTATAAAACTTTTTATAATGAGAGAGATCTCAGAAATGATCAATGAATGATTAAGTTACAAATCGGTTTATTCTCTCAAATTCTTACCTGGCAGCCATATTGGTATTTTTGTCAAAGTGTCTGAATTCATGGAATTGATAAATGTAAACCCATTTTGAAATGCTAAACCATTTGTTAGAATAAACCTTGACACTTCATGTGCACCGAGAAGAAGCACTTGAAGTACTTGAAGTATTCCAGCATTCAAAAAAAATACTTGCATGTTTCAACTCGAAGCATAGTCACATTTGTGTTGCGGGCTTTCTCCCTGCAATGTTACTTGATGCCGTGCTACAAGTGAAATACTCTTGAAAGCAGCGTTACACCTGAAGTCACCTCACCTCACCTCAGGGCATTACCACCCATTGTTCGCAAATTCCAGCCCATTTTTGCAGATTTTGCCACAAAGCATAGTAAAAATGGTATTTCAGATTTTCTTCCTGCAATAGTACTAGCTGCTGTGATAAAAGTGATATATTCTTGAAAGTGGCATTCACCTAACCTCATTCAAACCTAGGAGAAGGCTAGTGTCTAGTCTCCTCTCCTAGACAAACACATAATTATAGGTTTGCAAATTCAGCAGTTTTAGGGTTCAATATATGTTTTCTCTTCTCGTTTTGTCTCCCATGATATAATTTTATTGATTTACAGATCCAAGAATATTCCCTGATAGTTTGTCTTGAGCTAGTGGCCAATCAGGCTATTCCTTTTCTTAAACATGTAAATTAGCCACTCAGAATGATTTGGCACAAGTTAATACTGTAGCTAAAGCATTCGAGGGGTGTGACAGCGTAAGGTCTTTATTTCTTCACATTTGATGATTTTATCGATTTATAGACTTAAGATTGATTATTCTTGAAGTGAATTCGTTATTGTCATGGTTCAATAACCATGTCGGACCTTATTGTTCTCGTCGTATAAATATGCATGATTTACTCACAAGCCAATTTGTTCTTCCTACTTATGGGGGGCTTAAGTTTTCGATTTTTCGCCTTATCAGAGATCAACCCATCTTAGTTTAGAAAAAATATTGTTCTTTGATCATCTGAATAAAAATGCAAGATGGGATTTGCATATGAAAAAAATCATTCTCGAAGAAACAAATAAAAGTTTTGAAATGGATCAGGTTTCTGTGCCTGAAGTACTCAAACTTAAAGCCAACATATATTATATAATTTTTGAGGGAGGGAAAGGATAATGGATATGAATTAATTTCGTCTACAAACGACATCGTGTGACAAAGTTGGTATAGAGGCCTGCAGGGGGACCTTCTTTAGGATAAGAACTAAGGGTGACCTTTGAACCACTATTGCGACTAACTATTGCAATAGTAATAGTCTATTGTGATCTACTATTGCGATAGTTTATCAATAAACGAAATGAAACAAATTCCAGAATAAACAGTGTTTTTATTGTCTTTACTTTGTAATGACTTCTTCCAAAGTGACAGAACTTAGTTGTCAAGTTTTCAAGCTCTCCGTGATCTGTTCAGCGTGTTCAAGCATTTTTAAATCTAATATTCACATTAATGTGCTTATTTTGATTTTAAATGCAAGTAAAGAACAAAAATGATGAAGATATCGAAACTATCCATAGTAAACTGTACTATCGATTGTTTTTGCTTAATTGCAATTGATAAAGTACTATACTATAGCACAGCAACTATTGTGATATGTCGATAGTTTGATCACTCGTTAGATATGTTTTGGACCAGAGAGCGTCTGGTTAGAAAGATGTCTGTTTGGAGAGAACACTTCACGTTTGTACATGAAATTAATGTTATGAAATCAACATGGTAAGAATTTGTTCTCTGCATTTTCACCTTCATTTGACTTCATTTGGTAGAGTTGCTGGCTGTGATAACGTATTTGTAGACACATTCAGTGTCAGACCAGTAAAATTCTCTTGAAAGCAGTTTTAATCTCTAGAGATTCCCAAAAATTTTTGTCAACATTTTAAGAATTCATGGTCCTATTACTTTCTTACAATGCTACGAGTATGTACCGAAATTAATCCTTATGTAGTATTTTAACAGTTAAGACTCAATGATCAGTATAAGGGAGACAACTCTGTAAACCTTGCTAGCTTTCTACCGCGTTTATCAAACAGAGTAGCGTCCCTTGGGGACCCCTGTATGTAACCCCCACGTCCGTAATAAACATGTCTGCGGTAAAGTCGACGTATGTTGTTCTGTCGTCGACTACGGTCGACAGTATTGAAGACACGACAACTTACCCTAGGACCTGTACATCATCAGTCACCAGTTGCACCAGGTAACCTCTACATTCCCTCCCACAGGCCCTCAACATGGATTATTCACTGAAAGCCTTGAGGGGCAACATGCGTTGGGGAACAAACCGTATCACACATTGCAATATCCATATCACTAATTCATTTCCAAATCAAGTTGATGCAGATGACTGATCACCTTATGTCATTGTGAAAGGTATGTCATACCGACATCTTTATACTTACCTAGCTGTACCAGGTAACCCCTTGATTTCCTCCCAGAAGCCCTGAACATGGATTATTTACGTAGAGCCTTGAGGGGCAACATGCACAGGGGAACAAACATATCACAGTTGGCAATATCCATATGAGTAATTCATTAATACAGGACTCACGGTGGGCTTAATATACATGTGCACGATTTCACAGACCCTGGGGTAAAATGGGAACGTGCACAATGTGGAAGCTTCTTCCACCTGACGTGGTTTATATTGCATCTGTATCAATCAATGTCGGCCAAAAGAAACGCCTACCAGATATATCATCAGATGTTCTTAAACTATAATGAACAGATCAGCAATATTATAACATTATGAAGTTGCACCATTTCTGCATAATATATTTAAATTTCAGAAGTTGTCATGTCACAAAAGAATTGGGTTGTTGAAATGAGACAACAGAATTGTTCGTTTTCTATCAGTATCGATATATGTGAGGAGTATCAAAGTATCTAATGGACACACTCCTGTTTTAAATATTGTATCAAGCACAACGAAAATGCATCCATCTGTGGTGACACAGAAGAGTTGAGGAAATGCGGCAAGTCTCAGAGTAAGGAGACTGCAAGTTAAGTCTCTGCATGGGGAAATTGGGATCATCTTGACTTTCCTACTATACTAATACTAAGTTAATGCCAATGGTAAAGTTATTCTTGTAGTTATTCCCGGATCACTTAATTCCACTGACTTTGCCATTGTCAGGAATACTTTCCGAATCGAAAGGTCAACAAGTTATAACCTATTCCGTGTTCTTTCATCTTTATTTTTTTTCCAAAGAATTATGTTCATTTACTTGCATTATTTCCCTTTAACATGGTTGAAAATAACTACAGAAAAATTTCTTTTATCTGTTCAGCTTTTAACATGGCAGATATAATCATGCAAGAAGATATGTTATTAAATTTAATCAAATCTTCCATGGTGACATTTTTAAGCTCATATTCTGCCTTTATTCGCAGAACAAGGATAGTAATTATCTCAAAACCTGCATTTTGCCCATTTACAAGATTTAATCAATGCCATGAATCCACTGATCCAGAAACTTTTCAAAATTTACAAAAAAATTCCTGAAAATACCTTAACTACCCCCACATGTGTTCATTGGTTCAGTCCCCATCAAACAATTAGTCTTCAAAGGTAGCGTTGGCTTTCTGCGATTTTTCAAGAAAGCTATCGAGGCTGTCGTGAAGAGGAATCTTTATGTCAAAGAGACATGTGGGTTTATTGGAAATATTTCGTGATCATAAAGATCATTTCTCGTAATCTTTAAGTTAATTCTTTCTGAATGCCAACATTTTGAGGGGGCGTTCTATTATACCAAATCAGGACAAAATCGCTTATTTTGGTGACTTAATGATTTTATGTTATTCTTTTGAAAATGGAAATTTGAAGTGCATTAATATTTTACCAGAAAGTTTAAAACTCCTAAGTTATTAATCCTATTTATTTTAAATATTATTTCTTTGTCTTATTTCTTTGTCTTTGACCAGGGTTAATAATTTGGTCAGCGCTTTCACCACTTAGAGAGTGTAATGAGCATGGGGAAAAGTGTTATATAAATGGATTTTGTGTGTGCTGATGATCATATTCTAAGTTCATGCATCAGTTCTATTGTTTTACCTTTGAATCTATCTTTCTATTAATCATCGCTCTTTGTCTTTCGCGATTCTTAATTTTCTTAAATCCACATTCATAATTTTTTGTTTTTAAATCCTCAATGCAGCTCAACTTTTACTTAGTTTACTGCATATGATTTGTTATTAATTCTTTATCATTTCATATCTGCAAAAGAGATTTTATCGAGCTGATTTGTTCTGAAGTTTTTATTAAATGTTAACCATATTAATCTTCTTGTCAGCGATAAAAGTTCTATTTTTTCTCTCATCATGTTATTATCAAAATGTCATCTGTGAGAGGGCCACTCAAGCTGCAGAATCTATGGAATCGGTAAACATCAAAGAACCGTAGACCATATAACTAAGAGCTTTAACCCTAGCACGTTCAGCTGTGGATCAAGGGATCCAGGGTTCAAATCTTGTCGGCTCGGCAAATTTGTATATTGTAGAGACTGAAATTCAGCTTGCTTGCTAAATCCATCCCAGTTTTCACTATTTCAATAAGGCATAAAGGTATGTAGGTTTTTTTCAGTTGTTTGATTGACTTAGACTTTGATGTGTATTGCTTGTCCTTGATTTAACATCTTGACAATAATCGTTACCAGGTCAAGCCGACCTTATGTCCATGCAGGTATATTCTCATGTCAAGGTAAACTTGTTAACGAGAGATCGAAACCTTTTAATGGTAGTTGATGAAAGTCATCAATGCTTATTGTCATTGTAATTAATTGTGTATTTTTAACCCACGACATTGGGAATATATAGTACAGCATAGGGACGTTCAAAGTGATGATCAGGAATTATCCTGATCAATGACTACAAAGTTACAGGAGTTAATGTCACTTGGAATAATTCTGCAGTTGTCGAAAAACTTTTTATTTCAGAGCGAAATACAGTATCAGGGAGCACACTGAAAGAATACCTGTATTAATAGTTGTTGGAAATTGAATCCCATATTCAATGCAATATTGAAGGAAATGGATAATGGTTATCCTCTTTCAAGGAAATTGATAATGGTTATCTTTTGTTGAGGAAATGGGTAATGGTTATCTTTTGCGAAAGAAATCCTTTGTACACATACAGGATTTAGAAGTAACTTTGACTTCAGCCAAGGAGCATGTGCACTCTAAAAATAAGTAGAAATCAAATGCTGTAAATGATTTACGTAAGTCTTACCTGTTGGAAACTCGTTAACAAGGTCGGTGTGACCGGAACAGTACCTTGTGTCTTGTATCAAAGTTAATGAGTCGCCTACTTTCTACCTGCACAAAGACGCTGGATGCTGTGATACATGTAGGTTTATATCAAGGTGAACCTGTGACAGCTATATCTATTAATGCTATTTAACTCTCACCTGCACAGAAAACTGGTTGGGTCGGAATGACCTGTTATCCGATAATGTGAAGTCATTCCAATGAAGGTCACTTGATTAATGTGTTCAATATTCTTCGAAATACTTCATGTTAATTTTCTGTGAAGATATTGCTGAGTAGAGGTTGGAAATTAATCTATCGACATAGATTGATAGCAGATTTAATGCTTAATTTGCTGAATTAATTTGTGATTAAAAGTGGCCTTTTTACATGAATTACAACTTTAATGAGAGAATGATCTAGAAAAGGTAACTGGAAAAAGATAGGGTATTCCACAATAATCTGCTTTAGCATGTAGCGTGGTGACTGCTGAAGTAGTTAGTACCAGTTCAGTTTGAGAGGTTCTCGTTCAGGAATCTTAACCCTTTCACATTGGGTAAAGGGGGTCCGATAGCTCACTGGTAAGGACACACGTTCATCTTTGGATCAAGAGGTCTGGGGTTTGAATCCCACCAAGGTCTCAGTCCTCAACGTTTGTCTGCAGTAGAGAACTGATCTAGGGAACAGTTTGGGTGCAATGGTACACTGAATTTCAGTGCAGTACAATCCAGTGTTCGCTAGTTCCAGCCAATACTCACAGGTTTCACCACAATACATAGCCACCCTGGTGTTGCAGGCTTTCCCCTGCAATTATACTTGCTGCAGTGAAGTGAAATAATCGACGTTAAACCTCACCTCACATAGGGAGTGATCTGGTTTTGGTCAGTTGCTAATAATAATAACTCTTTATAGTCCGTAATACAATGTACAATGGAAATTTGTTGTTTGCAAATAGCACCCGGCAGCCACAGTGCAGCACCAGTAAAAACGTTGTTCTGTCCTTATAATGCTGAGTGTCAAGCAAGGCAGCAACAACTCCCATCTTTTAACGTCTTTTGGTATGACGCGACCGGGAACCCCGGCCTTCCTGGTGATGAGCGGACACTCTACCAACTGAGCTACATCCCCGATAGGCATTCCTGTAATATAACCGTCAAGTACTGTATTGTGATTATTATATTGTCGATATTGTATCACTCACCTCTAACGTGTTCGACTGTCGCAGCATAAGAGTTAAACTCATCTCTATTAAGTTCCAATGTCCTGAAATGTCATAGTTCATTAGGAAAGGTGACATTTCACTAAACTGTCCCTCGATATGTTACAGCAGTCACTGAAAAAGATTTATTGTTTGAGGAGAGATTTTTATTTTAGATTGCCAAGGGTTCGTGAATATCAAGCCAGTCATTTGTGAATATCAGATTAATTTCACTGTAGTTCAGGTAGTATGGCGATATATGTAAACATCAATATAGACTTCCACGCATATACAAAATATTTAAATATGTATAACTAAATGTGATGTTATTTATATGATATAATGTTAATTAAACAGGGGACATAAAAATTTTGAATATAAATTTATACTCTAAAGTTACAGATATATTTATACTCTTTGCACTGTAAATATACAAAAAAAATTTGCTTTGAATTAATCTTGAAGAAGATGAAAGAATTACAAAGTTTGTGCCATTGAAAATACACACAACGGTGACTCGTCTAATTCTTGGAAGACAAGCTTATTTTGGCAACAGGGGTGAAAGGTAGTTACCGGTATAACAAACTGACAATATAATATACATGGAATTATATAGCGCTTTTTAGGGAATAAACTGCAAAGGTTTCAAACACTTGAAATACACATTCAGTAAATAAGAACACTTGAAAATATAACCATGAATAGAATCATACGATAGCGGCGAAACATTACCCCTATTGACATAACAATTTGGACTCGTCCAAAGTTTTTGAGCGCTTACATTTACATATATTTCAAGAACTAAAGTACATATTGATAGGAATTACTAACATAACATTGATCAGCAACATGTAAACATTATATATACCTGAAGGTTTGTCCTCACGGCCAATATATCTTGCAAAAATCATAAATAAACATTTGATCTCTTCCCACTCATCGTTCGTTGAAAAACAAAGGGAGCATTCCGTCACCGGAAGTCTTGTTTAAAATAAAGGTAAAAAAGGGAGTGGCTCATTATTTCGATTATGCAATCGAGCGAAAAGTGATAAGTCTCGGGGCACAAATCCAATCCACAAACCATCGATCAACATCATTCAAGCTCTAACGTATGTACCTGATGTTCATGTTGAAAATTTTCCACAATTGAAATTTTAGTTGTGTTTAGAGCACATGAAATTGTTTGTTGATATAAAAATCTGAATAATTAAAAAATAAATCAATTCCCAAAATCATCAGAAAATTTTAGTTTGTCAGAACTAATTTAAAATTTGTGTTTTAGTTTATTTCTTTGATGTGATAGTTTTATTTTCAATTCTCAAGTCGAGGTATTAGCATGTATTAATATCACTCCTTTTGATGTGTTAGTGCTCAAGCAAGATCACAACAAATATTTTCTGAGGAGTTTCTCGATTTTAATCTGAATCAAAGGAAACGTTGTTCTCATTTGTGGTAATCAATGTCAATTTCGCAATTTCTTGATCATTACAATAAAATTTATAAAACAAAATAATATTAATAGAATAATAAAATTAAATATTGTAACCGTATCTATTCAATTAATTAAGAGTCGTTACAGAGTTTTTGTTTAAATCAACATCGTTAAGATTGATGATAAAAAATCTCTGAATGATTTACTGTAAAGATTCCAGAATTCTATTGGGTCACTGTAGCTGAATGATCGGAGAGTTCGAAGGGTTCACTTTCTGTTATAATATAGAATAACCAAATTTGGTGTGTATCTTGAGGATATCAATTCCTCGATTGAGATTTTTTTAAAATTAGAGGCCTCACACCCTTATTTGTTCACGAGTTGTTGCCCTGGTTATGTTTTTGGGACTTTTTTTTTACCTCAGGAAGGGTAAAATGTGAAGTTTTACAATTAAGGTGTTTTTGAGAAAAGTTATTCCGTTATTTATTGTTTTTGTTTGTTTTCAGTTATTTACATTACGGGAACAACAGACCAAATCTCGACATTCTAGCGGAAGTACAGAGGATGGAGAGAAACTACGAAAGGTCGCATCCGGTGATTCAACAGACGGAGACCAGAAAGAGGCTTTTCCCAAAGTAGGTGGAACTCTTTTGCAGTGAAGGAAATATTGTTTCATGGAAATCACAAAACTCAGTTCTTGCTGACAACAGTGTTGTTGTTTCTGCCAATTTATCCTAAAATCATCAAGTGACCCCAAAATTCAAGCTAAAGACTTTGTTTTGGACAAAATAGCAAATTTTTTAGTTGTGAGTCAGCTCTCTCCATACATCATTCAGCGTTTCCAAAGCAAGAAGAGTACTTCAGCAAGTCTAGAAAGACCAATACATGCTTCATACCTTGCTGCATCATACAAGTTTGGATAAAGGCTAAAAAATTTTCTATACTCATTTCGATCCTTTTCTGTCCCCAATAACAACCTCATCAAGAAATCTTCTTGAAGACCTGTTATGTTTTAGTACAGTTATGGGTTGTCCTGTTAAATTCTGTTTACACGCTGCTGAAGTCAGAAATAATTCTAATTAGCCTAGCTCCACGGACAGTAATTTCAGCCTCCTCTCGGACTGAAATATTTGTATTCAAGTCTATAGCATGCCAGATCCAAGCTTTAGTTTCTATGTCTTATTCAAGGCCATAGAATGCCTACTTTCAGCGTCTCTCCAATGGGTCAATTGACCCCGACTCCGACGTCAACCGAGTCATCGAGCTTCAAGAAACGGTTGAAAAGCAGAACAGTGAGTTGACATCTGCTCGCACCAAGATGCTGGAGATGACCAACAAAGTGACGGAACTAGAGGAGAACTTCACAACCACCCAGAAGGATCTCGTCAAGGCTCAGGAACAGGTGGTCAAACTGACACGCGACTTGCGAGAGGTGAGAGGTCATATCGTATTTTCAATTAACCTGAGCAAAAGCAGTGATGAATATGCAGAGGTTGATATGTCAATCTTAGGAGTCATTCTCATATTGTGGTCAGGTATCTGTGTATAGAAAACTGTTTTTAATGAATCAGATATGTTATACCTGTAAAAAAGAAACTTAGACAGCGAGGCCCAAAATATTCTAGGGTAGCCTGTCTTCAGCTAGAAGCCAATCCTGCATATATGTCATTTCTCAAGTTGTTATTCCTGTAAATTGATCTCTCAGAAATCAGAATTGGCACTAATGTTATCGGCAGCTTGTGTGTTATTGTTTTTCAAGATGGTTTTCAACATTATATTAAACATATTTCATTGTTCTGAAAAATATTCTAGTCAGCTGAATGCTCAATGAACTTCTTACTCCTACTATTTTTAATTTTGAAAGTACATAAAAGAAGGAATATTTGATTCTCGTGGCAGTCTCAGTGTCAGAAGGAGGACCAGGAAGAGAGGATTGCCACGCTAGAGAAACGCTACCTGAACGCTCAGCGTGAGTCCACCTCACTACACGACCTCAACGATAAACTGACCTCCGAACTTGCCATGAAGGAATCTCAGATGAAGAGCGTAAGTTTCCTTGCATCTTTTATCAAAGCTATGAATATGTTAAGGCGACAGAATCTCAGATGAAGAGCGTAAGTTTCCAAGCATCTTATATCCTTGCCACGAGAAAACCCACAGTCTTTTTGTCCATGAGCTCATTTGAATCACATTCTACATGTTAAATATTTTGATCAGTTTGTGGCAAAATGTCTAAAACATCACTTACTTGGCATGACAAAGGTCTTAAACTGTTTGGGTATCTTATAAAATAACATTCCCGTTCTGAAAAAATAAATAGTTGTGAGCCAAATAGCAATTCTTAAAATAATATGGACCTAGATGTTTGGTGATTGATTGACAGGCTGCAACTAAGCAGACATTCCAAAATAAACGGTCGAATTCACCTCTGAAATATAGTAGTATTTGATAGAGATTGGATTGAAATGTCTTCATTGTCTTCACAGAATGAAGAGAAGGTTAGAGCCTTGCAAGAAAAACACGAGTCTGCAGAACAGAAACTGCAGCAGTCGTTGAAGAAGGCCGAGGCACTGCCGACGATAGAAGCTCAACTCCAACAGAGGATGGATGCATTAAGTCAGGTCAGTAGCGCCAATTTCAACCCATGACGTTTCCATGCAAAAATGTGCTCCGAAATAAAGATTGAATTAAAACCCTAGCTCGAAACTGTGAGCAGCAGTTCCTTGACTCCACTTAAATACTCCCTGCTACAGTGCGGTTAGACAGTTCATGCAACCAGCAACTACTTTTATGCTTTCAAAAAATGATAAAACTTAAATATTTCACTATTCTTTTCCAACACCCTCCCATCTCGCCCTCAACTCATTCCCAACTCGCTACCAACTCTCTCCCAACTAACTCCCAACTCCTCCAAACTTGCCCTCAACTCACTACCAACTCACTACCAACTCGCTCCCAACTCACTCCCAACTCGCTCTCAACTCACTCCTAACTCTCTCCCAAATCTCTCCCAAATCTCTCCCAACTCACATCCAACTCACCCCAACTCATCCAAACTCCCTCCAAACTCACCCCAACTCACCCCAACTCATCCCAACTCCCTCCCAACTCCCTCCCAACTCACCCCAACTCATCCCAACTCCCTCCCAACTCACCCCAAACTCACTCCCAACTCGCTACCAACTCGCTCCCATCTCGCTCCCATCTCGCCCCAAACTCATCCCAAACTCACCCCAATTCGCTCTCAACTCCCTCCAAACTCGCCCAAACTCCCTCCAAACTCGCTCCAAACTCCCTACCAACTAACTCCAAACTCACTCCAAACCTGCTCCCTTGGCAGATATGTGTAAAAAAAATAGTAGAAAAAAAATACTCAAAATAAACAAATCTATCTGGATAACACTTAAAACAAGAACAAATCAGCACCAAATGACACTTAACAGGGAAGTCACTCATGCTTTAATTAAGCCCTATAACATTTCTTGCTGTTACGATTGCCTTTCAACCTGTTACGTTCAAGTAGTTTATGTCGTGAGCTTAAAACCTGTCTTAAAGCAAGTAGTATTAGCCGTAGAAGCCGGCTATTGATTGGCTGGTTTTGACAGAAAGACAGCTTTGATACTCTTTGTCATGAAACCTGTCTGCATCGGATGGAAGGCGAGAAGATCGGGTGAATGAGTGCCTGGAATTACGTGTCTTATGTAACGCAAATGTCAAGGTGTTACCGAACATGTCACCGGCGTCCTACTTCTCCCAAATCTGATTAGAACGAGCCGTAATTCTAGCATTATGACCTGATATAAGAAACATATTACCCTCTAAAGATGATTACATCTATATGCTATACCAGAGTATTGCAATCAAAACCTGTTCCGAGACTGTTGATACGTGATATACTCTATGTAGGTGTTTGGTGTACGTAATTAATAATAATAATTACATTTGATTTATCACACCTTATATTCAGGTTGTCCTGCTAATATGGCTCTTTACAGAAACCAAAAATAAGACAATCATGATAAATTGATTGAGCTGATAAAATTAAAGTCTGAAATGCTTACTTCCTATCAAATACTTATATTACGGTGGGAAGTAAACAATGACCCAGTCATAAATAAATAATGGGGTTAGCCAAGAAAACATAATTTCTATAATGCAAGGGGCCTGGTCATTATTTTGATGTTCCTACAAACATAATTACACAATAATTACAAAAAAATAATTTTTGGAAACTAAGTAATTGATTTTATTGATTATTGTTCATGGTTTTGTATGAAACTAAATTGTCTAAAGTAATTATTTGTCCTACATTCCTACTGAGCACTCACAATGTTACCTGTTAAAAATAAACTTGATATCTGCAAATGTTCATTTACTCATTTATGTATTGGAAAAAACAGACATGAAATGACAAAACAAAATGTACACAATATTGTTTCAAGTTCAAGTTGTCAACATGGTGAGACTGATGATCTTAAGGTTTAAATCCAAATTCATATTTGGTCTGAATGAAAGACTACCTGACCAAAAATATAATTTTTGAATGAAGAAATAATTCTATTTGGACAACCACATTGGAGGAATTCATTTTGCCTGTTACCACACGACACAGACAGACGTAATATCAACTGAAAGGATTAAAAGTGCTGAAAATTATTAATTTCTTTCTCTGGAAGAATGTTTTTTAAAAGAGAAAAATTTACCAAATTTGTGCATGATTCTGCCATAATGTCTTGCCTGTGGTTTTAAAGGGGCAGTAGCACGTTTTTTCACTCAAATAAGTTGATGAAATGTATTTGAAAAATATTGTTACTCAAAGTAAAACACCTTCTCTCTTCGAAAAATCAAGTTAAAAAATGAGCGCACATGGTTTGGTAATGCCATGGGAATCGTTTTTGTAATTTGAAATAATAAAATGTGTTCACAATAAAATCGCCGCCATGCAATTTTGCTTTATGCAACAATGTTATTACGGATAATTGGTTTGTGTAATACAATGCTTTACCCTCTAAAGTTAATTTAAATGACATAAACTTAATGGAAAATTTTTAAAAATAAATTTTGCAAAAAACGTACTGCAGCGCCTTTAAAGCCTACAAACACTACTTTGGACTAATTCCATCGTAGAAAATATGTCTTATTACCGATGTTCCGGGTTCAGATAAAAGCAGTATCAACAGATCTGACTGAAATTGCCCAGACAGAATAAATAGTGTCTATGGAATCTAATTTGGGCTGTTTTTCTTCCTTGGTATAATCAAAGTGCTGGTATTAGAGGCCTAATTAAAGATTTATGTTGATGTTTTACAATGAAGTTAGTACCATGGTAGCTAAACTAATCTAAGAACTCGTGCGTTTTATCTTTATGGAAATAAAACATAGGTTTGTCATTAGGTTTATTAAGGAATTGAGTATATAGGTTTCCCACTCAACTATTTGAAGTAAATAGATATAGACTTTATCTTTGACTATTTTAAGGATATGAATGTATATAGGTTTTAACATAAGGGAATAAATATAAACTGGGCAAAGTAAGTTAGGGATACTGGATGTTTCATTGCAAATATTTCATTGGTATGTCAAGTTAAAAATTACATCATTGTTCATAATTTTAAAATTTCCCTAACTATTGTTGTCCAATACATTTGTCATGGGTATATCGGGCCAGGATAGCACAGTGGTTAACACTTTTGGTTTGAGATGAAGAAGGTTTGAAGGCTCGGCAACTTTGTCTGCTGTAGAGAACTGTTCTACATGCAGTAAGGTTTGGGTGCAATGCTACACTGAATTTCAGTCCAGTACCACCCATGGTTTTGCTAGTTCCAGCTGATGTTTGCAGGTTTCACTACAATGCATAGTCACAGTGGTGTTGCTGGCTTTCTCCCTGCAATATTATTAGCAGCCATGATATAAGTGAAATACTCTTGAAAGTGACGTTTTAACCACAAATCACCTCACCTCACCTCACCTCCTCACCTCACCACCTCATCTCACCTCACCTCCTCACCTCGCCACCTCACCTCACCTCCTCTCCTCACCTCACCTCCTCTCCTCACCTCACCTCCTCACCTCACCTCACCACCTCATCTCACCTCATCTCACCTCACCTCACCTCACCTCACCTCACCACCTCATCTCACCTCACCTCTTCACCTCACCTCTCCTCACCTCACCTCACCTCACCTCCTCACCTCACCTCACCTCACCTCACCTCTCCTCACCTCACCTCTTCACCTCACCTCTCCTCACCTCACCTCACCTCACCTCACCTCACCTCACCTCACCTCACCTCACCTCACCTCACCTCACCTCATCTCATCTCATATCATCTCATCTCATAGGTATTCGAGTGATGATTGTAACTTTGATGCCATACAAAGGAAGTAAAGCATAATAATTCTTCAGCTTTAAGAAGTATATATTCTATAGAATCATCATTATAACTTTGTAACTGTTATGTAATAAGATACAACATTTTTGGAAGTTAATTATTTAAAACTTATTGCAGTTATGTAACGTCTAAAATATATAATTTTTACCTTGAAAACAAATAAATGGAAAATAGGTTTTAAATATTCTCAACTTATATTGATAAGGAACATTAGATAATGCTGTGTCAAAGTTATAGGTTTTTGTATTTAAATATTTTCTAAAATACAAAAGTTAATGCTTTCATTATATTTTTAAGCTAGAAACGAATTGCCTTTGAAACCTCCTCTTTGTGCCATTGTATACAAATTATGAATCATTGGTAATTATTTGTCTGGAAATTAATTGAAAATGAAAATGAATAAAACAAAACAAAACCTTCCATGTTGATAAGATCATGTTTCATACATGACTGTATTGCAGTAGATATGAAATAAGTTTGACAAGCATTTTGTTAAAATTTATAATCATCAATTTTAATTGTAAAATATAATGCAAAACATAACAAAAATTTGGATAAATCGAAAGGTCTGTCTGGTCATTGTTCAACTGCTGATGTTATATTCCAAAATTAACATTACAATAATAAATGCACTTCTAACGCGATGTAGTCCATCTGCTGAGCAGCTCCTCACAGCGCTTTACATTAGGACCCTGACAGAATTGTACGCTCGGAGCTGCCATAAGCTCTACATAAGGCCATGTACACCCGTTATGTCAGGTACCCATTTATACGTACAATGTATATGAGCGTCTTGCCCAGTGACACAACACGCAAAATTTAGGTGCATCCACCAGGATTTGAACCTGGATCTTTAGGTGAGAGTCCAGCATGCTAACCACTACACCACTGTGCTCCATATGTTGATGTTTACATCTGTTTGTTATTACAGGCGGAGGAGCAGCAAGACTCCATACAGGAGAGACTGCAGACTCTGGAGTCTAACCTCATGGACAGAGACTCAGAGTTACAGCGGGTAAGTGTCTTAACACTCTGAGTACAAATCTAATTTTTAGCTCATCTGGCCTGAAAGGCCTGATGGGCTTATGGCATGGCATGGTGTCCGGCGTCCATCCATCCGTCTGTCTGTAAACTTTTCGCATTTTGGTCTTCTCCAGAACGTGTCTAGGGAGCTGAACTTTTTTGTGCAGACTCCTTGGCTAATGGGGATTCTAAATTGTAGATTTCATGACCCCGTGACCTCAAATGGGGTCACAGGGGTCACAAACCCAAAAAACTATTTTCATCTTCTTCTCCAGTTCCAAAAGATCTAGAGAGCTGAAAAGTTGTTTGCAGACTCCTTGGCTAATGTGGATTCTAAATTGTAGATATGGTGACCCCTCGACCCCAAATGGGGTCTCAGGGGTCACAACCCTAAAAACATATATTCATGTTCTTCTCCAGTAAGAAAAGCTCTAGAACAAGCTGAGAAAATGTATTATAACAATACAAATCCTGATGAGCTACAGAGCCCATGGCTCTATTTTTTTAAATATTTCTTTACTTTATTGCTTTTTGCTGTAAAAAAAGGTAAAAAATAATTATGGCACACTGACTGTACGGTCTGACTGATCTTGCTGTCTGCAATCGCATCAGATCTACAAATCTGACTCTCACACTGAAGAGTTCTGCGCCACTGTCACTTTATATGTCCACAGTTTTCTTCCACGGATAACCATTTTCTATCGATACGGTATATTGGGTTGTGTAATGAGATGTTTTACCCTCTAACGTAACAATATATTGTATAACCTTAAATTATAAATGGAAATTTTGAGAAAACAAAATTTGCTAAAATGTGCTACAGCGCCTTTAACTGATAATTAATCCAGTAGTCTGTAGCTGACGGCCAATCCCAAGGTAATGCCCTTGTTAACTATTTGATTCCTTACCAGTGGCGGAACATTACATTAAAGCATGTTCCCTGAAAATGTCGCCCTCTGGTTGTTATCACGTTTAGTGGGTACACCTCCTTCTTTCATTATATATTCCTGTAATTTGGTTTCTTAGATTGTTTAGTTAACCCCTTACATGCCATTCCAACATTTTTGTCACAAGTTGGGATCAATTTCTTTGTTAATGAGTTGTGATTCCTGTAAATTGGTCACAATGGTTCTGCATTAAGTAATTCATCAGTTGTGTGTGTGTATATATATATGATCAGATGTTTAAGAAATAAATGTCAGAATGTCACACCTAAGTCCAACAGTTACAACTTAGTAAATAAATATTTGCAAACATTGTAGGAGATTATCGCAAATGGCTGCGATACTGCCGAAGCGGCGTTAAGCAATAACTCACTCACTCATTGTAGGAGATCATACATGACATACACCAAGTGTTATGTATGTAAAACCATCATTCTCCCCTTGTTGGATAAGATAAGAATTGCATTAACCTAAAAAGATATTAAACATTATGATAACATAACCATAAACAAAATTTCTTTAAAAATATTTCTCCTATCTACTGTTAAATTTGATAATTTTGAGTCATTGTTTACCCACTTGATAGTATTTTCAAAAACTTTCAATGAAATATTTTCTCTTTAGGCGCGGCAGAGAGAGAAAATGAATGAAGAACACAACACACGTCTGTCTGCAACTGTTGACCGTCTGCTGTCAGAGAGTAATGAGCGTCTGCAGCTCCATCTGAAGGAACGCATGCAGGCACTGGAGGAGAAGAACCAACTCACGCAGGAACTTGATCACACGCGCAAACTCCTCGATGAGACGCAACAGGAGAAGGTAATTCATGCATTTATGTGTCAATAATTAGTTGAAATGAGGCATTCCTTAAGTTAAAATCACTAGAAATCTGCTTGAAGATATCACTGTAATAACGATTTTTAGTAATACTGTATTATTTCCACATCATTTGACATCAAATAAATAAATATTTGAGCATGGTGAAAATAAACTTGATGAAAACGTGCTGTAAGAAATACTTGATGACATTGTAATGTCTTGATGACAATGTCATGATGACCTCAATGCAAACTTGTTGCTGAAAGGAAATATGTTACCTTACCTCAATGTATGAATATTGATCATTTGTGAATAAGTTGAACTGTATGAATTATGACCGGGATATTTTATGGTAATAAAATTCTAGAGGATTCTCATGTTAATGCATCTCTCTTGAGTAATGGTTGGCAAAACCTTCCAAAGCAGTGATTTTATAACACTTCCTTCAATTTGTTATGTAGCAACATTTAGTGCTATTGTATAATGGAAATTCAATACATGTTTCCCCAACTAAATTGCAACACAACTTTATGTTATCTGTTCACAGGAGAGAATCAATGAAGATCTTCAGCGGTATAGAAAGGAAGTTGAAATCCTCAGATCACAGATCGAACAAATCATGAGGTAAGTACAAACAGCCAGTGTTTATTTCATATCTGCTGCTAAATTGGATTTAAAATAGAGGCTCTTAGTTAGACAAGAAAATGTAATTTGTGGTAAAAATGAATTGACAAATATAATGTTGTGATCCACACTTGATTTATGATGGTGAAAAGTGAACGTCAATGCTTCAAAACACTGATATTTTGTCTATTACTACATTAAAAGAAAAATCTCCATAAGTGGCGTTAACTCACTCACCCACTCTCCATAATTCTGACTTTATCTAAACGAAAAGCATGGTAAAGGAAAAGTTATAAATATGAATGATGGAGTGATTTATTTTTCTTTTTGCTGGATCTCAGCTTAAAAAAAAAATTCCCCAAAGATTTTCAAACAGCTGTGATGTAATGATAGAATTCTGACGATTAACATAGATACAGTATATAACATATGTATACATTATGCTCATCCCTTGTATGACAGGACGGGTCTGGGAGTGGAGGAGAGCGTACTCAGGAGAGTCCAGCGTGGCCGGGAACACGCGCTCCTCGAGGACCAGAGCAAGGTCACATTTTACTTTCATTTTTTTTAATTCTTTTTTTTAATTGCAGGTATACATGTTTGAAAAAGTCTTACTGTAAACAGTTTCTGTGTTTTGCTTTTCCTTCCAGAGTTGAACAATGTTCAACAAAATTTCTGAAAAATAATTTGTTGTGGTATGCCAGTGAATCATGCCAGTACCATTCATCTAAGAGTTACCTCCCATTAATTGCCCGGAAATTTTTATTAACACCATTTTCAAAATCATACATTTATTTTTCTGGTAATTGGGAAAATACTTAAATATTAATATATAGACCTATATTATTGGATGTTGATGACCCCTAGATTAAGGATTCTGGTATCGTAGCAACAATTTATTCTCATATTTGCAGGTGAACACACTAAATGAACAGGAATGGGAGAAGCTTCAACAAGCGCATGTTTTGGCAAATGTACAACATGCATTTGACACGTCGGACACAGAAGGAACAGACGATAACGAGTCTATATTTGGGGCGGTGGATCTGTTGTCGCCTACTGGACACACAGATGCACAGACGCTTGCCCTTATGCTCCAGGAACAATTAGACGCCATTAATAATGAGATTAGGTGAGTTCATCTACCGCTCCATATACAACAAATTGCAAGTGAGATAGGTTTCATTATTGAAAATGAGAGAGTTAAAGGGTTTTGTTCCAAGAATATAGTTTTTATTATTTAATAATATTAACCCATCTTTTGTTGGTACTAAGGCTCAAATGTATAACTGGATTTTAATGAAGGAGTCTTATACCGTAATTACAAATTTATATTTATTTCAAATCTCAAGTGTGTAAAATTAGCTAGGAAAATTGTCTCCACAAAATTTTAAGCATTGTAAGCTTAAATAACACTTTACAAAGAAGCGCAGATCTTGATCAAATTTACTTGGGCCAAAACTGACACATACAATCTTTGTCAACTTCTGTTTCTGATTGAGTAAATGAGGAAGTACACATGCATTGCGATGTCTGACAAGACTCTAAGGTTTATTATACATTTTTCAACAGGAACAAAGTTCCTCATAAATTTCACAACTTATGTCATTCACGCAAACTCTCAACTTGATCTTTACTAGAGACAAGAGACATAAGTTAATCCTAAGTTACATACTCCAAAGTGTAATTTATGCAGAAAATGTCCATCCACTGTCCCCACCAATGGCTGCGATACTGACCAAGCAGCGTTAAACAATACTCACTCACTCGATCGCTCCATTCGCAGGTTAATACAGGAAGAGAAGGAGAGTACGGAGCAGCGTGCGGAAGAACTGGAAAGTCGGGTAGGAAGTGGGAGTCTTGATGCAATATCTGCCACCAGGTGGCCACAGGGCTACGAGCGCTCGTCCCCACCTCTCAGTGGGCGCTCAACGCCTCGAGCATATCATTCGAGAGATATTCTCCAAAAATACCATACCGTAAGTCCGCCGTTGGAACTGACGGAACGGAACAATCACCTGATCATAGTGTCATCAGCGGCCTACCGTAACGATGTGTTTATGTTTTCGTGCGTGAGAACGTCCCCTAAAATTTTCAGATCCCAGCAATGTGCTATTTTAGTTAATTAATACCCTTTTGATTTGTTCTGGCATGGTCCTTGGGTAACCGTGGATTTTATTCTTTTAATGGCCTTGACCTTTAAATTCTAACAATATATGGCCTTCACCCTCGTCAGATTGTCCTCGGCATTAAATTTAATCATTGACCTGGAGTAAAATAAGTTCAGCTTTTTATGTCCATAACATCTTTTCCATTTGAGGTCATAATTAACAAAACGTCTTTAAAGGGATTAATTTATTAATAACATAAATAATATTGCCCCCCACAGTGCTGGAGCTATCCTTGAATATTGTCGACTAATCAGAGTACAGTTTTGTGATGCATGAAATAATAACATGCATTTTACGAGTTATTAGGACATATAGTGTTTGATGGATTTAATAAGTATACCGTGACTGGAGTTTGGAAAATATCTCTCTAATGTGTGACCAATGTTGTAACCACCATCTTGAGTGTGAACAGTCAAGCAAATGTCTTGACCAGGAAATAATTTTTCTTCACATTGTGCATGAAAAATTGTTCTTGAGGTTAATAAACAAAATAACATTTTTTTAAAATGTACCTTTGTTGGCTGTTTGCAATTAGAAAATAACAGCTTCACGCACTAATACGCCGCAAGCTTAGAGTAGACGCGTGTGCAAATATTTTGTTTTTTCAACACGGGAATTTTTCTCTGCTTTGAGATGTTGGTGTATGTAGATATTTGTTCTGACAAAATTAATTTGCATATTAAAACCTAGTTTGCTATATTTTTTCAGACGTGTGTTTCGCTTAATCTTGAGTCGCACACCCCAGCCCAAACTCTGTGCCTTAGCAGCCACAAGGTCTTAAGTCCCTTCAAATATTCTCTTTTCGATGTTCGTTCAGTAAACGTTTGTTCATTTTGTTTGTTCATTTCGTACAACTCTGTCCATTAGTTGTCGTTTCGCCAATATCACTGAAAAGGCTTATATAAAATTCTCAGTAAATCTAGGATCTATTTGAAATTATCAATTTATGTTGATTATGAATTCTAATTTCTAGGCTGCTGATAACACGTTCATTTCATCATCCATCATTTTATGAATTTGTTCTTCATAATTTCATTGGATTGCTTTTCTGCATGAAAGCATGCTTTTGCAATTTGTTTTAAATTTTCAAATTTGGCTGCCAGTAAATTAAGCCTTTCTCAGCCTGACTCTTGCATGTCTTTCCTAAGATTAGGATTTTGGTTTTACATTTGATTGACCTTGACCTTTAACCTAAAGCATGACCTTTAATATTTTGCCTTTGACCTTTGACCTCTGTGTTATTTTGTGCATGAAGCCTCCACCATGTCAACACCATCATTGAATCATGCAAGGCCAAAATTATGCCAGTTCATATTTTTTCACATGTTTCTTATAGAGTAGAACATTTTCACCATCTTTTTCCTTTTATACTGTTTCTGAAAATTCTTTGCAAATAAGTAATGCTTAAGAACATGGTTTAGTTAGAAGGCCTAAAATCTATCGTCTTGATATTAAAAAAAATAAAAGGTATTCATTGCTTGGAAACATTATTCGTTATTTTAGAAAACTTAATCTTATTCAAGACTTTTTCACTTGAGCAAAAGTAAAATATCATTTAAATTTCTCATAAAAATAACATAAATAATCATTTGGTTACCCTATACAGAGTGGGGAGGGGTTGGGGTTTTGGGGGCAGTTCATATTATTTCTTTTCCATATCTATTCTTGACAATTTGGAATTCAATGGTTGTTAATAAATATTGGGAGGGTTAACATCATATCCCTTTAATAGATCTTAGAATATGTAGTGTTCAAGAAATTAATACACAAAACAATTTAGATAGCTTGTTTGTTTTTTCTTGCATCTTATTTCAATCTTAATTTAGATCTAAATTACTTTTGCATGAAATGCATGGGTTATTTATTTTGAAATTATTGTTTATCATCTTATTTTGAACATTTATTATTTAATATTTTATGCATACCTTTCATATATAATCATGCATTTATCATCAAGCAGTGTTAATCTAACGGTGTTTGTATAGCAACTAATGATATGTATATAATATATGTAATATGTGTATATCTTTCTTACAAAAGTATGAAATTATAATACTCTATTTGTCAGTTGATATCTTGAATAGTTGTGAAATATCATGCAATAATTATGCTTTGGAATAATTATTGATTTGATGAAGATAAATTTATAGATATTTATTCAAATTAATTATTTTTGGCTAGTACAAACTAGTCATTGGATATTTAAATTTTGGATCTAATGAAAATCACTCAAACAATTCAACTAGATGATGAAAGAAAATATCTCAATTAATAACCATGCTTGTTGTCACATTGAAAGAATTTGTTTAATGAATAGTGGTTACATATAACTCTTTCTCTCTCATTCCGTTCAAATTTTCAAATTAAAAATTTTAGTTGTTTGAAGAATGAACAAAATTTAAGTTAGGTTTAGTGAGCAGGTTACACTGGTTACTATAATCAGCGTACTAAGTGTCCCAACGCTTATTACAAATTCGGGACGGGATAGCACAGTGGTTTGTGCTTTTGGTTCAGATGAAAAGATCCGTGGTTCGAATCCTGTTGGGGGCTTTGCAGCTTTGTTTGCTGTAGAGAACTGTTCTACATGCAACAAGGTTTGGAGGCAATGCTACACTGAATTTCAGCGCAGTACCACCCATGGTTTGCAAGATCAAGCAGGTTTCACTGTATTGCCACAATGCTGTTGCAAGCCTTCCTCATGCAATAATTTTAGCAGCCATGATATAAGTTAAATACTCTTGAAAGCGACGTTAAACCACAACGCATCTCACAGTTTAAAAATTTAACTATGTAGACTGTCCCTCGAGAAAGCGCAGGGATAGCGCGTTCGGCTTTGGATCAAGAGGTCCAGAGTTCGAATCCTGCCAGGGGCACGGCAACATTGTCTGCATTAGAGAACTGTTCTACACGAAGTAAGGTTTGGGTGCATTGCTACACTGCATTTCAGAGTAGTACCACCCATGGTTCTCTAGTTCCAGCCGTTGCTCGCAGGTTTCACCGCAATCCAAAGCCACATGGTGTTGCAGGCTTTCTCCCTGCCATAATACTAGCAGCCGCGCTATAAGTGAAATATGGTGAAAGCGGCGTTAAACCCCAACTCACCTCACCTCACCTCCCACACACCTTTGGATCTGTACACTGATGTACACAAGCTCTAAACAAAATTACTGACAAGCCATATTTGCAACGTTTGCATACACCCCCTTTGAATATATTTCGCTGATTGGCTGGGACACTTGTTACGTTGACAATGGTAGGCAGTAAATGACAGGGTACTACATCAGACATTGTGGCTAGACAATATAAATCTTTATTAGCTCCTCTCCCTGTGTACCTTGCAACAACTGCACTCGTTGTTAGATAGATAACGTCATTTGCACTGTTTATGTCCTGCTTATATGTACAAACAAAATATTGATTCTAAAAAAAATTAAATTCATGAAAGATGTACTATTTAGTGTTTCAAACTTACAAATAAAATATACAAAATGTTGTTTTGAGTCTTACGAAAACCCAAATGTTGCGTGTTGATCACAATTCTGTTTAAAAAAAAAGGGAAATTGTCTCCCGTTGGCAATGTTGAGCAAGTTGTCTCCCTTTACCTTAACAATTGGTCCCTTTATTGGCATGGCATAAACAGTGAAAACATAGTAAATCTGCACTATATGAAAATGCATGGCATGATATAATATTATTCCACTGGGATATCCCAATCTACAAATACAATAAATATAAAAAATAAACGAACAAATATGAAATTTTCAAAATAAAACAATGTTGTTGCCTCAAAATGAAAGTGAAAAATTTCAAAAAGGTTTTTGTAAAGGTAATGTTTTTAATAAACTGTAGATCAAAATATGATTCTATTCATATACAACAAAAAATCGTTCTAAACATTCAATTTATGGAGCAAAACCATGAATAGAAAGCCATTCCAATTAAATTCCATTTGAAACGTAACTAAAAGGTTGGGATGACCCAGTGAAATCGAGTGAACCATCACGGGATAAACAGACCTTTTCCTGTCATTGTAGGCGCCGGCGGGTATCTCTGCCTCCCATATGTACACCTATTCTTCCTCTAGTCCACAATTGGCAACCTCCGCTGACGCATCCTCCTCACAGCAGGTATACGTCGCTGACTTGTCCATTTAAGGAATTCTTATTATATCCCCAAAATGTGTTTTACATTAACAGTACAGAGAAATGGGATTTTAGAGATACCCTAATATGTCTGTAAGTTTTGCCGTAACTATTGTTTGTTTGATCCGAAAAATATTTTATTTTGGTACCGTTTCTCATCTGCGTTACAACAAATGTTATTGACTTGAAGTAGTTTCGGGAATGTGCAGTTTAACCCTGAAAAGGATTTTAGGTATTTATTCATGGTATTTATTTCTAATTCTTGGGATTTTATTATATTTCCTAAAACGATAAGGGTTGATCTGTTCATGTGTGCAAAAATTTCAGAGGTCAAAGGTCAAAAGTAAAATATGAAAAGAAAGGAAGGAATGTTCGATAGTGAAATTGTTAAGTTACAAGTTAAAAGCGAAATTAGCAATGAAAATACAAAATTGAAATTTGTCACTAGCATGGTTAAGTCGCCTTATATGTTTAAGCACAGGATGTGTTTGTTTCAATTTGTCAAAGTGTTGTGGTATTTATTTTACAGGATATAGAAGTAGACACACAGAACAACAACTTAGAGGTCAGGCCATAATGGATTGAAAATAAAAACTCATCCAATTCTTTTAAAACATTTTTTGAGGGAAATTTCAAGTTGCTTTTTACAACCAACATTTATTTTAGATAGATATTGTAAAAAGCAAAGTTTATTATCATGAAATTCCCATTTTAAATATTGTTTTCTCTTTCAAAAATTTGATTTGAACTTTGGATGAGTGTTTATGAATTTAATATGGCTGCGTAGAAAGAGAAGTTATAACATTAGAACATTAGAATCTCACTGTAGTCATCAAGTTTGAAGTGTAGACTTGAAACGCAAATAGCATTAAAATCATAGAATCTATTTGTAGCAAACAAGGGAGATTAAAGGTCATTAAAGGTTGTTAAAACAGAATTCCTGCTCTTGTATACTCAAAACTTAGAAGCTTTCTTAGATTGCAATAGAAATCAGTGCTTTAGAATTCCAGCCTTGAAAATGGGGCAGGTTTATAAGCTTTTCCCGATGCTTATGCAAATTAAGCATTTTGCCTTTGGAAAAAACTTTGCAGTTTCTATGGTGAATGACTTAATCCCTTTTAGTTCTAAGATAGCTAAAAACACAAATTTTTAAAGAGGGTTTTATTTCTCATATGAAGAATGGATGTTAAAATGATAATAATTGATTTGATTGTAATATGCATACACTTAATGTTAGAACCAAGGATTTCCCTCTTTCGAACTTCTGATAATGTCTTAAAAATTCTAGATAAATTAAAGAAGCTAAGCAATAAAATACATAATTGCATTTCCATATATTTGAAGGTGAACATCCCATGTAATAATGCGGGGGGAAAAGCTGATATTATCCCAGTTTACATGTATTTGATGAATAATGGTATCGCAACACAATTGCAGTATTATTTCAACAACTAGTCTATAAGGACTTGTCAGTATTATTTCAACAACTAGTCTATAAGGACTTGTCAATTGTTGTCAACAAAAATGTCTTCCTAGGTACTGTTTTTCTGACAAAAGTCATTTTCTTGATTTTGAAGCCCCAATACAGTAGGGACGACAGTGCGATCAGCTCCAAGGAAGAAACACGGCAGATAAAGTGTGAATCAAGTCCACCCACGCCTAGATCGTTACGTTTGGAGCGGGTGGCCAGAGCTCTAGCCCAGCAAAGTGTCGATGATTCTCCAGTGTAAGTCTCTTTCTTTGTTTATTGATGTTTATTGAGATTTCAAGTCCCTGTTTATTGAAATTCAAATTCTATTTTTATTGGCATTTATTGAGATTTCTCTTTTAATTGAGATACCAGGTCACTGTTTTATTCTCTATTCCAGTGTTCGAGTTGTAATTTTGTTGTAATTGATTATCTTCCCTATCAATTTCATTGCTTCTCTCCATTTACAAAAGTGTTTCAGGAAAATGGCACCAGTATTTTGTACCTTCATGACTATAACCTTGTATTCTTTTATTTGTATTATTAATGATCTCTTACAGCACAATGACATGTGAGTTACCTCCCTTTGAAGGGTTTTAACGTCTTTAACTAACCGACTGAACACATGGATAGATCTAAAGAGAATGTTCAGATATCTTGTCTATTGATTTCCAGTATAGTCTCCTGTTTGTTAGTCTTTCCAACAGTTGTCAGTACTGTTTACATGAATATCATACTGATAAGAGTTATTTCCCTTAAGTTCAATAACAAATTAGTAATCTTCCTTTACAGCAGTGCTAAACTATCCCAAATCAAATGTTAACGCAACATATTATTGATAGTATCATAAATTATGTGCCATGTGTAATGTCATATCATTGTGAGTTATCTCCCTTATCAATGAGTTATCTCCCTTTGCAGAAGTTCTAAGCTCCTTGAACTTACCCACTCGTCAGCCAGCCCTATGGGTGGTGTGCATAGTAGTCAGGACTCTTTACCTAAACAAATTATGTGCCATGTGTTATGTCATCATTGTGAGTTATCTCCCTTATCAATGAGTTATCTCCCTTTGCAGAAGTGCTAAGCTCCTTGAACTTACCCACTCGTCAGCCAGCCCTATGGGCAGTGTGCATAGTAGTCAGGACTCTTTACATAAACACACCAAGAAGAAGGGACTGAAGAGTTCGCTAGGAAGGTTTTTCAGTAAGAAGGAGAAACAGAAACCGAAAGAAGCAATGGGACTTGAGAGAGGTGCAACAGCATTCACGGATACAGACGGAAGTGGAGACGCATTAACTTTAGGGCTAGGACAATCTGAATTTGATAGGCGGAAAAAGAAGAAGTAAGTCTGTATTTCCTGTGTATTATAAATAATATTCAGAGATGCTTTTTGGTTCATTCTTAGGAATTGTTCTGAGCTTACCTGATGTTGTGAAATAGCTTATTCAGTATAAAGGCCACAGGCCCATATACAATAAAGAAAATTAATTTTTTATTGGAATAAACAGATTTGTTGCAATAACTGAAACATCATAACATTTGTTTATGTGATATATACATACAATTTACAATAGTGAACAATGTAGCATATAAGCCTGGGATGTTGTTGTTTAGGATTTTAGTGCAGGAAAATTGTATTTCTCAACTATATTCAGTTTTATCAATTCTGCATATTTTGGAAAGTGTTGGTATGAGTTACGACTGCAAAACTGTCACGGAATATATACGGAATGAGGTTTGGAAATAGGTCAAGCCGCGATAATCCGGCCTCCGATAATCCGAATCTCGCAGTTTCCAAACGGTAGGAAGATGTAACCAAACTAATCTCTTTAGTAGTCCTCAGTACTCAGTAGTCCGAACATTTCACTATCCGAACGTTTTTGATGAAAAACGGAAGCGTTCGGATTATCGAGGCCTGACTGTATTTATGACATTTCAGCAATACAATTTATGTATTTCACAGACACGAGTTACTGGAAGAGGCGATGAAGGCTGGTACTCCATTTGCCTTGTGGAACGGACCAACGGTAGTCGCATGGCTAGAAGTGAGTAGATAATGAAGCATTGTAACATGAAGATGCCTTCCTACACAGATATTGAAGTTTTTACTTTAAATCTATGACACACTATTTATGATTCACATTTATTATACCTATGATGAATTATCAAACGACTATAATCTTCTGTACCATCTCTAACGAGCAATTCTTCAAGTGATCGGCAATATTTATCCTTTTAACATGCAATATACCAGTGTCTGAATAAGCTTGAAGACTAGACAGTCTGAAAGTGTAATTTTGTCAATTGAAATTGCATATTTAGAGAAAAACTGGAGAAAAAGCTACCAAATTTTAGTCAGACAGGTTTTATGTCATACACTGGATACAGTAACACATGTAACTTCAGTATCTCTCCTTTGACCAGTCGTAATATTTAACAGTATTCATCCACACTTCATAAATGATCAATACCTATCGTGCGGTATACAAACCTGTGATGAGTGTAGTGTGTAACCTGTTGTTAAGTATCCTCTCCCCATTAACGAGAAATACCTGTATTAAGCAATACACACGTATAACAAGCAATACGCACACCTGTCACAGGCAATTTGCTTCTTATTGGTAACATCCACTTACATATGAAACAAACAATACAAATACAAAAAATTATGATATTTTTATCAAACAATATTCAACAAAACATTCCTTTACAAGAAGTATACCTCAATGCCCCCCCTGATTTTTGTCATACCTGAATTCTGCAAATTATGTTTGAAACAAAGACAAAACCCACCAATATAATCATTTGTATACATTGGCGGCCACCATTGTTCTATGACGAACGTCATTTGGGGGAAAAAAAGTACTTTAATCTATAATAAAGGATCTTGGCTCAAAGCATGCTAAAAAAATTTATTAAGCATTTAACGGTTAAGGCCATGCATAAAAGTGCTAATATCAATTACGCTTCATGTGAGAATCAGCGAGCGATCACAAGAGGTTACAAGAACCTATGAGATTCTCCGGTCATTGTCAGTGTAAATAATGTTCTGTCAGTTGGTGTTGATGTTCCCAGTGATTATGGGCTATGAACAAAAAGTTCTTTGTTTTCTTACCATTATTTTAATCAACCTGTGGAAGGTTAATGAACTCTTTCATCTGTTACATTCATACAATCTACTGGCTAAAGTATTAATGACACACCCGTAACTAGCTCACACATGTGTTTCAGTTGTGGGTAGGGATGCCGGCGTGGTACGTGGCGGCGTGTCGAGCAAACGTAAAGAGCGGAGCCATCATGTCCGCTCTCTCCGACACAGAGATACAGCGAGAGATCGGCATCAGCAACCCTCTCCACAGACTCAAACTGAGGCTAGCCATACAGGAAATGGTTAGCCTCACAAGTCCATCAGCGCCAAAAACATCGCGAACAGTAAGTATAAAGATTTAGTGATTAATAAGTGATAGTTCGACCACAGCTGTCCATTGGGCTGTTGAGAGACCATTTTTTATGGCATTTCACAATTTCATGAACTGAACTGCTTATAAGCCGTTCAAGGGCCAGGCAAATTAAGGGTAAATAAAATGGAAATTACATTACAGTCAGTAGATAATAAAGTTATGGTTTATGATAATTTCAATGAAGGTAATCATCCTTAACGTTACCAGCCTTTCCCTATGCTTTTGTAAATTTTCGTGGTAAAATGAAGCAAAAACGTCCAAAGGTAACAAGAACAGACAAGAGTAACCCGGTTATTGACTATCGGACGGGTACTATTTTATACAATATTAATGGGGTTTTTTCTTGACATTGACAATGAATTGACATGCACAGAAAACACATTTCCTATGATTTTCCATCAATTGTTGTGAATAAAATAACACCTGACTTAAAATTTCTTTTGCAGACATTAGCATTTGGAGATATGAACCATGAGTGGATAGGCAACGACTGGTTACCGAGTCTCGGTCTGCCGCAGTACCGCAGTCATTTTATGGAGTGCCTCGTGGATGCTCGCATGTTGGATCACCTCACCAAGAAAGATCTGAGGGGACAGTTAAAAATGGTAGATAGTTTCCATAGGTGAGTGAAGCTGATCTTTACCATACAAAATCTCTCTAGGATTAGTTCGAATCCTGCCCAAGACTCCACAGCTTTGTCTGCTGTAGAGAACCGTTGGGGTTGGTGCAGTGCTGCACTGAATTTTGCACAGTACCACGAAAAGAAACATTGTCTTGTGTTTTGGTTTATCCTTCTTTGTTTTATTTTTATGCAAAGATATTAGAATATACACGTAACATGAAAAATTAGCCTGTAGTGATAATAATGAGTTTGAAATATGCCATATGTTTCATCTAAACAATGCTGCAAATACTTTCAGTGCAGTACACCCATGGTTGCTAGTTCAAGCCAATGCTTGCAGATTTCGCCGCAAATCATAGTCATGATGGTGTTGCTGGCTTTCCCCCTATAATAATAATTGCAGCCGTGATACACGTTCAATACTCTTGAGAGCAGTGTTAATCCCCAAATCACCTCACTTCATAAAACTACTGTGATAGCTACCCTCCTGAAATAACAATCAAGTCTGCAATATTCAACTATGTGGTGGCACGTGCTCCTGTGCAATACTCAACTGACTGGTATCTGTGAAGTTCAGCAATGGGCACAGCTTGCTGGATGGGTGACCCATTTCATGCCTTCAAAGCTAGCACTGACTCTCCTAGCATCATCCATTCAGCCACTGGGAATGCCTTGGCAAGGTTCAATATTACAAGTCCAGTAGTCTATGACGCATTGAAAAAATAAACTGTGATTGTATGTTATACAAAATACTCTTTCAAACATTATTATCCTATAGATTGAAAGCAGAAATACATTGGAGTATAGGAGTATTTTCAAACTTGTTCCATCTAACATAGATACAGCCTGTTGATATTGAAAATGGTATGTTATGAGTTGGGGGTCGTAGTTAGAATATTTCGAGGGTTTAAATATTTTCTGCAGAATTCAAATACACATCTCTATCAAAATTGTTTCTTTGTTTCAGAACAAGTTTACAATATGGAATAAACGCTTTAAAGAAATTAAATTATGATAGGAAAGAATTAGAACGGAGAAGAGAAGAAAGTGCAAACGAATTAAAAGGTAAGTTCATATTTCTTTTTCAACCATCAAACTGAAAATTGATAATAAAATAATCAAGTCAATTTAATTTACAAGAAATATTAGAGTACAGTAGAACACATATATAACGAACTCCTAGGGACCAAAGAATTTAATTCACTATATCAGTTGTTCGCTATACACGTATTATTTTAATCATAGAGCTTTTAAAAGGACTTATAAATTTGTTCGCTATATCCGTGTGTTCGCTATGTCCGTGTTCTACTGTATATGTAAGTTTTAAAAGCTGTTACTTTTGTGAAGTGGCAGAAATATTTCAAATTTGCCAAATTGAACCTTTGTAAAGGCCACATAGAAGCAACTTGTGACATATTATGGTTTGTACAAAATAAAATTAATATTTTCCTTTCTTTTGCAGATGTTTTAGTATGGTCGAATGAACGCGTGATCCGATGGGCACAATCTATAGGTCTCCGAGAATATTCAGCAACTCTACTTGAATCGGGGGTTCACGGGTCTCTTATAGCGCTAGACGAGAGTTTTGATCACAACAGTATGGCCCTTGCTTTACAAATACCCACACAAAACCAACAAGTGAGTCTTACTTATTAATCCTAATCATGGTTACAATGATCCTGTGCATAGTTATTCCATTCCTCAAAGCAATCGTAGAGCTAGAGCCATTCTTTTAAAGGGGCAGTAGCACGTTTTTTGCCAATTTTATTTTTTCAAATTTCCCATTTATAATGATAGTTTATGTCATTTATATTTACTTTAGAGTGTAAAACATCTTATTACACAAACCAATTATCTGTAGTGACAGTAATAGTGTTGCGTGTAAAGCAAACATTCCATGGCGGCCATTTTATTGTGAACACATTTGATTATTTTGAATGACAAAAATGATTCCCATAGCTTTACGGAACCATGTACACTCATTTTTAACTTGATTTTCCGAAGAGAGAAGGGTGTTTTACTATTGGTGACATTATTTTCGGAATACATTTCATCAAATTATTTCAGCGAAAAAACGTGCTACTGCCCCTTTATCATTAATCAATCAAGTGTAAATGTTTCGGGGAACGGCACCCACAGCTCTGCATCTTTGACTGCTGTTGAGAAGTGCAGTAATGTTTAGTGCAAATAAAGGTTACCTCCTTACAACCGACTTACTACTTCTTTCGAATGCAAAGGTCGAGTTGTCAAATTTTGTGTAAACTTATATTGACCAATATGTGGATTATAAATTTGGGAAATAAACAATTGAACAAGTCAAGACAGAAGGCAGAAAATGAAAGTTGTCGCTAGCCATCCATAATTAATAATCTTTACTTATCATTGCAGGCTAGGCAAGTGTTAGACCGAGAATTCAACAATCTGCTGGCGATTGGTACCGACCGTCGCCTGGATGAGGTAGGTCAGTTATCTTTTTCTTATTTTTTGTCTGCGTCGTCTTCGAGCAATGACCCAATCTTGCTGTAACCGCCCACCCGCCTGACAGCGTGACCTTTGACCTCTCTCTGTCGCCTCGTCTCTAGCCAGGGACCGCTTGTGTGCTGTGTAATAGGACGAGGTTGGGGCTCGTCAAGAGTTACGGCCCCTGCCTCAAGGTGAACTTAGATTTGATAGTTGTTAAGTGATTTCGTCAAGGTAATTAGAAAAAATGAAGGCATTATCATGGAATTATTTCAATAATGGATTTAAGTATTGTTAAGGATGAAGTTAATGTTTTTACTTGAGTTGAGTTAAGTATTGAAAGATGCAAACTTTTAGAAAGTTCATCAGGAAAACCTCACGGATACAAACTGCTTGACCGTCTGTCTATGCACTCTGTAAAATATGTTAGTGGTATGTTACTCTTAAAGCATACAAATCTTATAACATTAATTATTAGAATTATATTTTTTTTAAACTTAATATTAGCTTTCTATTTGAAATAATACATTAAGATAAAATTTTCTATAGCTTAGAATTTTTAAAATTATTTTTTACTAGCCTTCTTAACATCCATTTTGCTTATGAAATGTTTTCATTTTCGTAAATAATATTCAAAGTCAAAACCATTGCTTGCAGTAGAGTAGAAAATTGCGTTTACAGGCTCATACGCATAATTATGTCTCGACTTTTCATTAATCTCTTTTAACAGTTTCATCATACTGCTTTGCTGTGATATTAACATGACATATATCCTGTCAATATACTCATGTATATGCTGTTTATAACTATATCTCTAGTGTTATTCGCATGTGTGTCGCTATAGACGATGTTAAGCATGCTGAATACTCATATTTGAACATTCATTCAAAATTATTATGAAATAACTTTAATGAAATGAGGTTATGATTGTGTAAACATTTGCTGTAGTTGAAATGTCTATGTTTACCATTTGTTTCCTAAGGTTTTGAAACACTAGAGTTACCTCATAAGTTAATTGTTGAAGATAAAAAATAAATAAATTTGGAAACAGTGAAGAAATGTTTATGATCTTCAACCTCAGTTAACCAAATTTCTGGGACTGGACCCATATTTTCGAAGCTCTCTTAGCGCTAAGATAGCCGTAAGTGCCATACATTAACATTTACTTACGGTTATCTTAGCACTAAGACAGCTTCGAAAATATGGGCCCTAGATTTTCAAAACTCTCTTAACACTAAGATAGTCATACGTTAAAATCTGATTTTAATTATCTTAGCACTAAGAGAGCTTCGAAAATCTAGACCCTGATTCTCTACATTAGATCATCCTTCGTCTTGATATAAATATAAAATAATTGAATAAATGAAAAAGCTTGAACTAAGATAAGAAGTATGTGGTTGGCAAGAACGTTATACCCATCCTATTTAACCCATTTATAAGTCCAGAACTCGGACAAACTGGTCATATTATTGGCTGAAACTCAAGGTAGAAGAGAGTTGATTTGGAACACAGAATTGTGACAAGTGGATTGATACGAGGGGTTTCAGTAAAGATTTCCCCTGATAGACTTCTACAGGGGAAATTTTTATTGTACGCCCCTCGTATATCCATTTTGGAAAGATTGCAGGATTGATCAAGGGTGAATGAAAAATTATTAAAATACCAAGGGATGTTATAATATAGAAATTATGCCATAGATATTCAAGGATGTATTGCCGGTTCAGGGGGGTAATTTCAGCCCGTATTCTTATTCCATGGGATTTAATATTTTTTTGAGTCTATATTTCAGTTATAAGATCAGGATGATGTAGCTTGACATAATTTGCTAAATATATCTAGGTCAGATCATCCAAATTATTGGTATGACAATTATTACTTTGAAAATTATTTATTATAATTATTAACCAGGCATTGATTATAATTCAGAAGTAACAACCTCGTTTAGCTATAAGGTGTGTTTCTTCAGCCCTGGCGATCCGTACCAGACACACCCACTCTTCCACAGGTAATCAGGGGAGGTTACTCTCACTTCTTGGAGGTGGCGGCAGCAGAGTTATTTCCCCTTTCACATGGCCAAATTATAGTTGGTGATGGTGCACTGGTTTTATGCACAACTGGATAAAAGTTGAACTGGCATTTGCAGAATATTTGATTTCAGTCATGGCATTATGTGAGAATATTGTTATACACATATGTTTTTCTCTTTTAACAGTTACATATTTGCTTCATGACTTGCTAGGAAAGAACTATCTTGAAATATTTGCAATTGCTTATTGTTTGACGGAGAAATACAAATGTCATTTTTTTCCATTCATCCCATGCACCAGGTCTGATAAAAATAGGTAAAGACTTGCAATTGATATCACAAAATAGATATGATACAGAAACGATTTTTTTTACCCAACGGCGCTAAAAATGTCTGCGTCCCACTCAAAATTTGCTTGATTGTGTCTATAATGTGATATGTCTGGTAAACAAGTGCATGGGTCCTCCGCTTCAGTATTGCGCAAATTTAAAGCACAAAATTTGTCGGCACTTTGCGAAAGCACTTTTGACACTCCCCGCAAAGGAAACTCTGTGTTGTTCTTGAGATATTATTGGCTAAAGATGTTTTTTGTACAGAACCTCATTTGTGTGTGAAAGAACTATTTTATCATGAATTCTAAGCCGATTTCATGATAATGAAAATGTCATGAAATGTTTTATTATAAAGATTATTTATTCTGAGGAAAATCTTTTAGTTTGTGAAAAATATGAGTAGTTCAGTTTGCATGTAGTTTAGTTTAGTTTAGTTCCTGCTGATCATGCGTTGGTTTCACATCCACGGTTTATTGCATGGCACAGAGTTGTCTCCCTTGTCAGTATTTGATGTCACATTTCTTTATCAAAAGATTTATGAAAAGCCCATTTTCTTAAAATTTTGTTTCAAATTGATTTTCAAAATTGCATTTTAGATATATGAAACAAATTATTATCTTTTTAATGGATTTAAAAAAAACCCAACTTTTTGCATAATTTTGACTGTTAACCAATTTATTCTGTTATTAAAAGTTCTTATAAAAACAAATCATAATGAAGTTGAATTCTGTAAAAGAATTGTGACATGAAATATATGTGTCCCGTTCAGTAACAGCGAGCGCTTAATTTGCTTATTGATCGCTCAATGTAGCGCTCAAAGTAGCGCTTCTTCTCTCTTGAACGACATAGTGCAAATTCCTTGAAGTTCGCTCGCCTTGCTACGTAGCGCTACATTGAGCAATCGCGTTCAAGAAAGGTTTCAAAGTAATCGCTCATTGAGCGCTTACTTTGAAACCTAACTTGAACACGGCCCTGGTGTCAAGGCAAGGTTTGATGTTGTACATTGTTTGCATGTGACAGAAGATCGGTGTCACAAGGAATTGATTTCAAACGTTTGTGAATCTCACTGCTAGATCATCACGGCAATGAAAACATTCTCTATTTCACAGCAAATAATTGCGCCACTGATTGCTTGTTTACATTTTAGAGCCAATTGAAATTGATCAAACATAATGAAATGTAGAAATGACCTAATGACAATTTATTTAATTTGGAAAGATTTAAACTAAATGATTTTATTCAGATTGTTTGATACTATCTTTGGTCTGTTTATTTTTTCCTTTTTTTAGCACAGATTTATACAATGATTTCCAGTGATTTAAGATTTGAACCTAACAAAGATCAATCATTCTTGTAATAAATGTTTTCAAACAAATTGGTAAAAATTGGGACAGTTTACAGATAAATGAATAGTTTGAAAATCTTTATTTTATTTAATATATTTATTTAACCTATAGGTAAAATATGCGTTAAGATTTGGAACAAATAAGATAGTTTTCTTGTACCAAATATAGGGGAAGTTGGGAATACTATGAGTCATAAACTCTGGATGGTGGGTTGGGAAATCGTGTCATATAGGACGTCTTACCTGTCTTTAAGGGGCAGTAGCATGTTTTTTTGCTGAAATAAGTTGATGAAACATATTTGAAAAATAATGTCACCAATAGTAAAACACCCTTCTCTCTTCGGAAAATCATTTAAAAAACGAGTGTACATAGTTCCATAAAGCCATGGGAATCGTTATAATCGTCGAAATAATAAAATGTGTTCACAATAAAATGGCCGTCATGCAATTTTTGCTTTATATGCAATTATTACCATAATGGATAATTGGTTTGTGTAATAAGATGCTTTACCCTCTAAAGTAAATATAAACAACATAAATTATAATTATAAATGGGAAATTTGAAAAAATAAAATTTGCCAAAAACGTGCTACTGCCCCTTTAAGTAGTTGTAATTCCGCTAAATTTGACACTCAGAATTGTTTTACAACAAGTTATTTCGTTGCTTAGTTTTAAAATATGTAGCAGTTGTTGATCTTGGTTATCAACAAATTGAAGAGATGTGTAAATCTTTTATCAGTTTTTGGTTTTGCTTATGAAGGCAAGAAAAGTTTCCATTTTCGTTACTTGGCGATTGATCATCTTGAATGTCCTAACAAAACTTTTGGAGTTAAAGCTGTCAAAACAGCTAATTGATAAATGATTGTTGAATGGCTTAACTCTGCACTTTATTAACAAGTCTTGAACACCCAGGCAATTTCAATGGATGTCACTAAAGAAAATTAACATTTTAAATCAGCTTTGATAATTTTCCGTTTCAACAAAAGCATGAAAACATTTGTTTGCATTTTCAGTTTTTAACTTAGGAGAAAAATCTGAAATTTTCTATTATTTATTCTTATTTCAAATGATGAATAAATACTGGTGTTATTTGATAAGTATAAGAATGGTTTGATAAATGAAGAATATCTATTTGAAATAGATTAAAAATTAGGTAATAAAATAGGTTAAAATTATACTTGGAATACTTAATTTTCAGTGTTAAAAAAATGAGTGAATTATTGATGAAATTTGTCATAAAAATTTCTGGATATGTTTAATCAGAGTAATGATACGTCAAAATCTTTAGGCACTAAAACCGTTGGACAAGCTCGATTTTAACAGATTGGGGAGTTCAAAGTTAAAGTAGTCTTATTTTTTAAATTATTTATTATATATTGATATGATTTTCTTGTTTATTTTAGATTATTTTTACATGTTTATATTTGTTTTCAGGTGGAGCATTTATTTCAGAATTTGTTTTATTTTTGTAGAACAATTTTTTTAGAATTTTATGTTATGATCAGTTAAGTTTTCTTTTTTAAAACAATATTTAGGAAACTGCTTATACAAATTTTAAATATTCTTTTAATGAATGTTTTATTTTTAATGTTGAATCAGATTAAGTGAATCATTTAAATTGAAGACATTACGTCGGCATAAATAAAGTAAATTTACCTCAAATATTTTTTTTAATTAAAAACTGAAAAATGTAGTATTTAAAATTATTTGACTAATATGAACTCTGAGTTTTCTCTCTTACAGGGTGAAGGCGGTAAATTCCGCCGGGCTCCATCATGGCGAAAGAAGTTCCGTACGAAAGATAGCAAAGGACGGGAGGGAGGGGATGAAGGGGACACAACTGCGGAAAGCTACGTACAACAATCACCGCAACACGCGCGTCGGACTCCAGAAAGTACACTGACCCGACGAACAACAGAAAATAGAACCTATTGATGAAGGTCAACCCTAGACACATTGCTCGAGTGTCATTTAAGCTGATTGGTCAGTTTGAATAAATTGAAATTCTGATTGGCCGGCTTGGAATATATAAATTATTCGAAGTAGAACTTGGAAATGAAATAGTAGGGAATTATAATTATCAGCAAGGATACTTACTATAATTTGATTGGTGAATTTTAACCTATTTTGATTGGTCAAAGAACAGTTTCAGAAAATCTTACATGTGATTGCCAGGTGTTTGAAAATAATGAAATCTGATAGGACAGTGCAAAACTGGCCTCTGATTGGACGGTTTTTAGAAAGCTGGAATTGATTGGAAGGTTTTGGCTTATGAATGGACAATATTAGGAAGCTGAAATCTGATTGGATGGTCTCGGCTAAGCTGACCTCTGATTGGACATTCTATGGACATACAGCTGAAATCTGATTGGACAAGAGGGAACAAGATTTCTGAATCTGCATGTGTAAGATGGACATCTCCGACCCATGTGACATTGTTTATATCATGCTTCATCTGGTTTGAGATTATCTGTTCATTGTTTATATCATACCCAACCTGGTTGGAGGTTATCAGATAATCTTGTTTCTCATTGGCTGAAAGCAGTTAGGGTCAGCTTTAACTTTAACCTTTGACCTGTAGTTTATGTAATGAAGTAGTACGGCCATTGACCTGTATAATTCATTTATTTATTATATATAACAAATGTGATATTTCTTAGCATTATTGATATATGCAAGACAATTCCACAAGAAATGCGACATCTGAATTGTCAATGGCTTGGAAAAATTGATCAGCCATATTGTATGTTCTTTTGATTTTTTACCTGCCATAATTTTGTTTATTTTTTTGTGTGTGAAAATACTCAAGTTCTGTAGCTGGATTTTGTAAGAATACTTTAGAATGTAAGCTAGTTATCGCGATAGTTTAAATCTTATGTTGTAGTCCTTTTGTTTCAATATTATGGCTAAAATAAACATTATCAACAGTGAACAAAATACTATATCTAAGGTTGTGAAGAGATGCAAAATAATTTAGCAAGGGACCATTTCAAAATTTCAAGTTTTTGAGCATGCCAAAAGAACTTTCAAATGGTTTTAACAAATGGAGAAAATTATTTTTGAGATGGTCCCTAAATGCTACCATAATGTGCCTCCCATTCTGAGGAGTTTAGGATTCGAATGATAAACATAAAGATACTTTTCCCTGTAGATCGGACATTAAGAAGAGAATGATGCTCATGTTATGATTGTATAAATAAGGTGCTACAGAGGTCAAAGTTCATTTCTGAAATTTCTGCGTTATACTTAATATTTCTCTCCTTTGTTCGATCATCACTGAATTATTTCACCTACAGTTGGATATCTCAGGTAGAACGACCGTGTTACATGTTTTAGCACTGGGTTTTCAGTGATGCCATTTTCACAATATTTGTGTATTTTATCATTTTATTCTGCAAGTAGCAAATGGCATGTGCTATCTCTTTGCTCTTTTAAATTTTGTATTTAGAAAAATTACAATCAAATATTGAAAATAATAATCGACAAATGATGAATATCATAATGTAAGAATATATTCATAATACAAAAATAAAAGATAATAAAAATGTCAATAATTTAAAAATGAATTTATCATACGATTTAGTGCTCTTTGCTACAAATACAATACTTCAAGGCCCCAGGATTGTGCAATAGTATATACCATAATCGATGTAAGAAACGCCCGAGGGATTTGCTACCAAAATATTCGAAGGGAGTGCTAGAGATTTCCTTTGGGCAACGCTCTGAGAACAATGTCATTGGGTTTGTCACCCAGTCTATACTAAAATTTAGTTCATGGTTTTGTTTTTTATCTAAATCATTCAACTCTGTATTTACTGTGTTCAGTTAGCTAGATTTGCTAAATGAGGACCTCAACTGTATTGAATAATAACTGAGGGGAGGACGCTAATTTCGTCGATTATGGTATGCAGTCAACAGAACTTGTTAAACATCAAGAATTCTCACAATAATTTTCAAAATATTTTAGTTTTCAGTGCCAAGATGTCTTCAGTTTCTAATAAGCCAAAATGAATTTTAAAAAATTGCTTTTCTTTAAAAAATAATTTTGTTACCTATATTTAATTTCATCCTGAAATCTATGGTCATCCTGACAGCCTCAAAGATAGATATGAAATATCTTGTACAAAATGTCTCCGCACAATAGCATAGAATCTTCACATTCTTTGTCCAAGCTGATTTGTTGGTATAATAAATATGGCATGTTCAGCTTCAAATTCCTGTAATATAACTTTGAAAATTAGTTAATGCCTTATAAACTATTGCTTGCTAGATGCACTGTTATTAGTTTAAGAGCTTTGTGTATATATATATGTAAGGAGAAAACGGCACACCAGTTTAAAATGCTGTTGAAAGGGCGTCATCATACATTTTAAATCCATAATGATATCATATACCGGTTATTTGTAATTTCTTATTAGATCCAGGTTCTATCATTGACAATCTGACAAAAGAATTCAGTTCCCAACAATTTATATGAGATAAAGTATGCATCTCAAAGAAATTTAAATATGAGTTATATCCATTTGTCGGTGATCTTAAAGCTTATAGCAATAAATATCATCCAAAATTGATTTTTAAGAATAAATGATTTAAATATTTTTTATTTCTCGCTAATTTGTCTTCCTTCATCATCATATGCTGAATTTATTAAATTCTCATTTCATTTTATGTCAAATCTTTATTGCCTTTGTAACGATTTACCACAATGTTGGTTCTCGAAAAACTGATTAGATTACATGGTGCTAATACTAACATTCCGTTCACATAGTTTGATTTCTTAAATATAATTTCATGAATTTATTTCTTCAATTATAGCTCCATCAAATCATATTCTGTTGATTCTATTGATATTAATTTTCTTAAACGAAATCTTTGAAAGAATAAATTCTAAAAATAGTAAAATTAGCAAAGTTAGTTAGTACAAAATAACAAATCAGTATTGCATAATAAATTTTACGGGTTTAGGGTACAAGTAATGATGTTTGCAAATTGTAATTACAGATTTGAAAATTTCAAATATTTTTAAAAATTTTGTTTAATTTTTTTAAAACCATCCGTTTGTGAATGTGCTATTCAAGAAATGACAGAATTGTTGTTTACTTAGTAAAACTAACATATCACCCAATAAGCAGGCTGTCATTTAAATCTTGGTTATAACAACCACTGCCACATTTTGTTTACTGCTTGTTATTGAAACACATATAACCTCCTGAAACTTTCACAATCTTTTAAAATCCTTAAATTGACTATATTTGAAAATAATAATGCGACCTATTTTTAAAACATGAATGTATAGTACCTATGTTTCTTTGTGTTAATTGAATTACGTAATTATTATTATTTGTAGAAATATTGAATTATAGTAATCAGAGAATAAAATCAATGTACAAAGTTGACAATAGCTTCTTGTGATATAAGTTTTGCTAGTCCAGATGGAATTATTAAGGAACAAATGCACATATCTTCTCAGCAGAAAGGTTTTCTTACTCAGTTCAAAGTAAAATCTACGTTGGCTTTGTGCACATGGCCCGATATGAATAAACTTTGCTAAAGTGGCTTTGTACACACATGCCTCGACTTGAATGAATTAAGCTTTATCTCATAAAAACATTTAAACTGACAAAAAAATTTGAAATTTTAGTTGCAAATGTATTATTTTTCATAATCTGAAGATGACCATTGACCCAACAAACTAGGATAGAATTCCATTAAAACAAATCTCTCAGGTTCATCAACTAGTTACCATGGTAACCAGAGATTGTATTTTATGCAAATTACATGAGGTCAGCAAAAGTCATCTATATATTGCAAAAACATTCAATCAAAATATCCAATGTGGAAAATTTTGAGTTGGTTCGTCTCCTCTCCACGCGTTACGGTTCCACGTGATTTATTTGAATATTCAACCCATTTCCATAACCGGCCCTCAATTTGGCTCTTTAACTTCAAGACTCATATGCAATCTTTCATGTTGTGATAGTTCATTTCCTGTCGTACATTTCACATTTGAGACTTGCCTTCAAAATTTGGTGCCAAAGTTCCACTTTAAGTGGAAAATTTGAATTTGAGAAAGGTTACCTCAACGTTACTGAATCACCTCGAAAGAAAGACAAAACTGTGAGTTATCATTTCACCAAAAGAAGTTGTGTAAACAAATTGTCTGTGGCAGATCTAGCATTTTTATTTAGGGGAAGGGATGCACCCAATGAAATTATCAAAAACTTTTGACATTTTTAGCGACTGACATCTTCTCTGGATCTGCCTGAGTTTTCTCGTGTTCAAAAAAATTTAATTTACTTTGAAAAGTTTTATGAAATGAAACGGGAAGTGTGATGGTCAAATGAAAAGATGGTAGTTTGGGAATGGACTATTATGCATCATGTGCCTTATAGTTAATGGGTTAAATATGATGGGACAGTGATTTATAATGTGTACATGAATTTGTTATTTAATTCTGTATCTTCTCATTAAATACTGTAAATGTGAACATTTGTAGAAAAGAAAGTTTGCTTATACATATGTATATCTATGTAAGTATACTTGTTAGAATGTAAACGGTAGAACTACATAGCCTGTCAATAACTTCCAATATCTCAAGAAGACATATCTTAATATGTCCTCTTTGTCTGTCTTGTCAATGGCTGGGGCCCTAGCGTAGTAATACAATCTGATGTAATTCACCTGCTTAGACCACTGGTATTGCAGACTGTTGTGACCTTGATCTTCTGCATTATTTCAAGGTCATATGACCTTGACCTCGTATGTTATTGGCAAGGTCATGTGACTTCATCTGTGTTACTTCAAGGTCATGTGACCTTGACCTGTGTTATTCCAAGGTCATGTGACCTTGAGAATTTAAGGTCACATTACCTTGTCTCACTGTTATCCTAGTGGGTCAACTGACCTTTACTGATCATTGGCAATGTCATGGCCTTGACCTCCATGTCAATCTGTCAAGGTTGCAGCCTTGACCAAGTTCTGTATACCAAGGTCGCATCGTAGTTGCTGTCTGACCAAACGCACCTACATTCTTACCAATAACCCTAACAATGTTGGGTTTGTAAACATTTGATTGTGAAATATTTTTTATAAGACTGCCCTTTGTCACAACTAAGCATGAAGTGGCAGGTACAACAATTATCATTGACTAGAATGAATTAAAAATATAAGAAATATTACACGTGTTTGTCTTCTTAATCATTGCCAAGGATGTTGATGTGCATCTTATCCAGAATGGTCCTCAACAATTGATACTTCAATGGATATGTCTAGGAGATACTTATTACGTTTTATAACCAGAAGAGGTCAATATACAGTGGAACCCTGATAAATTGCAGAACCTTTGGGGGACAAGTTACAAGTGAACAGAAGTACTAGCAAAACAGAAGATATAGAGCCATTGGCTCTGAAGCTCATCAGGAATTATGTTATTCATTATCTTACTCATTATCTCTAAGGAAAAGATTAAGATATCACTTTAAAAGGCATTGCCCAGTCATCAAATTAAAAATTTATTATCAAAATTGGTTACACATTAATCCACATTCACTATAAATAATGTGGACTTTTGCATTTTATTGTTTTAGTTCTTATTTGTATTCTAGAAATATCAACATTATTTACATAACGAAAAGGTCCTGATCTGTTTCTGCAAATCCTGTTTCTCATAGGCTCCCTTTCAATATTTAATAAAATGTGGATATTTTATGAAAAAATTCTCTTGAGCATCTGAATGTAAGACTAAACCATTCTCACAGAAGTGTGAAGTAACCTGAAACCTCTGTGTATTAGTGACACCTGTTTGCATCTCTACCAGGGAGTGCATGGTCACTGCCCAGGTCAACACAATACAATTACACAGCATGCAGACCCTCGACTCACAGCAAGTGAATTATATATTTTAATTGTTGTTTTCCCAAAACTTGAATATTTTTCTGTCTTGGAGAAGATGTGTTGTCACGATCTCATGTAGCTACGTTTAATACTCATTTCATTTTATCACCAATTATATTCAGTTCATATATCTCATGTAAAATAAAAATTTCTTAACTCCTCTTCAATTTACACCTTTGCGGCCTGTCACAATATTCAATTCATAGGCTATTCCACAGTTCACATTGATTACATCAAACATATCCATAATGTAGATATTAATCTTAAGTCGACATATATTTCACATTACTATTAAATAAGATTAACTGCAAAGTTTCTTTCTTTTTTCAATTCCTGCAATTCTCAAAGCACATGTTAGGACTAAAAAGGATGAGATGACTCTCCCTTGGGTCTTTTATAAGCGATTATTTCTCAAAACTGAAAGAAGTGCACATAAACAACATACATTTTAACGCCTAATATCCAGTGCAAGAAAGCTCAATGGCGGTACATTATTACCCTGAAGGAATTGTACTTTCGGTGCCGCTACTAAGCGCTCCGCGCAACCATATAAGTCCATACTCCCCATGTTCAGGTACCCATTTTAACAGCTGGGTGGACAGTGCAATGAGGATGAAGTGCCTTGCCAGGGGCACAACACAGAAGAAGACCCAGGTCACAAATTTTTGGTGTCTCCACCGGGATTCAAACCCAGACGTGAGAGGCAAGCATGGTAACCACTACATCACTGTGCTCCATTATAAAGATGTTATTTTGAATATTTTAGCTTTCTGTATCAAATGGTTTTGGAGAAGTTGTTTAAAGATTTTCGGGTTGACCCCTGGCACACCCATATTTGATGTCAAGTCCAAATGAACAAACTTGAATCTACATGTAATAAAGATATTTGAAAATTTCAGCTTCCTATGCCAACTGATTTTTGGAGTAGAAGTCATTTAAGGGTTTTAGGGAAATTGCCTGCCAGGCCCATATTTGGCATGCAAGGTACCTCCCCGCAAAATTTCAGCTTTGGGGGTGAAGCGGTTCTGGAGAAGTTAAAAATGTGAAAAGTTTGCGGAATCTGATGAGCTAAAAATAATGCATAATGCTAAAGTAATCCATTAGTTTAAATTATGACATAACAAAAATCCATTTTATGAAGGATAATTATGAAAATATTCACAGAAGTGTACAATTTGCCTTGGTTTAATTTATCAATTTTATCCGGGATTTACTCAAAATTTTATAATTATGTAAGAGCTATCTTGACATGATCTTGAGTTGCTACACGAAATAGGACGAGCTTTCTGTATGAACTTGCAATCTTCTTCACATGTGGCTTGTAATACTTCAACAACTTGTCCTTGTGTACACTCAGAGGTTGCTTCCAAATTGGGTTATAACAAATATTTGTGTAATTTATGAAACTTAGTAGTTTATCTATGAGTGAAAAAATAATAAAGTGCATACATCAATTACAATAGACATTTTATTGAAATGTTTCAAAACAATACCTACAGAAGGATGGTAAACAAAATGAATCCTTTAATTGTCCAAGCATAAAAAGTACCTGTATTATTTAGTGCAAAATTTCCAATTTAACTTGACTAATGGCAAGACCTGAGACAAATCAATCTAAATGTCATGCTCACTAAAGTACTTTTCACTTATATCATTTATCAAACTTACATTGCAGTATTCTAATAACAAAACAGAAAGAAACCGTACATGATACAATCGAATGTAATTAATTATGCAGTTCCTAAAGATAACACTGTAGATTGACATTAACAAAATCTCTGGGACAATCAACACAATTTAACTTAGCTGCCGGAACTTGACATATTAACATATCTCTTGAAGACATGATTCATAATCATACCAGTTCATTATTTGATAAGCAATCTTTATCATATTTAGACCAATTTTCATCCACAAATCATAGCTTGCACATCTCCATCACATGACTATTTTAAACCTTGCCTCATTTCCTTAGTTTTTCTGTGCTACTATAGCAGAAATACACCAGCACAGAAAAGTGACAGAAATGGAGCAAGGGTTTAAATCAGCCAGTGATGGAGACTGCAAGAGTTCAAAAGAGACTGTTCGCAGTACGGTTGTGTTAATAAATGTGTAATGAAACCTGCCTGCGACTGCAACTAGAAATCCATAGAAGTACTACAGTGAATCTAGGTTTGTACCCCAACCTTACGGCAGGTGGAACAGTTCTCTACAGCAGCACACAAAGCTGCCAAACCTGTGGCAGGATTTGATCCCGGACCTCTTTATCTGAAGTCAAACATGCTAACACTCCAGAGCCTCCTTTCACAAAGCACTACGGCAATCGTAGGTCACTGAGGTTGTGTTAAAGAATGAGTTAAGGTTAACCTTAATACAGGCAACTTCCCAATGCAAGGCATAACTCTTGCCAGTCTCCATTACTGGCTGATTTAGGCCTTGCAGTATTTCCTTAAGAAATCTGTGTTTAGAAATCCAGGCCCGCTAAGCATTTCCAGTGCAGCGATTCACTGCCTCAACACAAGAAAGCGAGGGAAATACCGCAAGGGTTAAATCAGGCAGTAATGCAGACTGGCAAGAGTTATGCCTTGCGTTTGGAAGTTGTAATACAGGGTGCTTTGTGAAAGGAGACCCAGTGCACTATCCCACTCCACATGAAAGTGAAATGTTGAATATTATGCCGATGAGCATGACACAACATGGCATATACATGCCATACATAGGCTTACAAAATAAACAGCACTAAGAGAACTTTGATTTTTGTCTCAGATCCATATGCAACTTCACCTACCACCCCTTGGATCCACCAGCCCCAAGTTGGATGTCATTTCAGCTCAAAGTATATCAACATCATGTGTTAGCCATGAGAACACACAAGTTCATCATCTTACAGTAAGCCCACACAACTAATGCAAGCAGCCAACAATTGTTTTCAAAGTTACTGTGACTGCCACAACTGTTACTTTACATGGACTTTCTTCTCCTGTAGTTTAGCAGCTGCTTTCTTCTTCATCATCTGCAGTCTCTTGTCAGCACTGGCAGCTGTAGTCGATATGGAACTGGAGCTACTTGACGACTTGCCGCTACTGCTGCTACTGCTACTTGATGAAAGACCAGCAGACTTAGATGATCCTCCCTTGGAAGATTTGCTCTCGGAATGATCTGATTTGCTGGATTTCGAAGATTCAGATTTATTAGTTCCAAACTTATCCAGCTTTTTCGACGTTTCTGAAGACTTTGGTTTTGATGTTTCCGTCTTCCCTGAAAGATTTGCTGCTAAACTTGCCAGTCCACTGAGAGGTTTGGAGCTACTGCTTTCCTTACTACTAGTTGTCTTAGTAGTACTAGCTTCCTTAGCACTACTTGTCTGAAAGAAAGAATTACAATTTGTGGAGTTAAAGTTTAGTCATTCTCTCCGAACAAAGGCTACGGTCGTAGGTCATCTTACTTCATAACCGCAGTCACTATATGGCTGAACTACTGATAGAGAATTGTATTGTTGTCATCAAATTTTGTTGTGCAATGAGCAACGTTTTAAATTAGCAATTTGTTCGCTCATGAATGTGTCAGGAAAACCTCTGCAATGCACTTGTTTATGACAAAAGTCAATGTGCTCAACACGCAACAATTTTTCATTGCCTGGGTGTTTATTAGGAAGGGGGAGCACATTATGAGGATTAGTGCTTACGATTTACAATTACTGCCAGTTTGAAAGAGGGGGTGCATTCAGCCATAATCCGTTTCCAGGAATTTCGAAAGTAGGAGTCCATCAAATTTGAAAGTGAAATTTTTCTAAAGGGAGGAGGTGGTTCGATCTCTCAGGAACAGCCCTGCATTCAACATGCTTCAGTTTGTAATGGGGGGTTGTTATCAGAGGGGAGAAGCCCGTTGATTCGTGCACACACGGCTTATGACTTAGTTATTATTGACTTTGAGGGTTGGGGGTATTTGCATCCTAGGTTACCCATGGTTTTATATATGCTCCGTTACTCTCCACTATATCACCCATGGGAAACCTTATCAGGAGAATCTGTACTCAAATTACCCGCCTTTGGCTGGCATGACGGAGTCAGTAACCAAAGAAAATACTAAATACGATAAGATGGAAATGGTCAAGGGAGATAACCGGTGACGGATGGCTAACAAAATGACCTCGCATGCTTTGCAACGAAGTGATATGAATTGTCATTGGCTCGCAGGTCCATCTGAGTAATTTGAGTACAGATTTCTCTGATGAAATTTCCCATGGGTGATATAGTGGAGAGTAACGGAGCATATATAAAACCATGGGTAACCAAGAGGGGTAATTGAGGCATTTTTTAAATTTTTCTAAAGGGAGGGGGTGGTTCGAACTCTCAGGAACAGCCCTGCATTCAACATGCTTCAGTTTGTAATGGGGGGTTGTTATCAGAGGGGAGAAGCCCGTTGATTCGTGCACACACAGCTTATGATTAAGTTATCATAGAGTTTGAGGGTTGGGGGTAATTGAGGCAGAGGGACGATCACCCTCTACGTGCTCAAATCAAATGGGGGTGCACTTATTACATCATTTACAGTTCTCACCTTGGCGTCCACTCTTCTGAAGGGCAGGACGCTGGTGGGTGACGTCTCCGTCTTGCTGGGTTTGCTGAACGAGGGAGCGGACTCCTTGTTGGAGGTTGAGGAGGAGGAGGAGGAAGACTTGGATTTGGATGGTTTCGAAACCTGCTGAAGAAATCATTCAAATCGATGTTATGAAAATGAACATCACTTTGCTGTGCAATTAATCTGTAGAGGTTATCATGCGAGTTGGTTGTGGGATTGTAAATATCCTGCATTAGGAATGAAGAGGGTCTTCTTTCAAAAAGTAATCTTAACATTGGTTATCCATTCTGATCTTAGATCACACCTCACACCTCAATTGTCTTGTAATTGTAATTTGTATTGAGTGGTTCAATAGTTCTCACCATTTTCTTGAGGGACTTGGAGCATCTGGAGCAGTACCAGACAAACCGCGGGTCGTTGACATCTTGCTCTGTGACTGGGGGACGATGACATTCCTACAACAAAACAAACATGAAGTAGGGCTCCAGTCAGGGTCGGTAGTGATAGAACGGGAGTGCTGGATTTAGGAATTGAGTACCTGTATTTAACAAACATTTGTATGGTTTAAATTTTGAAATGGTTCCACGAGTAACCTACAGAGGTTATTGTGTGTGTCGGTTTTGAGATTGTAAATATCCTGCATAAGGAATTGTCAGACTTTTTGACCATACATGGATAATATAAAAATTCCCCTGCAACGTACCTGATGGTAGAGACTGTGACACTCCTGACACTCCACCAGCTGGTTACCTGAACTCACGTCGAACTGTCTGTGAATAGAGAGTGAGGAGTTAAAGAGAGTTTCTATCACAAACAGTAAAATAATTTTTTTAAAAGAGCTTTACTATGTTCTTGCAGCCCTTGTAATATACACCAATTTTTCAAATCATACCAAACAATATTTTTAAATTCTAAAATATGAGGATTATTCTTCTAGTTCTACGTTGTTTTTAAAACATCAACCTAAACAACAATTTTGGGATGAATTTTACCTAATTTATTTTCAAACAGTAAAGAATTCACTAAGCATATATCACATATGTAAGAAAGCTGATGATTTCTGAAGTGCTCAGCCCTAAACATTCATATAAATCAAAATTAATATAAATACTTATAAATAGCACATATGACACCTTGGCATTATGTTTCACGAATGAATCATTTTATGAACAACAAACTGCATCAGTTACTTTTGAAAAATTCACAATTTACACTCTGATAACATTCCCGACACGAGCCTCATTATTTCATTTACAGTTCTTACTTTCATTAACTTTGTTGTTTGCAATCACGCAAATGTTTGACAGGTAACCATAACTGATTTCCCTGTTCAATAATGCTGCACAGTATCCGTAGATTAAACTAGACTACATATGTTGCACAGCAGAATCATCAGGGACCCAACTTCAATCATCACACAGACATTGTGGGTCTTGATGAGTCCATCCAGCTCCACCAGGATATTTGTATCTAGTTTCCTTCACACCCCTGATTGACTAGGCAGATTTTGCATCGTATCATTGAAGGATGGTGAAATTTGACTGATGCACATAGGACTCATCCATGCACTGTCAATTATATTGCTAGATTTAAGTTACTTTATTAGCTGGTTATTTAGAGCATGATACAAGGCAAAAGCTAGTCAGACAATCAGATGATGCAAATACCCTGAGGGAGTAGGATGTGATAAGTTATAACATTCAGTGAAGGGTGTCGTAGGCAAGTTAAGATAAGATAAGATAAGATAAGATAAGACTTTATTATCCCGGAGGAAATTCTTTTTACAACAAAACGGTCTCATATATATATATATACATATAGTCACACAGTGTACACCGGTATAAACAATGCATACACAGTAATATTAATAGCTAGTACAGAACAGATTTTCAATGTAAATGGGTCATTGTGAGACTAGATAATTTTAGTATTTACTACTTCATAATTCAAAACATTTATTAATTTCACGAATACTTGTTGGTATGAAGGACTGTCGGGCTCTGTTTGTCCTTAACGAAGGTAACCGAAAGCGGCGACCAGAAGGAAGTAGTTCGAAATGATGGGACAATATATGGGAACTATCGGATCTTATTTTAGCAGCTTTCTTTACAATCTGGCGCTCATAAATAAAGGACATGTTTTCGAAAGGTACTCCACTGATTTTGCTGGCGGTATTTACAATTTTGATAACTTTGTTTTTGTTGCGAACAGACAAACCTCCATACCAACCTAAAAAATTATAGGTCATCACACTTTGTATAAAAGTTTGGTAGAACACTGTCATTATGGATCTATCAATTGAAAAATTTCTTAAGCGCCGGAGAAAATAGAGACGCTGTTGGCCTTTTTTGTAAATGTAGTCAACATGTTTTGAAAACGAGAGATTTGAATCCAATATGACGCCGAGATATTTGTAATGATCAACTCTTTCAATCTCTTCATTATTGATTCTAATAGGATGAAGAGGTTCCTTATTTCGCCGAAAATCAACAATCATTTCTTTGGTTTTCTTAACATTGAGAAAAAGAAAGTTATCTCTACACCAGGACAGGAACTTTTCAATGCCTTGACGATAAATATGTTCTGAATCAGAAATTAGGCCAGTAAAGTTGGATAAACACTAACAAGGGTCTGATAAATTACGATGTCACCCAAACAAAGTGAATGTTATAACGTATTTATCATACCGCATGTCTCAAAACAGCTGATCGATCAACATACTATGACCTTTAACTTGTGTCAAGTGACATGGAATGATTGACGTGGATGCATGCATTATTCATGTTGCGGGATATAAAACATTTATCACCCTCGGGAAGATTTATCAACCTGTATGACGGTGTTTATTGATATTTGTTAATGGTCACATGGACCAATCAGGGATCGACATTCTCACATGAGGTAGGATAAAGGTAAATATATTTACCATATGTATACCTAATGTTGAGGGGCTATGAATGATCACCTCTTTCCAGCTTACCAAATTCCCTCCACTCACCTACACACAACACAGGAGATACCGAGATCAAAAGCAAAATCATCAGCATCCATTCCTTTTTCATCATCAGTCGTATCACTTTCTGCCGCAGCTTTTGCTAATTCTCTCTCTTTCTCCTTTTCTTTCTCCAGTCTTTCCTTTTCAGCCTTTTCCTTCTCTCGTTCTTTCTTCTCCTGATTTCTCCTTTCTTTGTCCCTGGCCTCCTTTTCCTTCCTCTGCTTGTCTTTTTCTCTTTCTCTCTCTCGATCAGATTTCGATTCTTTTTCTGTCGGTGCTGGAGAATCCCGTCGGGCTTTCTTGGAGTCTTGAGAGTGATCAGATGATCCGGAACTCAACTAAAATGGAAATTTTACAAATGTTGATAATTACAAGTTTACTTATAAAATAATTCATTATCATCTTTCACTGAATCACCATGCACAGGTTCAATATAGTCCACAGTAAGTACACCGTTTACAGGCCTTAAATTGTTGTTTGCTGCACCATGAAACAATTTGAATGTATGAATGTCATCGTGCTGAAAAGGTAAGTCAAATCATCTGAAAATTAATTATCTACTTCGGCAGTAAAGAAATGTCAACACTAACAAGAATGTAAAATGACTTTTTGAAAAGCCATCCAATCTTCTGCATGACACAAACATTCATGCTTTTTTTCAAGTCTTGAGAATGTAATAACTTTTTAACATACTTTTTCAAAATTTCTTTTCTCTCCTTCACGCTTGCGCCCTCCATCATCTTCAGACTTGCTTTTTGAGGACTTTTCAGTTTCACTGCTTCCAGTCTGGAATATGAATCAAAGAAATCCTACAATAAAACTTCCTCTTCAATGAACAATTGCAATTGAAAACATTGACTTCATCTCTATTTTATGACATATGATATTCAATAGCAGTGATTGAATTCTCCTTTAATTTATCATATGAATTTAAAGCTGTGACTCTAGGGCATAGTTATCTTAGCCAACAAAATCAAAGATGCACATTTATGTCACAGAGTAGGTGCTATATTTCAATATACATAGGCTTATGTACATAGTGAAAGGTGATACAAAGAGCACTTAAATGAGGAAATTAATCAAAGGTATATCTTTATATGAAAGGCACCTTGTAGCCTCTGCGTTGAGCTATGACGTCATCCAGCATTGCTTTCAGCTGAGCCGTGGAGTCTTCTCTTCTGGAGTGAAGAAGTTTTAGAGCCTTCACAAACAGCGGATCCATGTCGAGAGCTGTCATTCTGAAAGGACAGAAAAATATTATTTAGAATTCAACATAAGTCCACAGACATCTTTATCCTTCTGTTCTGAGATTTTTATCAATTTAGTTGTTAATGTTATTGTAAACAAAAACCCGCCCCAAAATTGTCAATTTCGTGATTATGAAACACCTGCATGAAAATCAGATCAAATAAATCAAATATTTTATCAGAAAAAGACTTATTGTTCAATGTAAGTCAATCAACACAATATTCGAATGCATTAAATTAGGTTTTTCATTTTAACATCAGGATCATGGTGAAAAATTTAGTTGTTATCTTGCGGACAGTGAATGAATTTCTAATAAACACATAATAAATACAAAATTAAACTTTTCAATTCACCAAAAGTCTTTAGAATGAATAAATCGATCTCCTAAATTCACTTAATCATCACTAAAACTACTGTTACCAAATCTGCTATTTACTTTCCGAGGGGGCACTTGATTTGCCAGCCGGGCTATCGCCCGTGTCGCCCGCAACCCGGTTGGGAAGCGGCGACGCACTTGATTCAGGCGGGCGGGGGCTCAATATCGCCCGCCGGGATAGCCCGGTTGACCCGGTTTCAAATGAGCGGGCTATCGCGGGCGATAATGGCGGCATACGGACCAAACACGATTTTGCAAATTTGAAAATATCTTATATCTTTCAATCTAAACAGTTGCAATGCAATTATTTATAAGAGTACTGAAGGGAAAGACTAATGTAGCAAACATTTCTAGCAGAAGTAATAATGTTGTTCATTTTTGTCAAGATATCGTTGTCGTTGTAGCAAACACTTTAGAAAAGTTCGATTATTAGTTGCAGGGCAACTAAGTTGGCTCTGATGGTTGCCATAACAATAACCCGAATCAACTCGATTTGGTTCGTCTGCTCGGATCACCCGGATAGCCCGGTCACATGACCGGGCTATAGCGGGCTACGCCCGGGATAGTGCAAATCAAGTGCCCCCTGAAACTCTGTCGAACGTCGTTGATTAGAGTTACCTCCCTTCATATAATAGGATTGTTCCTAAAACGAAATTTGATTCCGTGTAGGAATTTTTTCAGATGAATATGAGATTTATGCTTTAGTTATTATCACATGAAATATTTTATATAGTTTCAAGTATTTAGACTGTTAGCAAAAGAAAGATAAGACTACAGCGATAAAGCCTATTTAAAAAAAATATCCACAACTTTCTTCAAAACACAATCTCTAAATAACTAGGACCAATGCAATGACTAAACAACGTGAAATCGTAAACGTGAGAAAAAGCACTAAGTTCAAATGAAATAAACATTCAAATACTATGTGTGTAAGCACTACTAAGCAGTGGGAATGTCCATACTAATAAAAGGTGAAGTAGACAGTTTACATTATATGTATGGTCATTATAAATATACTTACCATTTCAAATTCAATAGCTATTCTCGGAAATGACCCATTCTCTGTTTCAAGGAAAATATTTCTTTGAACATAAAAGCTGTCTTTATGTTGTGAATATTTTGATTTTGGATGATAAAAGCCATGCTGCTATTTATTTCAAGATAAATTATACACATTTTCTACATTTATGTCAGGTTCTCCGACCATTAAAAACGAGAATACACAGAACCTCGAAGAGAACAAAGCAAATAATGTTTTTTAAAAAAAAAAGAAATTTGATATAGGCCTTATATTATAAATATACTTAGTTTCCACCAATCTCTTCTCAAAGAGTTTACTCCTTTCAGACTTTCGACACTAACCTCTGTTCTACTAAGAGGTATGTCCCGTTTCTAACAAAAAAAACAAGCAGCAAAGAAGGATGCATAAAATATCCCTGATTCATATCCAGTGAAATCACATTTTGCGTCGACTAAATCGTTTACATCGATCAAGTTATTTCAAAGATCGTAGACTTTGACTGTAAAGGGTATTGTTAATTAGCACATGTCCTTCGAATATGTCTGATGTAAATAACACAAATAAACCATTTTCGGTTTTGTTTTTGATTTGGTCTTCTTTATATATCAGCATGTTTATGATCACTTGTTTTCCAAAAATCAAAAAGCATATTTCGAGGAAAACACATAAAACGAGAAAACGTTTATCTCACGTTTGTGTTTCCAAAAATAACATCCTGACGTGCAATTGGCAAATGTCACTTTAAAACGGCATCGCTGATAGCACAAATAGATTCAACTGCAACCAGTCAGGACACTTTATTTCTAGTCGAGGTATTAAAGGTGCATCCATTGTGTTTCATAAAATTTACGTTCCAACTCACCATATGTGCTGTTTATGATACAAACAATTCACTGAGCTTGCATATTTATCCCCAATCTCAAAATATATCATAATTACTGATTTCCAATTAAAATCGAGTAACATCATTATGCATGCGTAGAAACCGAAACTGCACGTCCCATTTACATGCACAGTAGTTATATAACATATTAAACATTATCAACCCAATTATTTTTATTTTGTCTGTTTTAAATAAGATTCCAAAATTACGTTTGACTCATTGGCGCGAGTCAATCGCCATGCATTGTCCGGTTTTCGATCAGAAATAACCACTTTAACTTTCATATCGTCAATATACTAAGTCTACTATCATCAAAATGGTAGTTTTCGGTAACAGTCGGTACTTCCCGATAAAGTAACACCATTTATAACGTTTGGAATATGTGACCTCCATCAACTCAATGGATTTACCTTTAATAGTTGAACAGAGGTTAGGATCGAAAATCATGAAGTGAGTAAACTCTGTGGGAAGAGAATGTGTTTCAACAGAAAGCACCACATTATCAAGTATTAATTATATCATGAATGGATTTGTATTCTATCACCATCGTCTGTCGACCGTAAGCATTTAATATTTTCAACTTCTCCTCAAAAACTACCGCAGCCCCAAAGCTAATATAATTGTGTATGGGGAGGTACCTTGCGTCTAGGGTTACAGTTTGTACAGAGTATTTGACTTGGCCGTTTAAACATTTTGTTTAATTTTCTTGTTACATTTTGTCTACCATTTTATTACTTACTTCTCTTCGCTTACACTTACATTGGATGATTTTCATGATTTTGGTGGCCTTGTCTTGTTCCAAAGTTGTGGCAAGGGATTGATTTCTGATTATGTGTGGAGAACTCTTTTAGTCTTCATCGTCAAATGATACCAAACGCCTTGTGAACTAGCTGTTTAATTGGTTTACATCATTTGGCCAATTTGTAAGTGCAAATTAACGTGGCAATCTCGTTGGTTGATAGAGCAGGACACGTGGTCAATAAAGAACAAACTCTGCTTTGGTTGAGTACGCGGACTAAGAAGAAGAAAGAGAAACAGTCGATCTGTCTTATTTCTCAGTCGTGACTCTTATCGTGCTCTTCATACAAAGTGAATTATTGCAGGATATCGAATCATTAGGGTAGATTAAACGAATGGTCTTTAAAGATCTGATGAAATGCATTTTTCTCAAGAATGACAGATGATTACCTCTACGTATATTGTACATCGGAATCAATGGAGCATAACATCGAGACAATATACACTTGCAATTGATAATTAAAACGATTTTAATTCATCCAATTTAACACCAGCGCAATCAGTTGGGCGATTCATTTTGTAAATGCTCACTGAGGCGTGACTGTGATAAGCGACAGATGGGGCCGACTAGACAGCTACTCCGCCGACTCTCGTTAATTAATTAATGATGATTATCACTGCCGCTAAATGAATTTTTGAGGTGTATTACATCGCCAAAAAGACATGTTTATGTAATAATTGTGTAATTGTCATCTGCTGAGTTACCTAGTTGGATATCTAAACATTCGATATATGGGAAATTTAAGTTGGTTTATTGAAGATTTGTTTGTGAAATTAACAATCAAAATGTTGCGAAATTACGTTGAATTAGGACTATCGCCGAAAATCAGATTCCTCCTGATACGTCACAGAAGTCATCCCTTCAGGGGCCACACCCCTGCAGACTTTCATTCTGGTCGCCGGGGCTAAATAAGGCGGTTTTTTAAAAAGCCGTATATAAGTAATTTACGGACCGATTTCAGAAATTTAAAATCGAGCAATTGTCAAATTGACATCCCATTTTAATGAATCCGATTTTGACCATCTGTCATTGCATCTATCCTTTAAGGAATCAGTTTGCATTTTGAAAAAGAACTTGTTTATATGAATAAAACATAGGACTGTTAATGATACCCGTCCACCAATACACTGATTGTTAAGTTTGTCTATCCAATAACGCAAGGGTTGTTAACGATGTCTATCTTTCAATACAATGATTGTCAATTATGTCTATCCCTTAACCAAAGGATTGTTAACGATGTATGTCTCTAAATAATATGCTCAAAGTTACTTGAACACGATTATTGCCTATGTCAATTCCCTTTCATTTTTACACGACTTCAATTCGTATCACCGACAATGTTTTTCATTTGGAATGACCACTCATTATTTTCCAATATGATTATTTAATCAATTAATCGTATCATCTTTAATAGTATTTCGTGTAATCAATGGAAAGTCATGACAGTTCATACCCGGATCAAGTTTATCCGGACTAGTGCCATATTTCTCCCATGGTTAATCAAGCAGGAACACGGGGATTAACTGTCCGGCTTTTAGTAAAAAGTCAATGAGAAAGCCAATAAGACTATTGTTTGGACTTAGAGCCTGACCATGAAGAGAGAGCGACCTATAACCGGAACTCTATAAACTCAAATGGAGAGTCCCTGTTACAACAGAGGGATTAGATAGCAATCACTGGTTTCAATAGAAATCAATCACACCTTTCATGATATATTGATATGAAACTTTATCAATATGGTCCCGTTGGTTACCATTGACTATTTACTTGACTATGATACGCATTGATGGGTTCTGGAGAAGGGTTTTGAAAATGTTGGTTTGTGTTGTTGGTTTAGGTTTGTTGTTTATCCTTGTGTGTCACATTTTATTGATCTCTCCATTTATTTGCAATTTTGTTCTTATCATTTACAAGATATTTAGCTTCTTCTTCGTCTTCACTTTCATCTTATTTTTCTTTTCTTTATATTCTTTTTTTCTTCATTTTCTTATCATCTGCGGTTTTCATTCTTGGTATTCGTCAATGTTCATCTTCTTCTCTTCACTTCTTTGTTCTTGCATTTGTACATGTTATCTTATTTTCTTGGCTTTTTTAAAGGTCATGTCAAGGGATTGTACTTTATTCTGAGAACAATCTATTTCCGGCTTGAACATAACAAATATATACCCTGATGAGCTACAGAGTCCATGACACTTTTTTCTATTCTTATAAGCAAACAATGTGAACAAATAAGAACTTCATATGGAATCATATAGAGACGGGTACTAGAATGCATGAATATGGCTTGGTACACAAGCTTCTTGATAATTTCAGAATACACAGTACGCCTATTCTACATCATAAAATAAATATAATATCTATCAGTTCTTGACAAGTACCATGGTCATATATGGTAAGGTGTAATAACTCCAACATGGAATAACGCCTACGGGGAATAACAGCTACAGTTTGTGTTGTGACAGCGATGCGCTAACCTGCACACACGTGAACTGTTCCAAATAGTGTGCACTAATGCCTACAGTGGAAAAGTAATGACACAAATTGGAACAGACAGACAGATAATGTTATTCATATCTCACCCGTAAATTCATAATGTACTAACATCAAAGTTTATGGGTCATTCTCCAGAAGTCGTGAAATACGGCATTTTTCGGTTAAAATAAAATCTGTATTTTCACTGAGTGAAATATCATGTTATTCAGTGAAATAATTCTTTCAATCATGTGACGTCATCGTTTAAGAGACGTCATCATTCATTGATAAGATTAACTTCATTTACAAACTATGTTTAATTCGTTAAATCTAATAAATAGAACATTTGACATTTCTAATCTAATTCTATGGATATCTCATCTCGTAAAGTAGAAATAATGTATTTAAGGTCGTGGCTACACCTCAATGAGATACACATTCTCTATATAGCATATACATACGAACATGGAAGCACCCCCTAGAATTTTGTCTGAACAAAAATGTCCTGTAACACTGCCCCTTTAAGCAATTATATTCAATTCATTCACGACACGTTAATCTTGATAAGACACATGTCACAGAGTTTAAGTGTTATGAGCGGTTACGTATACGTCAGTAATAAATGCAAGCGTTTTTATCTCAAACATACGTAGGCTTTAACTACAAGTGAATGGTTGTGGTATGTGCCTTCGGGGAGTGATCAATAAGTTCGTAGAATATTCGATTTGATGACAAATATCATTACTAAGTCTGTGTTTACTTGAAGTGAAGTACCCTCACAGGACAAAAAGTGCACGTGGGATCCATTTGCCGGATCCTTCCGGATTCTCCCAAATATTGGCGGATCCTGGAGAATCCGGAAGGATCCGGCAAGCGGATTCCATCATTTTTTTTACCTGTCCCTAATGAAGAATGTATTCAACAGTAGATAATTAGGTTGCTGTTTTTCGTTTGAAGATGACCCATTGTCTGTCATCACGGATGAACTTGTGACCAAAATTGAAATATAAAGAAATATATTGAGACATATAAATGTACAGGCTAATCGTCACCGACGGGTGGAATCAAACAGAGAGATTCGAGGCATTTTAGGAAGATCCAGAAAACTATGCACGTCTTGTGACTTGAGATGAAACCTGGAGTCAACAATGGGCTCCAGATACCAAACTGGAATCAAGGCAGGTGAATTTAAAGACTCAATAATTTCATGGAAAGTTCATGGCCACCGTTTTCTGAGAATCCAAGATGAAAGCTAAAAGCACACATGATGACGATCGATGAAACACACTGAGCAGATATAATAGAGAAAAGTACGCAAGAATTAATAAAAAGGTGCGAAATGGAAACTGTTGGGCCTCCTTTCACAAAGCTATCTTTACGAAGATTAATCTTATCTCCCGATCATTACCATTTTGCACTAAGGTTACCTCAGACCGTGGTGTTTTACTTCTTCAACGGGGCGACAGTCTGCAAGAGTCAGGTTACGAAGGCCGAAAGCGAGAAGTCTAATACTTAAAACTCTGAAGAAGAATATTGGAAGAATATTGAAAACAAATATTCAAAAGGAGCCCCTTTGAAAATCATATTTTTTTGCAGTCTCCTTTTTAATATTTTTGTTCTAAATTGTGATATTTTCAGAATACATGACATACAGTCTGAGTGTAAGACTAGAACGCGAGATTTAACAGTATTGTATGTTTCGAAACCATAGTCAATGATGATGATTCACTGCTGCTGTAGCAATTTGGTTATGGGGGAGGGGTGTATTCAAGTGGAGCCTGAGGGAATTATAACATGGTAACGTCAAATAACTATTGAAAGGTGTTGACAGGTGTGTTTTGCAGGGTTGTACACATCCCACATTTGTTTCACGGGTATCTTTATATTCTAATATTGTAAATCATTACAAGAGAAAGCAATACAAGCAATATTGAACTTGAGTTCCAAGGCAAAGTATTATCTAGATTGCCTCTTAAAGTAACTTTCAGCAAAATCTTTCTCCTTAAAAAAGTAACACCTCAAAAGACCCTGTTGAATCGATTTTCAAGCTACGTGTCCCCTTCGTATAAACCCTGATAAACTGCACTAGAATAAGAGAACGATTCAATTTTGTTGGCGAATGATATGTCTGTGACAGGGGTATATCTTTAACCCTGTATTATTACAAATATGTAACCAAGCTTTATTGAACCATGGACTATCCAGGTGACTATCTCTGGAAAAAAATCCCATTCTTTTCGAATATCTGGTTACGGGACAGGGTTGTATGTTACCGAAGTCTCAGTATATCATGAATGTATTCATGTTCTACATTGCATATCAAACCATTGTCAGATGAAAGAAATGTAGTTGCATACAAGCGATCGAATGATTCTATGGCCACCTGAAACCCTAAAAACAAAACAAAGTCGATAACCCTATTAGATAGGAATAATACTCCTCACTCTCCTGTAAATAATACAGAGGTGTGTAACAGGGTTGTACTCTTACTCCAATCTTATTTCTCTAGCGTGTCTATATGCCAGACTGTCTACCAAAATGAAATAAAAAGTATTGAAGACATGGGTCCAGTTGAACCTTTGACCAACTATTGAACAATGAAAGCAAAACAAAGGCGAATGACCCTCAAAAGCACTCTCTCTTAAAGCCCATGGAATCAATTTCCAAGTGCCTGTACGTGACTTGTACCTTTAACGCGATACTTTATGACACAAAACGGGAAAGCCGACTCGTACAGAGCGACTGTTATTACCTGAGCCTCACTACACTAAAGAAAAATGAGATTACCGGATTAGTCATGATTTAGGCCACGTGATTCCAGTTGGACCATAGGTAATACGGGTAAGAAATGAAAGCAGATATTTTTTTCAAGGTATACATTCACTGACTTTGGTATATTCCCATTGTTGGTACAACTTCCAAAGTTTTCTCTCGTTTATGAAGGTAAGTTATTGGACCTAATGGTCGTACGTTTCATTCATCAATTGTTAATAACGTTTGGTTACCAATACAGTGCCTCCTTTGTGGCGTGACGTTTCAATTTGGTTGAGCTGTAGGGGGTTATAAGTGAACGTGCCAACCGTTTAGCAAGCCTCAACAAACGGTTGTTGAGCTGGATACAGGCCTATATGCGTGCTGTGTCAGTTCGTGAATACGCGTTTATCTAGTGGACTCGATCATTTTGTTATCAATTACCGCCTCACATTCCCTTTCAAACTAGAAGTGTAGATAGGGAAACGGCATTCGTGGGCTGCATTGAAAGTGGGGAAAATTAAGCGTGTGCATGAAAATCATTTTGTGAAATTGACACCTTACACTATTACGATGAATTGACATTATACAATATTGTGAAATTGTGTATTCAATTTTGTCAATGTGTATATTCAATATTGTCAATGTTGATATCCCATGTTGTCAATGTGTATATTCCATTTTGTCATATTGTATAAGTTAAATTTCAAAGAAGTGAATCATTCAACTGTTATCATGGACTTACAAATACATAGCTGTTTGGTGTGGAATGCATTGAAAGACTCGTGTATGCTGAACATGCTTTCCACGTCAAAGGACAATCATAGCTGATTTCTTCCACAAATATGGATCTGAATGCAAAGGGATTCGATATACTGGCCCTTTTATATAACGGAACAATGGAATCAGCAGTTGTGGGCCATCCTTCGTTGGCCCGTGGACTCTAATATAAGGATAAGGTTTATACCTACGTGATATACTTGCTATATCAAACTAGTGGTCCTGCAGTATTGGATTATCTTAATCGCCTGCCGGATAATCTAGAGGATTAAGGTTTCTCATTCCACATTCAGGTAAGTGCGTGGGAATATGGACATTCATAATTAGTGCGGCCATTTAATCAACCGTGATCATGATACTAATGATGTTTTCATTGAATGAAAGTGTAAATCGAAACATGTAAGTAATGGCAAATGAACAAGAACATGTCCTAAAAAGTGTATACATATTCCGCGCCAAAGACGTATATCACATCTAATTATTTGATACCTTTAATGTTTAAAAAAAGTTACAATGTAATACATAATTGGCCTCTTCGTAATTTCCATTTGATAATCCAATGTATATACCTTCATGCTGTATCCAGTGTATATTTTTATGATTTCAATAGAAAAAAAATAATTTCAATTTGTACATGAGAGCAACGTTTCTTGATTATTCTTCGTATTTCCGACATTCCGAAATTAAGAAAGTATGGTGTATTTATAACCTCAGATGCTTTCAAAATTCCAACAATATGCCAAGATTCGAAAATAATGTTTTACTCCCATGACTTCGAAGACTAACTTGAGCAGTACATTTCTCACTTTGGATTTTATTAAGAATATCCACTGATTTCGTCTCCACAACAATATACAATCATGGTGTGGGCTAATACGGTTATACGGACATTTCTGTCTGGTTCTCATGTTTAACTTTAATGGATTTCAAACCATATATGTACCATAAACTTACCTTGACGTATATCGATATATGGGTATTCAGGTTTTTTCAAGGCATCAACTTATTTCAAAATACCGTATGTGAATGTACAAATACCAGCAATTTTTTTAATTCTTATGACAACGAATACTTTTTTCTGCGCCTGGCCTTCTCGTTTGGGTGTAATGGATTCCCGGCCACATGTGTCACTACCACGGCGTTATCTTGACGTTAATCACGATATGGGTATTAATTTACCTCCCGTCCTAATAATCCTTATCAAAGGTTAATGAATTAATATCTCAGAATGTACCGGTAACCTTTGCACGATACTCGTGTCATATAGGTAGACCGTTTATAGACGTTTCCCTTTGTGAAGGTAAAGACGACGGCTATATAGGTAATTGAGGGGTTACTGTAATGGAATAAAAACTATATAAACACATTTATATAGAGCTAATAAGGGATTCATTATATTTGACTTGGCATTCATACGTACCGAAAGACCACGCGTGCTGATTTAAAGGCGCTGTAGCCAGTTTTTCTTACTGAAATTAAGTTATCTCACGAAAAGGTAATAAGAGTTACTAATGGCTAAATAATACCCCTGAATCAATAAAAAGAGTTCTAACACGAATGTACATTGTTCGGTTAAGTCATGAGAGTCAATTTCCATTCTAGCGGCCATTTTAATTGTGTTTACATTCAAATAGCCGCCCAAAGTTATAGTTCAAGTGATCTGATCGCTGTAGCGATACCTAAACACTCAGAGTAGAGTTTTGAATATGGTACCATGATAGAATGGTCAATTGTATTGCTGTCTGAACTCTCTAATTCGCATGCGACCTACAAATATACCTCTCACACTGAAGAGTTCCAGACCACTGTCGCTTTCATGTCTGTTTACTACATCCTTTTTACAAATGCAGAAATCAAAGTTACATGTCCCTTATATATGCACAGTGAATACGACCTATTAAACATTACCAACCCACATCTGTCGTTTTGTTTGTTACAGGTTACATTCCAAAATCTCGTTTGACCACTTGGTGTGCGACACTGTCCAGTTTCCTATCATTATTCTCTATTTTCACATTTATATTTTAAGCATACTGAAAGAACTAGCATTAAATTGACAACTTTCACCAACGGTCAGTACGTTTCGATAAAATAACACCACTTATAGCGTTTGACATAATGTGACTCCAACAACACACTTCATGGCTCTGTTATCTACATCATCGTATTATACTCACTAAAAATGCATGCAAGAGAAATTGGCATGGCATGGTAAGCAATGTGGGGCACATCCACCCCAAATAATAAACGACATTTATTCATTAATTATCGAAATATGCAGCTGAAATATGAATTGACAATATCATATAGTGTTCAGAAAGAGGTTATTTTTTAACGAAATGTCAAGAAAAAATGCATGCGTCGTGTATACAGTTTTGACTTCATAATGAAATGTATTTTGATCTACAGATGCGCACTGGACATGACTGAAACGGTGAAACATTCAAACATGAGTCTACTTTGAAATCTTCGAAGAGAAGAAAGTGGAAGTATCGCCATTTTGTGTAACGTCATCAAGATGACGATTTTTCACATCAAGTATCCTCGGAAGAGAGACTTTCTGAAGTGGGATGAACTTGGGTAAGTAATTTGTTCTCTCACAAACTTTATAATAATGAATAAATAGCTAAAATATATTTTTAGATGCTAATTATTTTGTAATTAAAGATCATTAATGCTTCTGTCAAAAGGCATATGTCAGAGCCCACTATGCATTTTAGCTACAGCGATCCAATATCTTAGCACGGAAAATTGAGGGAAATACTGCAAGACTTAAATCAGCCAGTAATAGAGACTGGCAAGAGTAATCACCTTGCGAAGGGAAGTTGGTCACCCACCTGTATAACCAGGCTATTTGTATCCATTTGTATTTGTACTGCCACCATTTGATCCAATAATCACCTTCCTTCTTGCATGGCGCTATAAACAACAATCCAATGAAATGACTTTGAAATGAGCAAAATGTGAAGACCGATTCGCGACCAACAAGTTTTAAATCACGACATTTCATTGGCTGACAAAATACATGTGATAAATAGCGATAAGTAACCGGGATTCAGCGAAACAAGAAAGAAGTTGCTCATAGTGTCAGGGGATTGTAATAGCCTTACAATACCTGCAGCTGTAGTTCGGTTATCACGCTGTATTCCTTTTAACCATTAATCGTGTATATATCGTGTTATATGAATACGGTTACTGTTCAGCTTTTATCAAAATCAAATCAAATCCTTATCATCAAAGAATACTTCATTGAGACGTTAAATCTTGATATAAGTAACCAATAAATAGGGTCAATATTTGTATATCATAAAACTGTGTAAGTACACAGATACAGTGAGTTTCTCCCTTTATATATACGTTTGAAGCACTGGAATTATTTACACATATATGTAGTTAGTGTTTATGCAATAGTTATTTAATAGGCAATATTTCTCATAAAGATCGAACTAAAAGAGAACTTCACTAATACGATTATGATTCATATACATTTTAGAATATGTCGTATGTTTAAGAATAATATGTACAAAGGAATCCGTTGTTGTCAATGTCAATTCAGGCTATCCTCGGTACCCAGGGCCAAATTTGATATTTCGACACTCTACTCCTATAAACTCACGAGCAAAAGAAACTATGTCAAAAAACTTTATTTTCCAAAAAAATTCAAATTAGGAATTTTATTATTTAACAACATCACATGAATTCAACTTTAAATGTACCCATTGAAAATTATGTACGTATATCTTCTCAAATAATGGCGTTGGCGAACTTTTTTAATAAAGAATGTAATGCACCTGAACAAGGACAAGATGGAGCCAAAAGGTATAAAATCACCAATCATCGTGTAAGCAGCACCGTGAGCACTGTCGTAACGAATAAAAAACGTGCATACCAAGATTGCACGCACACAAGCGAGAGAGTAAATGCGTGGCCTGCAGTTGGGAGCACGACATTGACTGCATGCGCCATAGCAACAACTAGACTTTAGCAACGAAGGATACAAAAAAGCCAGACCATTGTGAACACCGAGGGTCATCACCGGCAAACAAAACTTACACCACATCTGCGTCACTATGACGTCGTCAACAGTTTTGACCTAACATCAATCTGTCTGTCTGTCTGCCTGTCTGTGGCCAGCGATAGTTCAGTTACCAGGCGTGTTTGGGGACACTGTTTCAATTGCCACCGCCCTTCTGTCAACGTAACCCCCATACAGCCAGGATCACAATAGACTTAATTTCTGCGAATAATGTCATTACATTGCAAGATTGTCAGACTTAACACCCCCGAGCACCTGTTAACCAACTACTGTTCGTTGACTTGTAAAATAATATAATCGAAGCATTGATTGCCAAAGGATATACTGTACGTTTTTCAGACATGCAGTTTTGAAAATACAGCCTTCTGTTTTTTTAAGTTTCTTCTGCAAATTGACATTTATCACCAGTTCTATGTGTAACGTTATAATGCGTTTATTGTAAATGGTACTTTTGTGGAATTGCGAACAAAACATGGTAAAATGAATCATCTATCAAACGTATATCACATTATTTATATGATATATCTGTTAACGTTGATAACACCAAATAAATATTGGTGTAGTGTTTATTTTGCCCGTGAGTTAGTTATGGATAAATGGCTTCTATTTGAAAGTGACAAACAAATGAACTGTATATTTTACACGCAGGTTTAGGCTTTTCCATTCTCTTGAGGACTTCATTTCCCAAATCATTACGATAATTAGTATACGTTATGAGTAATGTTATTTTATATCTTTGAGAGGAAATTAAAAGTTTAAATGGCTTCTTTATCAATGACATGCGATGTTTCGACATTGTTTCGCCATAGGTTCGTGTATCGTTACAAAGGATAAACTACAATATTATGAGTATAACAGCATAGCAACAGTTGGTAGTGAGTGCTCAAACATTTTGATTTCACGTATCCGGTATACGTTTTTCAAAAGGGTTCCCAAATTACAAGTTAACTCGTGTTTCAAATATAAGCACATTTTCTGGAGTATCTTCTGATGTTCAAATGATTTTTAATAAAAAAATATATGAATGTTTACAAAGCAATCGACTTTTAAATACGATATGTTTACTGAACATACAAACTCATATCTGATTGATATGATTATTTGCATTGACTTATGCTTGACATAACTCTAACATTGATTTGTAAACATGTACTTTGATTTTTCCAAAATGGTGTCACTTAAATATAAGAGTGTAAATTGTGAATTGTAACGTAAACATGACTTAACAAACGTTCCTAACCTTTGGGGTCATCGACTTGTACTGCAATTTATGGCACTATAGAACGAAAGTTGAATAATATGATTTTAAATGTTGTTCAAATATACATGATGATATTGTTGATTGTAGCGTAAACAAAATGTACAAGCGTTCTGACTCTTACAGTTTATTGGCCTGATCTACTTAAATTTACGATATACCATAAAACGTTAGTCCAATTAAAGACTTGACTCTCGGGGAATGAATGGCATTTGTTGTATTTATGATTGCTTTCTGTCATATGTCAAGTTATAGTGGGACACTGTACTTTGGTTTTGAAGACGAATAAATTCATATGCTGTTTCATTATTCACATATATATTATTAATATTATAGAAAAATGATAACCGAAGTTGTTTAATAGTAGAATATACATAAAAGTCGTCATTATTTATTAGTTTTGGTCTTTTTAGTTGTGGCGGTTGTTGTAATAGTAGTAGCAGCAGCAGAAACATTAGTAGAAACAACATCAACATATAGTAGTAGCAGTAGTAATAGTTGTAGTAGTAGTAGTAGTAGTAGTAGTAGTAGTAGTAGGAGTAATAATAGTAGTAGTAGAAGAAGGCGTACATGCTACAATAATAGTAGTAGGTAAAGTAGAAGTTTTTAGTAGCAGCAGCAGTAGTAGAAGTAGTTGTTGTTGTAGTAGTGATGGTAGTAGTAATATTAGTATTAGTAGTAGTAATAGTGGTTGTAGTAATATTATTAGTAGTAGAAGTAGTAGAAGTAGTAGTAGTAGTGGTAGTAGTAGAAGTAGTAGTAGTAGTAATATTGGTAGTAGCAATAGTAGTAGTAGCAGTAGTAGCAGTAGTAGTAGTAGTAGCAGTAGTGGTAGTTATAGTAGTAGTGGTAATAGTAATAGTAGTAGTAGTAGTAGTAGTAGTAGTAGCAGTAGTAGTAGTAGTAGTAGTAGTAGTAGTAGTAGTAGCAGCAGTAGTAGTAGTAGTAGTAGCAGCAGCAGCAGTAGCACAGTAGGAATAGATGAAAGTATAATTTAAAGGGGCAGTAGCACGTTTTTTCCAAAATTTATTTATTCAAATTTCCTATTTATAATGATACTTTATGTCATTTAAATTAACTTTAGAGGATAAAACATCTTATTACACAAACCAATTATCTGTAGTGGTAAAAACTATGTTGGGTATAAAGCAAAAATTGCATGGCGGCCATTTTATTGTGAACACATTTTATTATTTCGAATGACAAAAATGATTCCAATGGCTTTACGGAACTATGTACACTCATTTTTTAAATGATTTTCGGAAGAGAGAAGGGTGTTTTACTATTGGTGACATTATTTTTCAAATACATTTCATCAACTTATTTGAGCGAAAAAACGTGCTACTGCCCCTTTAACATGTACATGTATTGAACATTTGGTGAAAATTCATAATTTAACCAATCAGTTGTACACTATGTTTTCTTTTCTGTTCATTTCAGGTGTCTGGCCAGAACCTTAGGGGTAAGTAAGAACAAGCTTCAAGATACATGTATATACAATATATTTGTTAAGTGGATTCAACAAAGCACCATTAACAAGCTTCACATACAATATATTTGTTAAAGTAAGTGGATTCAACAGCGTATCTTTAACAAGCTTCAAATACAAGTTATCTCTTAAGTGGATTCAACAGAATATCTTAAGCTACAAATAACATTTATCGGTTAAATTGATTCAACAGAATATATATTTAACAAGCTACAAATACAAGATATTTGTTAAGTGGATTCAACAATGTATCTTTAACAAGCTTCAATCACAGGAACTCGATATCGTACTTGAAACGTAGATAAATCTACGTTTTATCTACGTTTCAAGTACGATATCGAGTCCCTGAGCATACAATATATTTGTTAACGGTATTCAACAGAATATCTCAGCGAGGTATACATATATTGGTATATACAAGATATTGGTACAGCGGATATGCTGGTGGATGTTGTGATCACGTGCTTTCGTTGTTGCCAACGGTTCTTCCTGACGTCTTTTACAATTTCAAACAATGATGAAATGTCAATAGAATGTGATTTATATTTTGATTGACAAACAGTGCACGTCTTAGAAAAACTTGCTAAAACAACTCTTAGTTTCTCCTTAAAACTGGTATGATAAATGACAAGAATAAATGGCCATTTCTTTTAATTTTCCACTCTACTTAACCGTGAAGAAAAACGTGTCGGTTCAACTCTGTTTATGCAAACAACTGGAACCCAAAGATAAACTTTACACTTCAAACGTTTTCAATGAGTGATGTTTATGCAAACGAGATTAATATTTAGTCAGCATTTCGTACACAAACTACTTGGACTGTGATTGATATCTAACCGGTGTCGTTTTAAATTGATGTCTATTTCATAATATGTAATGACAAGTTTTGATATTTTATTCATAAAGGAAAACAAGTCGGAACAGAGTGGATGTGATCGTCGCTTTAAGATTCCTTCCACATATTATTTGATCTAATGTGTAGTTGTGTAAATAAAAGCTGTATGTAAAACTAGAGCAAATGACTTAAGTATTATTATTAAGCTGTATTATTATCCAAAATTGCAAAATAAAAGACTTATGTGCCTTAGAAAAATAATCTTCTTTGTACATATTCAGGTTCAAAGATATGTTTGGTCCAAAACATTTTAATTGTCTTTTATATAATATAAAAAAGACATTTAACTCAAAATTAAATATTAATGCATTATTGTGTCATTGACATAAAAATAATATTTGAAGGGGAGTATCCGCAAGGCTGCGTCAAACCCCTGATCCCATTAACAGCTTCTGTCTCGCATCGCACTATAAATAACCAGTCAAAAATATTACTTTAAATCGAGCAATATTGACAATGCCCGGATGAAAAGACTGAATAGCAACCATAAAATTTCAATCGCGACATTTCATTGACTGACAAAATACGTTGTGATATAGTCTTCAGTGGTACGAGGCATATGCTATGTATGGGATCAGGGGTTTGACCTAGTCTTGCGGGTACCAATACCCTGATGGAGCAGAATGCATAACCAGGATAAACAGCACTAAAACAACATGTCTCCCTCAATTTAATTCCATATGGATGAAATATCATTGAATTATGAAAAGTTTGAACCCCAAGGAGTTGACAACAGATACACTAGACATTCAACTGGCTCTATTATTACTCCATTCAACAGCCCCTCGAGACAATACACCTGTCAGCACGTTGATGAACGTATCGTCTCTATAAGCGTTGCTTGGTTTGTAACGAGTGGGGACGTCGTGGGGTAGGCTACGTTCGGGCGTAGGGGAGAATAGATTATACCAAATGGACAGTACATTCCTCACAAACACCGTAAACCGTAAAGAAACGTCACACTACAAAATACAAGATAATTCTATCCGCGAGTGATAAACACAGAGGTACATAATGTCTTCAGAAGCCAAATGAATTAAATTAAAAATTGCAAAACAGTATCTGTTTATAATTCTGATGTCGGTGTGGGGGTATGTTGAGTTTTGCATACAAACAAACAGTGCATAACTATTGGGTTAAGTAAAATGAATGTCTTAGCAAACATGACCAGACTGGGCCAGTACTGGGCAGGTTGTGGCTGATACAGGCATCAAAATTAACATGGGTCTGATACAAGCATCCAGTAATGGTCCTGTAACAATTTACACACTGATGTGGTACTGTTCCAATACTTCAAATATATATATATATATATATATATATATATATATATATATATATATATATATATATATATATATATATATATATATATATATATATATATATATATATATATATATATATATATTAAATAACGAGATGTTAAGTTTTAGATTATGTTAGAAAGTAAGTGTATGTTATGTCTAACTCTATTGAAAAACAAATGTTTATTCAAACGCAAATTATTTTTTCAGTAGTCAATATCGAACCGAAAGCTCCATACTCCTGAACACCAAGCGCAGCGATGATAACACTGTGCTATAGGGACTAGGCTGTTGAGGTTGTTCTTCTTATACCCACGGCCTAACACCAAAGGGGGATATTTTACGGACGACTCCTTTTGTTTATCGCGCTATCATTTAGAATAAACGAAACATAAGATTTAACCATGGGGTTGGTTAGTAAGCTTGATAAAACATGCCAAAGGGTGTTTATGAGATTTAAAACCATTACCGTCGGGATAAACATAACTATAGCACGCTGAAACGCCATCACAGAAAACGTGCAAGGTTTAAATTAGCCAGTGATAGAGCCTGGCGGGCGAGTTATGTTTCGGGGGAAGTTGGGGGAATAAAATGACGTTTATACATGTGGACTAACAATGATCGAATCATTAGTAAACTTGTTGGCAAGACAAAGAAAGGAGTTGTATTGTTGGATTGTGTGTATTTGTAAGTAGTATTTAATACGAAGTAGAACAATTGGGTAGATACATCCAAAGGGTGTGTATCGCTTAGAAACAGCGTTTGGAAGACATATATCTATATAGACCCTATTACTATATACAAGGGGGTAGGGTCTATGTAGGTATATGTCTTCCAAACGCTGTTTCTAAGCGATACACGCCCCTGTGGATACATCCGCATTCTCACCGACTCGTGAAGTGCACATTAACATACAACCAATAGGAGGTTATGAGTTCATACTCACCTGTAACATATAAACTTGTTATGTAATTACAGACGGGCAGATCATGACTTTGAAAGAAGAATATTATTCGTATATACCTATGATAATTTATTCGAAAAACATTTAGAGGTTGTACAACTTAACTAAGAAAACTACTTTATAGATGGTCTCTACAAACAGTATACAACTATACTTGATTTCAGGTACATACGGGTTCTAAAGAAATTCAACGAATAATAGCATATGAGGTTCATTTGTTTGTTAGTTTCCTTATATGCAAATATTCAACCGAATTTAAAAACTACTTAACATTTCGTTGTGCGTGTAAGGTGCTTTCAAATCAAAATAACGACCTGTAGACCAGAAACAATATACACATTCAAGGTTGTCTTTTACGCTTCGTTGACCAATTAAGACTGAACTAGTTTCAGTGAGCCGAGTTGAGATCTACACGAAATGTTAAAGGGGCAGTAGCACGTGTTTTCGCTCAAATAAGTCGATAAAATGTATTTGAAAAATAATGTCACCAACAGTAAAACACCATTCTCTTTTCGGAAAATCAAGTTATAAATGAGTGTACATGGTTCGGTAAAGCCATGGCAATCGTTTTTTGTCATTCGAAATAATAAAGTGTGTTCATAATAAAATGGCCGCCATGCAATTTTTGCTTTATGCACAACACCGGTATCACCACTACGAATAATTGGTATGTGTAATAAGATGTTGTACCCTCTAAAGTATATATAAATGACATACACCATTATTCTAAATGGGAAAATTTTTTAAAAAATTATTTGCAAAAAACGTGCTACTGCCCCTTTAATATGTATTCACAGTCGTATCCCTTTACACATGGTCATTTATTTAGTCTCGTGTCTCCCTTCGACGGGTTAAATCCAATCAAACCCCCTTTCACCTGCTTAACGACGAAATGCATCGAATCTAGGTATAAAGTGTTTGAAGGATGATTTATTTAGTGTAGAGCTTCATTATTTTTTCCATGGGCGTAACTTCGGAGTACTCTAATCCTCTGCAATTTATTTAGTCTCGTTTCTCACGGAGTCTGCAAGTAACCCTATCATGTTTAGTTCATAACAACAGCTATGGGGTATTAGTCTCTATGTAATAAGCGCTTGAGCGGTGGTTTCGTTTGGGTAATAGAACATGTTATATGTGCCGTTTTATCTTGTTTTATTGATTGATTGAAAACATATTTTATTCATTTAAGAAATGGATTGGGCGCAAGTTGTGAAATTTATAGAAGCCCTCTCCACGTAACCAACAACTATTTGACAAGGCTAAAATACATAACACAATATATGCAGAAGAGAGTAAGAAATCTACAAGTGACGAAGTGGGTAAACATGTAATATACATTATTAAGGCAACACACAATTGGAAATGTTAGTCTTATGACAAAATGCACTTTAAATATGGTAAATACGTACCATGTGCCGTGTATGGAAAATATAACAATAACTGTAATTCATTTAGACTGTTGTCTGTGCAAATTAAATTTGTAACAAGTTTGTGAACTACAGTGTACATGTATATGAAGCTACAATCAAGACCACATTAATTACTCTGGTAAGGTGTCCGATGTCAGGAGGGAATACAATTAAGCCTCGCTGCATTTCGTCGCCTTGTCTGTTTCTTATTGCACTACCAAATCAAGCTGCGGTTCGCTGCTATGCTTGCACAGAAAAGTTCGAAATGCAGCAAGGCTTAATTAGCCAGGGAAGGAGACTGGCGCGAGTTATGCTTTGCGGGGGAACTTGACACTTGAAAGATAATTTGTTGGTTATACAAGTTTATAACCCTGGACGTTCCTGCTCAATGTGGTTTATTGTAGTTTAGTTGAAGTCGATGACAAATGCAGGAATTGGGGATATTTGATCTACTAAAACTGAACATATTCTATTAAAGGTAGCTCTTGTTCTTGATGTACAGAATATACATATTGTTGGATTATATATTGAGAAAAACGGGAAACGAGATAGGGGAACACATGTCAATCAAGATTATTG